>CM059200.1:47282090-47348773 GCA_030323885.1 Branchipolynoe longqiensis | reverse complement strand
ACTGTGCCCAGTTTGAGCCCTGTAGGAATCTTCTCTAAGTGTACAACTAAGCTCCGTCGTGTGAGTCCTCTAGGAATGTTCTATAAGTGTACAACTGAGCCCAGTGTGAGTCCTCTAGGACTCTTCTATAAGTGTACAACTGAGCCCAGTGTGAGTCCTGTAGGTATGTTCTATAAGTGTACAACTGAGCCCAGTGTGAGTCCTGTAGGTATGGTCTACAAGTGTACAACTGTGCCCAGTGTGAGTCATCTAGGTATGTTCTATAAGTGTACAACTGTGCCCAGTGTGAGTCCTGTAGGTATGTTCTATAAGTGTACAACTGTGCCCAGTGTGAGTCATGTAGGTATGTTCTAGAAGTGTACAACTGAGCCCAGTGTGAGTCCTGTAGGTATGTTCTATAACTGTACAATTGTGCCCAGTGTGAGTCCTGTAGGTATGTTCTATAAGTGTACAACTGTGCCCACTGTGAGTCCTGTAGGTATGTTCTATAAGTGTACAACTGAGCCCAGTGTGAGTCATCTAGGTATATTCTATAGTATAAGTGTACAACTGTGCCCAGTGTGAGTCATCTAGGTATGTTCTATAAGTGTACAACTGTGCCCACTGTGAGTCCTGTAGGTATCTTCTATAAGTGTACAACTGTGCCCAGTGTGAGTCATGTAGGTATGTTCTAGAAGTGTACAACTGAGCCCAGTGTGAGTCCTGTAGGTATGTTCTATAACTGTACAATTGTGCCCAGTGTGAGTCCTGTAGGTATGTTCTATAAGTGTACAACTGAGCCCAGTGTGAGTCCTGTAGGTATGTTCTATAAGTGTACAATTGAGCCCAGTGTGAGTCATCTAGGTATGTTAGAAAAACTATAAGTGTACAACTGGACCCTGTCTGAGTCCTGTAGGAATGTTCTATAAGTGTATAACTAAGCCCAGTGTGAGTCCTGTAGGTATGTTCTATAACTGTACAACTGAGCCCAGGGTGAGTCATCTAGGTATGTTATATAAGTGTACAACTGAGCCCACTATGAGTCCTGTAGATATATTCTATAAGTGTACAACTGGACCCTGTCTGAGTCCTGTAGGAATGTTCTATAAGTGTACAACTGTGCCTAGTGTGAGTCATGGAGGTATGTTATATAAGTGTACAACTGAGCCCACTGTGAGTCCTGTGGGTATGTTCTATAAGTGTACAACTGAGCCTACTGTGAGTCCTGTAGGTATGTTCTATAAGTGTACAACTGGACCCTGTGTGAGTCCTGTAGGTATGTTCTATAAGTGTACAACTGAGCCCAGTGTGAGTCCTGTAGGTATGTTCTGTAAGTGTACAACTGAGCCCAGTGTGAGTCCTGTAGGTATGTTCTATAAGTGTACAACTGTGCCCACTGTGACTAGTGTGAGTCCTGTAGGTATGTTATATAAGTGTACAACTGAGCCCAGTGTGAGTCCTGTAGGTATGTTCTATAAGTGTACAACTGAGCCCAGTGTGAGTCCTCTAGGTATGTTATATAAGTGTACAACTGAGCCCAGTGTGAGTCCTGTAGGTATATTCTATAAGTGTACAACTGGGCCCAATGTGAGTCATCTAGGTATGTTCTATAAGTGTACAACTGTGCCCAGTGTGATTCCTGTAGGTATGTTCTATAAGTGTACAATTGAGCCCAGTGTGGGTCGTGTAGGTATGTTCTATAAGTGTACAACTGTGCCTAGTGTGAGTCCTGTAGGTATGTTCTATAAGTGTACAACTGTGCCCAGTGTGAGTCCTGTAGGTATGTTCTATAAGTGTACAGCTGAGCCCACTGTGAGTCCTGTAGGTATGTTCTATAAGGGTACAACTGTGCCCAGTGTGAGTCCTGTATGTATGTTATATAAGTGTACAACTGTGCCCAGTGTGAGTCATCTAGGTCTCTTCTGTAAGTGTACAACTGTGCCCAGTGTGAGTCCTGTAGGTATGTTCTATAAGTGTACAACTGAGCCCACTGTGAGTCCTGTAGGTATGTTCTATAAGTGTACAACTGAGCCCACTGTGCGTCCTGTAGGTATGTTCTATAAGTGTACAACTGGACCCTGTGTGAGTCCTGTAGGTATGTTCTATAAGTGTACAACTAAGCCTAGTGTGAGTCCTGTAGGTATGTTCTATAAGTACACCTGTGCCCAGTGTGAGTCCTGTAGGTATGTTCTATAAGTGTACAACTGTGCCCAGTGTGAGTCATCTAGGTGTTTTCTATAAGTGTACAACTGTTCCCAGTGTGAGTCATATAGGTATGTTCTATAACTGTACAACTGTGCCCAGTGTGAGTCCTGTAGGTATGTTCTATAAGTGTACAACTGAGCCCAGTGTGAGTCCTGTAGATATGTTATATAAGTGTACAACTGAGCCCAGTGTGAGTCCTGTAGGTATGTTCTATAAGTGTACAACTGTGCCCAGTGTGAGTCATCTAGGTATGTTCTATAAGTGTACAACAACTGTGCCCAGTGTGAGTCCTGTAGGTAGGTTCTATAAGTGTACAACTGTGCCCAGTGTGAGTCCTGTAGGTATGTTCTATAAGTGTACAACTGAGCCCAGTGTGAGTCCTGTAGGTATGTTCTATAAGTGTACAACTGTGCCCAGTGTGAGTCATGTAGGTATATTATATAAGTGTACAACTGAGCCCAGTGTGAGTCCTGTAGGTATGTTATATAAGAGCCCAGGGTGAGTCCTGTAGGTATCTTCTATAAGTGTACAACTGTACCCAGTATGAGTCATCTAGGTATATTCTATAGTATAAGTGTACAACTGTGCCCAGTGTGAGTCATCTAGGTATGTTCTATAAGTGTACAACTGTGCCCAGTGTGAGTCCTGTAGGTATGTTATATAAATGTACAACTGAGTCCAGTGTGAGTCCTGTAGGTATGTTCTATAAGTGTACAACTGGACCCTGTGTGAGTCCTGTAGGTATGTTATATAAGTGTACAACTGAGCCCACTATGAGTCCTGTAGGTATGTTCTATAAGTGTACAACTGGACCCTGTCTGAGTCCTGTAGGTATGTTCTATAAGTGTACAACTGTGCCCAGTGTGAGTCCTGTAGGTATGTTCTATAAGTGTACAACTGTGCCCAGTGTGAGTCCTGTAGGTATGTTCTATAAGTGTACAACTGAGCCCAGTGTGAGTCCTGTAGGTATGTTCTATAAGTGTACAACTGAGCCCAGTGTGATTCCTGTAGGTATGTTCTATAAGTTTACAACTGAGCCCAGGGTGAGTCCTGTAGGTATGTTCTATAAGTGTACAACTGTGCCCAGTGTGGGTCCTGTAGGTATGTTCTATAAGTGCACAACTGAGCCCAAGGTGAGTCCTGTAGGTATGTTCTATAAGTGTACAACTGTGCACAGTGTGAGTCCTCTATGTATATTCTATAAGTGTACAACTGTGCCCAGTGTGAGTCCTGTAGGTATGTTATATAAGACTACAACTGAGCCCAGTGTGAGTCCTGTGGGTATGTTCTATAAGTGTACAACTGTGCCCAGTGTGAGTCATCTAGGAATGTTCTATAAGTGTACAACTGAGCCCAGTGTGAGTCATCTAGGTATGTTCTATAAGTGTACAACAACTGTGCCCAGTGTGAGTCCTGTAGGTAAGTTCTATAAGTGTAATACTGTGCCCAGTGTGAGTCCCGTAGGTATGTTCTATAAGTGTACAACTGAGCCCAGTGTGAGTCCTGTAGGTATGTTCTATAAGTTTACAACTGAGCCCAGTGTGAGTCCTGTAGGTATGTTCTATAAGTGTACACTTGTGCCCAGTTTGAGTCCTGTAGGTATGTTATATAAATGTACAACTGAGTCCAGTGTGAGTCCTGTAGGTATGTTCTATAAGTGTACAACTGTGCCCAGTGTGAGTCATGTAGGTATGTTCTATAAGTGTACAACTGAGCACAGTGTGAGTCATCTAGGTATGTCCTATAAGTGTACAACAACTGTGCCCAGTGTGAGTCCTGTAGGTAAGTTCTATAAGTGTAAAACTGTGCCCAGTGTGAGTCCTGTAGGTATGTTATATAAGACTACAACTGAGCCCAGTGTGAGTCCTGTGGGTATGTTCTATAAGTGTACAACTGTGCCCAGTGTGAGTCATCTAGGAATGTTCTATAAGTGTACAACTGAGCCCAGTGTGAGTCATCTAGGTATGTTCTATAAGTGTACAACAACTGTGCCCAGTGTGAGTCCTGTAGGTAAGTTCTATAAGTGTAAAACTGTGCCCAGTGTGAGTCCCGTAGGTATGTTCTATAAGTGTACAACTGAGCCCAGTGTGAGTCCTGTAGGTATGTTCTATAAGTGTACAATTGTGCCCAGTTTGAGTCCTGTAGGTATGTTATATAAATGTACAACTGAGTCCAGTGTGAGTCCTCTAGGAATGTTCTATAAGTGTACAACTGAGCCTAGTGTTAGTCATCTGACTAGTCCTTAAAATGTACCTCTTCTCGCTAGCCCAGTTCACTAATCTCACATGCTAAAATAAATGCTTCTAAGCAGGCGATCGTTAAATCCCTCACCTAGAAATGTAAAACTGCTTAGAGTTAGAGGTATTAGGTTGTCACTTCATATTAATTATTTCATTAGTGATGGTAGTTCATGAGGTCATTTTAAGTGTTTCATCTGTTTTCTACTCTCTAAACATGACCATCGTTTAGCTCGCTTTATATCTACACGCATAAGAAGGATTAGTTTTATTACAGAATACAATTCTGGCCTTCACATCCGAATGGCCCAAATGTGGGTTCGAGTGGTTTCTCTGTGCGCGGGACCCTATGTATTTGTAACTATAGCGCCTGATTAGGTCACACGGCAGGCACTGCGGTCAATGAGGCTTATTTTGACTTCTGTGGCTGGATGTGTAGAATCAAATCTAGATAAACATTTTGGTTTTGAAAAGTTTATGCTTTCATCAGACTATGCAGCTGTAAATATTATGATACTCTTGATACTGATTCCTCTAGATGAGTGTTTGTCTATGCACATAGCGTCTACTTGCTTACAGGTGAACCTTGCCCTGCTGCGACACGTGGAAGCTAATGGGAAGCCAGCCTTGAACCTGTTTGTGAATGCACTGCGCCAGACGGGGCAGCACCACCTTGCTAGTCTGCTGGACGACAGCCAGCGCATCAGGGCGCTCAGTGGATCAGGTAGGCCTGCTGAATGGGCTGGGCGTGTAGACCCACCATGTAAGAACACCATGTATAAACTCCATGTAGAAACCATGTATGCACACTATCTAGAATCACCATGGATAAACACCATGTAGGAGCACCATGTAGCACACCATGGAGGCACACTGTCTAGAAACACCATGTAGAAACACCATCTAGACTCACCATGTAGAAACACCATGTATGCACAACATGTAGAAACACGATGTAAGCACACCATCTAAAACACCATGTAGGCACATCATGTAGGAATACTGTCTAGAAACACCACGTAGGCACACCATGTAGAAACACCACCTAGGCACACCATGTAGAAACACCACCTAGGCACACCATGTAGACACACCATACAGGCACACCGTGCAGACACTGTAGAAGTACCATGGTGACACTATGTAGATACACCTTGTAGGCACACCATATAGAAACACCATCTAGAACACGATGTAGGCACACCATTTAGACACTATGTAGGCACACCATTTAGACACCATGTAAACTCACCATGAAGACCAACCATGTAGACACACCATGTAAGCACATTTATAGGCCCACCATGTAAAATATACCATTAGGTCCACCATATAGAAACATGTAGACACCTTGTAGAAGCACTATGTGGACCCACTATGTGGACTCACTATGTAGATGCACTGTGCAGACACACTGTGTAGAAGCACTGTGTAGACACCGTGTAGAAGCACTGTGTAGACACACCATGTAGAAGCACTGTGTAGACACACCGTGTAGAAGCACTGTGTAGACACACCGTGTAGAAGCACATGGAGATGCACCATGTAGAAGCACTGTGTAGACATATCGTGTAGAAGCACTGTGTAGACACAATGTGTAGGTGCACTGTGTAGACACCGTGTAAAAGGACTGTGTAGATGCACCATATAGAAGCACTGTGTAGAAGCACTGTGTAGACACTGTGTAGAAGCACTGTGTAGACACACCATGTAGAAGCACTGTGTAGACACACCGTGTAGAAGCACTGTGTAGACACACCGTGTAGAAGCACATGTAGATGCACCATGTAGAAGCACGGTGTAGACATATCGTGTAGAAGCACTGTGTAGACACAATGTGTAGGTGCACTGTGTAGACACCGTGTAAAAGGACTGTGTAGATGCACCATATAGAAGCACTGTGTAGAAGCACTGTGTAGACACCGTGTAGAAGCACTGTGTTGACACACCATGTAGAAGCACTGTCTAAACACATTGTGTAGAAGCTCTGTCTAGACACATGTGTGGACACACCATGTAGAATCACTGTGTAGACACTGTCTAGAAGCACTGTGCAGACACACCATGTAGAAGCACTGTGTAGATGCACTCTGTGGACACAATGTGTAGGCGCACTGTGTAGACACACCGTGTATACACCATGTAGAAGTACTGTGTAGATGCATGGTGTAGATACACCATATAGAAGCACTGTATAGACGCACTGTGTAGACACACCATGTAGAATCACTGTGTAGACACACCGTGTAGACACACTGTGTAGAAGCACTGTGTAGAGACACCGAGTAGAAGCACTCTTTAGACACACCATGTAATATCACTGTGTAGACACACCATGTAGAAGCACTGTGTAGGCACTGTGTAGATGCACCGTGTAGAAGCAATAAGTAGACACTGTGTAGAAGCACTGTGTAGAGACACCGAGTAGAAGCACTCTTTAGACACACCATGTAATATCACTGTGTAGACACACTGTGTAGGCACTGTGTAGATGCACCGTGTATAAGCAATAAGTAGACACTGTGTAGACACCGGGTAGAAGCACTGTGTAGACACACCATGTAGAAGCACTGTGTAGACATACCATGTAGAAGCCCCTGTAGACACCATGTAGAAGACCTGTGCAGACGCCGTGTAGAAGCACTGTGTAGACACACCATGTAGAAGCACTGTGTAGACACACCGTGTAGAAGCGCTGTGTAGACATACCGTGTAGAAGCCCTGTGTAGACAAACCATGTAGAAGCACTGCACAGACACCGTGTAGAAGCACTGTGTAGACACACCATGTAGAAGCACTGCGCAGACACAGTGTAGACGCACTGTGTAGACACCATGTAGAAGCCCTGTGTAGACACCATGTAGAAGCACTGTGTAGACACCCCGTGTAGAAGCCCTGTGTAGACACCATGTAGAAGCCCTGTGTATACACACCATGTAGAAGCACTGCGCAGACACCGTGTAGAAGCACTGTGTAGACACCATGTAGAAGCGCTGTGTAGACACACCGTGTAGAAGCCCTGTGTAGATACCATGTAGAAGTGCTGTGTAGATGCACCGTGTAGAAGCAATGAGTAGACGCACCATGTAGACACACTGTGTAGACACCATGTAGAAGCACTGTGTAGAATCACCATGTAGAAGCACTGTGTAGACACACCATGTAGATGCCCTGTGTAGACACCATGTAGAAGCACTGTATAGACGCACCGTGTAGAAGCGCTGTGTAGACACCATGTAGAAGCACTTTGTTGACACCATGTAGAAGCCCTGTGTAGACACCGTGTAGAAGCACTGTGTAGACACCATGTAGAAGCACTGTGTAGACACACCATGTAGAAGCACTGTGTAGACACACCGTGTAGAAGCACTGTGTTGACACACCGTGTAGAAGCACATGTAGATGCACCATGTAGAAGCACGGTGTAGACATATCGTGTAGAAGCACTGTGTAGACACAATGTGTAGGTGCACTGTGTAGACACCGTGTAAAAGGACTGTGTAGATGCACCATATAGAAGCACTGTGTAGACACTGTGTAGACACCGTGTAGAAGCACTGTGTTGACACACCATGTAGAAGCACTGTCTAAACACATTGTGTAGAAGCTGTCTAGACACATGTGTGGACACACCATGTAGAATCACTGTGTAGACACTGTGTAGAAGCACTGTGCAGACACACCATGTAGAAGCACTGTGTAGATGCACTGTGTGGACACAATGTGTAGGCGCACTGTGTAGACACACCGTGTATACACCATGTAGAAGTACTGTGCAGATACACTGTGTAGATGCATGGTGTAGATACACCATATAGAAGCACTGTATAGACGCACTGTGTAGACACACCATGTAGAATCACTGTGTAGAAGCACTGTGTAGAGACACCGAGTAGAAGCACTCTTTAGACACACCATGTAATATCACTGTGTAGACACACTGTGTAGGCACTGTGTAGATGCACCGTGTAGAAGCAATAAGTAGACAAACTGTGTAGACACCGTGTAGAAGCACTGTGTAGACACACCATGTAGAAGCACTGTGTAGACACCATGTAGAAGCACTGTGCAGACGCCGTGTAGAAGCACTGTGTAGACACACCATGTAGAAGCACTGTGTAGACACACCGTATAGAAGCGCTGTGTAGACATACCGTGTAGAAGCCCTGTGTAGACAAACCATGTAGAAGCACTGCACAGACACCGTGTAGAAGCACTGTGTAGACACCATGTAGAAGCCCTGTGTAGACACACCATGTAGAAGCACTGCGCAGACACTGTGTAGAAGCACTGTGTAGAAGCCCTGTGTAGACACCATGTAGAAGCACTGTGTAGACACCATGTAGAAGCGCTGTGTAGAAGCAATGAGTAGACACACCATGTAGACACACTGTGTAGACACCACTTAGAAGCACTGTGTAGACACACCATGTAGATGCCCTGTGTAGACACCATGTAGAAGCACTGTGTAGACACACCATGTAGAAGCGCTGTGTAGACACCATGTAGAAGCACTTTGTAGACACCATGTAGAAGCTGTCGTATCGAAGATATGAAAATGTCTTCAAGTCAGTTTGCACAGATGCTGGCAAGGAAGTGGCTCGCTCTAAGAAGGTTACCGATAATGAGGGGAAGGAGTTTACGCTTTATCTTCCTCCAGAGCCGATTAAAGGGAAACCCTTAGATAACACCAAGATGTTTGGCGGTCAACTACAATACCTCTATAAAGAGGTAGAGACTGCAGCCAAGAGTGGCAAAAACATGGATGGCAAGAAGAAACAGGAAGCTCCTCGTTTCAAAAAGTCACGAGGGGATTTTCGTCCACGACGGTTCACCAGAGGAACCAGACCGAGTTCAAACTTCGGTCAAGGGTTTCGGGGCCGGGGCGCTCGCCCAGGCTGGACCGACAACACCGCACGGCCAATAGGCCGAGGGTTCAACTCGTCGAGACCTTTCCCCAGGGGCGGGTCCAAGTAGAGGTCCAAACACAAACTTTACAAGTCCCTGCAGCCTCTAAAAACACACAAACTGTAAGCAACTTTGTGGCTGGTAATATTAGTAATCATATTTCTGAGTGGCACAAAATTACTAGTGACCAAGAAATTTTAAAAATAGTTAGGGGTGTTCACATTCCCTTTACACAAATTCCTGTACAAAGTATAATACCTTTTCCATATAACATTCAACCAGTTGAACGAGACGCACTAACTAAACAGGTACATAAATTCTTTGAGAAAGGAATTATACAAAAAGTGACACACTGTTCAGGACAGTTTATTTCAAACATTTTCTCGAGACCGAAGCCTAATGGTGATGTTCGAATGATCCTGGATTTAACAATCCTTAATAAAAGGGTGGAATATCGACATTTTAAAATGTTCTCTCTAGATACGGCACGAGATCTGATTACACCAGATGCGTGGATGGCTAGTGTTGATTTACAGGATGCATATTATACGCTTCCCATAATGGAACAATACCGAAAATTTCTTCGATTTATTTGGGATAACCAACTCTATGAGTTTACCTGCATGCCGAATGGCTTAGCTTGTGCGCCACGTTTATTTACTAAATTGCTTAAACCTGTTTTCTCGGTAATGGCGAGGAAGGGTCACATAATGTTTCCATACATAGATGATTCTTTTATTATAGCATCAACACAAATTGGTTGTGTGAATGCAGTTTTGGATTTATGTGCATTACTCACTAAATTGGGGTTTTATGTACATCAACAAAAGTCAGTGTTTAAACCAACAAAACAACTCAAATGTTTAGGGTTTATTCTGGATACACAGTCCCTTACAGTGTCGATAACAGAACAAAAACTAATTAAGTTTATGACTACAGCGACTCAGCTTATTAAGTTATCAAAGCCAAAAATTAGACAGGTTGCTGTTCTTATTGGCATAATGACCTCATATGCACCTGCTGTGTTATATGGGAAGGCCCATATTAAGTCGCTAGAAATAGATAAAAATTTAGCGTTAACACGAACTAAAGGCAATTTTGAGCGAAAGATGTTTATTTCGCAAGAAGGGTTACAGGATATTGGATGGTGGATGCAACATATAGCAAGTTCACCAAATCCAATCCGCATGGCGGAACCTAATACAGTAATTACTACTGATGCTTCGTTAGAAGGTTGGGGAGCTCATCGAGATGGGGTCACAACAGGAGGTAGATGGCTTGATGATGAAAAATCAGACTATATTAATGCACTAGAATTGCGTGCTATTTATCTGGGCTTACGTAGTTTAGTAAAGATAAATAAATCACAGGTTAGAATACTAACTGATAATACTACTGCCATGGCATATATTCGTAACATGGGTGGAACCAAATCAAAGTCTTGCAATCAGTTATCTAAACTGATTTGGAACTGGGCACAGGCTCAACAAGTCTGGCTGACTGTAGCGCATATTCCAGGGTCACAAAATACACTTGCAGATTATAAAAGTAGAAATTTCCATGACCATTTAGAGTGGTCTCTCTCTACACCTTTGTTTAACTTCGTTTGTGAAAAATGGGGTACACCTGAAGTTGACTTATTTGCATCACGAAATAATAACAAGTTACCCTGTTATGTTTCTTGGCATCCTGAACCGGATGCTTGGAAAGTAGATGCGTTTGCTATTACCTGGGAAAATAATTATTTTTATATTTTCCCACCATTTAGCATTATCAGCCGAGTAGTGAGAAAAATCGGCTTGGAAGGGACACATGCGATACTGGTGGTGCCCGATTGGGACACGCAACCTTGGCTGCCAGCAGTTTCACAACTGGCAAAAGATCGTATACGATTCCCAAGAAAACTCGGGAATCTGACGCACCACGGACCGCTAGTGGTTCACGGCGACGTGTCAACGACGCCCCTATTGGCATTCCTTTTCTAAGGAAGCAGCTACAGCAATTTGGATTGGACAGAATTACTGAGGATAGGATAGTATCGGATGCCTGGAGGCCAGGAACTGTCAAAATGTATACAACCTATTTAAAGAAATGGGGTGTACATTGTTTGTTAATGAAAGTTAAGCCAACAAATCCAAAGATTTCACAAGTAGCTCGGTTTCTTCGTTCTCTAGAGGATGAAGGACTTTCCTTTGGATCGATTAATGCGGCGAGGTGTGCGTTATCAATTATATTACCTAGAATTGATGGCGAAACAGTTGGAAAACATTATGTTATTTGTTATTTACTTCGTTCAATTTATCAAAGGAATCCTCCAAAACCAAAGTATAGTCGGTTTTGGGATGTTTCTATAGTATTTAAGTTGTTTCAGGCTTGGCCTCACAACTCGTGGTTAGATATAAAACAGTTAGGTTTTAAGGTCGCGGTCCTGTTATTGTTAGTAACCGGACACAGAGGACAGACGATTGTTGCTTTATCCTTAACTGGATTAGAAATAGACAAGCAACAAGCTACGTTTGATTTAGAAAAATTGCTTAAATCGAACACGTTAGGTGACCCTTTATCAACGGTTCACTTAGACTGTTTTCCGAATGATCGGAAATTATGTGTTGTGTCGGCCATACGGGCTTATATATACAAGACAAAGGATTTACGTGCATCACAACAACTATTAGTGAGCTTTATAAAGCCACATAAGGCGATTTCACGAGACACACTTGCCAGATGGACAATTACGGTGTTGAAATTGGCTGGAGTGGATACGAGTAAATACTCTTCCCACTCAACTAGAGGAGCCATGGTCTCCAAGGCACGGGTGCTTGGTATTTCTGTGAAAAGAATACTAGCGCATGCAGGCTGGAAGACGGCTAAGTCGTTTGCAAAACATTATAATAAACGACTAGAAAAGCCTACCGGCGTTGCAAAGCGTCTTCTCGCCAACTAACAAGAATAGGTGAGAACAAAAATTTAGAATGTTATAATAATAAGAAAGAATGATATTAAGGATAAAAATGAATTATGTAAAGGTCTCCCTAGCCTGAGGCTAGCCTGAGGCTGTTTACCGAGGTAAAATAGTATAGTTATACGAGTCTTACCTTGGTACAGATGATGGATAACTGTTGTTTTACCGAGGTATAAGCCTCGGATAGATGTGGGCTAGGGCCCTCCCGCCACACCCTGCCACATCTATTCCGTTGGTGTACCTTTTCGGTAAAGTAATAGTATCCATTGTTTGAAAGTCATTTTTATCCTCAATAAGTAGGTTAAGATTGCTGGTACCGGACGTGCTTACCTCTCCCTAGCCCACATCTATCCGAGGCTTATACCTCGGTAAAACAACAGTTATCCATCATCTGTACCAAGGTAAGACTCGTATAACTATACTATATATCTTATATAGTATATATGTTGCATGTATTATACATTATATACATTATACTTCTTTTTGGTCACCGTAAAGGTGATACCGAAAGCTGCGAGAACGGGTGCACAGGTTTCTTAATTGTCGCAGCTTGACCGCAGATATTCTCAGTTTTGATTAAGCCCCTACTAACTCTTTTTTTTTTAAGTAGGCATAAAAGTGTAGACACTGTTACTATTGCTATTGAATGCAGATAATTGTGATTAAGTATGGTTGCGTTGGTCACGGCGTGTTCACAACTGCCATATCTATGTGTACAAATGACCTCATTTGTACACATAGATAGGACACGGTCGTATCCGGGCCATGCAGTCAAATAGGCAACAAACAACTGACAAAAGGTCCGTTTTCACACAAACCGTGCCTCAGTCTGCCATTAGATAACACATTTGAACCATCGTCTCGTCGTAATCTACGCAAGACGCAGACCTTGGTGATGAGGCAGTGTCTTGCCTGCCTCCAGTCTTAACACTGCTCCCTGCTTCGCACGTGTCAAATATAACCGTCAGTGTGTCTCTTTGAATTTGTAACAAATATTAGCTTAGAATGTGTTTCAATATACATTTTCTATGTTTCAGGATATCTTAGCCAAAAACGTCACAAAGGTAATTTTCCAATTTTAAACATTTCCTTTAAGGACAAATATATTTTGCACATGGCTGGTACTGTGAAATCCTAATAGAAGGTGAAGCTGTAATAGAAACCACCGTAACAATTGCACAGTCCTGTTTTATTTAGTTTCATTAATGAACTCACAATTTAAGGCTTTTAGTAGTAGTGGTAGGCCTTTTAGTAGTAGTGGTAGGGCTTTTAGTAGTAGTGGTAGGGCTTTTAGTAGTAGTGGTAGGCCTTTTAGTAGTAGTGGTAGGCCTTTTAGCAGTAGTGGTAGGGCTTTTAGTAGTAGTGGTAGGCCTTTTAGTAGTAGTGGTAGGCCTTTTAGTAGTAGTGGTAGGCCTTTTAGTAGTAGTGGTAGGGCTTTTAGTAGTAGTGGTAGGCCTTTTAGTAGTAGTGGTAGGCCTTTTAGTAATAGTGGTAGGCCTTTTAGTAGTAGTGGTAGGCCTTTTAGTAATAGTGGTAGGCCTTTTAGTAGTAGTGGTAGGGCTTTTAGTAGTAGTCGTAGGGCTTTTAGTAATAGTGGTAGGGCTTTTAGTAATAGTGGTAGGCCTTTTAGTAGTAGTGGTAGGGCTTTTAGTAGTAGTAGTAGTAGTAGCATCAATACTGATAGCACTGTTAGCAGTAGCAGTAGTAATAATAGCAGTATAAATAGTAGCAGTAGTAATAGTAGTAGTAATAGCAGTAATAGTGGTATCAGTAATAGCAGTAGTAGTAATAGCAGTAGTAGTAATAGTAGTAGCAGCAGTAGTAGTAGTAATAGCAGTACTAGTGACATGATAGTGGTAGTAATAGTAGTAGCAGCAGTAGTAGTAATAGCAGTAGTAGTAGCAGTAGTACTAGTAGTACTAATAGCATTAGTAGTAGTAATAGCAGTAGTAGTGACATGATAGTGGTAGTAATAATAGTAGCAGTAGTAGTAACAGCAGTAGTAGTAATAGCAGTAATAGTAGTAGCAGCACTAGTAGTAATGGCAGTAGTAGTAGTAGTAATAGCAGTAATAGTAGTAGTAGTAGTAATAGCAGTAGTAGTGACATGATAGTGGTAGTAATATTAGTAGCAGTAGTAGTAGTAGTAATAGCAGTAGTAGTAGTAATAGCAGTAGTAGTAGAAATAGTAGCAGTAGTAGTAGCAATAACAGTAGTAGTGACCTGATAGTGGTAGTAATAGTAGTAGCAGCAGTAGTAGTAATAACAGTAGTAGTAGTAGTAATAGCAGTAGTAGTGACGTGGTTGTAATAGTAGTAGCAGCAGTAGTAGTAATAGCAGCAGTAGTAGTCGTAGCAGTAGTAATAGTAGCAGTAATAGTAATAGCAGTAATAGTGACATGATAGTGGTAGTAGTAGTAGTATCAGAAGGTGGAGGAGGCATACTGTAGCATGTGAAGTGAGTTTGACATGCTAGGTTTGCTTCATTTGGACCTGGTAAAATGCATGGTGTCTGTTTGTAAGAAATGCGTGTGCTTAACTCCGGCAAGAGACTGGTTTGGGGTGAGTGCGCAATCTGGCTGAAGACTCTCCTAACTGATCCATGACTAACTTCATTGCTGAGTCCACACTCCACATATGCAATATTGTCATGCGCAATCTGACTGAAGGCTCTCCTAACTGATCCATGACTAACTTCATTGCTGAGTCCACACTCCACATATGCAATATTGTCATGCGCAATCTGCCTGAAGGCTCTCCTAACTGATCCATGACTAGCTTCATTGCTGAGTCAACACTCCACATATGCAATATTGTCATGCACAATCTGGCTGAAGGCTCTCCTAACTGATCCATGACTAACTTCATTGCTGAGTCTACACTCGACATATGCAATATTGTCATGTTCGATACACTGCTCTCACTTTTCTTGTTCTTTTGTTATTATAACATTCTAATTTTCCTATTTTCTCTTTTTTGTTTCCTTGTATTATCTATTATAATTGATATTTTCCCAAAACTAAAACTTAGTAACTCTGACTGTTTGGATAAGAAGGTTCCTATGTTATATTTTAGCGGCCGTACAAGGCCAGTCTTTCTCTAATTAAAGATATCGAAGTAATTACGTGGATGTTGATGCTACCATTGCTGAGAATGTCAAGTTTCCACAAGCAAGCTAAAGTTCCATCTTTTATTGTGATATTTAAAGATTAATTTGTTCTCGAAATAAAATAACTGGGTTATAATTATAAGATCTTTGAGAATTCGGAATAATAAACTATTTCACATGACCTGCTTAGCCAATGCTTTGTAATTGATCTGCAAGATAAAGCAGTGTTTTTGATTCATTTGTAATTTAACCATGTTTACTGTCGCAGGTCAGATCAGTTTACAGGTCAATGTACGAGCATTACGTCTCCCACCGGAAGAATTGGCCGTGCTGAAGCAGCCCCAGCAGACAACGCTGCGTGGTGCGCTCAGCTCCCGAGACTGGGTCAGCCAGGATGAGGTCCGTTACCGCATCGTCGAGCTGACTGAGCCCAAGGCATTGCCATCCGCACCGCAGTTCGAAGTGATCGACCCTGTTGAGGAGGACACAAAACACAGGTCGTGCTTGTGTCTGTGTTTCTCACGGATGTTCTCGAGGAGAAAGGGACATCCTGAGAATCAAAACGTTCTGTACTCGAATGGTCATCCTAATCAGAAAACAGCACAACAAAATGGCAACCAACAAAATGGCTACAAGAACTCCGGTGTCAGTGTTAAATATGTGCCAAACAAGGTGCACCAGGTTGCACCTAGTTCCACATCACACATTTCAGGCGAGGGGTCAAAAGATGAAATGCAATCAGAGGATCCGGCGAATGTTGAGGAGCTTAAGAAGCTGAGGAATCTGGAATCCCGATTCTCTAGCAAAGCGCAGGAGCTGTTCGCCGCCATGAAGGGCGAGCCAGGCCTGATGGCACACCTCGCCAAGTACTTCGAGCAGGACCGAGGCATCCTTGTGCTGGAAACGAACTTTGAGCATGGGCTCATGATCGTCAGTATCTGCATGAAGGTGGAGCAGGTGGAGCAGCTGCGGGGGGACTACAGCAACGGGCGACTGAACGCTGATGTGCAGACCTGCCTCGTCACTCAGGCAGTGCTCGACAAGGTCGGCGTCAAAGGGGTCAAGCTGCACACGGACATAAACCAGGACGAGTTTGAGCAGGCCGAGCAGGAGCTCAAGTGATGCCGTCAGCCTCACTCATGCACACCCTGTGTCTGGTCAAGTGTGATGTGAGGTACGCACACAGGAGCTCAAGTGATGCCGTCAGCCTCACTCACGCGCACCCTGTGTCTGGTCAAGTGCAATCTTAGGTACGCACACAGGAGCTCAAGTGATGCTGTCAGCCTCACTCACGCACACCCTGTGTCTGGTCAAGTGCAATCTTAAGTACGCACACAGGAGCTCAAGTGATGCCGTCAGCCTCACTCACGCACACCCTGTGTCTGGTCAAGCGCGCGCACACAAACGTGTGCACGGATCGTCCTGCCTCCTGTCGGGGTGCTGCCCCCTGTGGTGTGCCGCCTCCTGTCGGGGTTCTGCCCCCTATGGTGTACCGGCTTGTTGGCTCCACAGCCCGGTACACCGATGCATCCTGACGTGTGTGAGAGCTGTCATGTGCTGCCACTTGGCGTAATATGTGCCATGTGATGACGTTGTTTTGTTGCTACCCGGCACTTTCCCAGTGGCTTTTTCCTACCTGTGCGACTTCTTTGGGTTCCTCCACTGTCCAATGCTACATCGTGAAAAGGATGAGATTGTTTCTTTCGTTTGTCCTTGAGTGCGTGACCTTGTAATTTATATTGCCACATGTCGTCTTTTATTTAACTGGTCACTTTTAAGTCACAACTGAGTAGGTGTTTTATCATTGAAATGTTACTGCATCAAGATTTTACGACGTTAATAATCGGCAAGTTAATATGGTGGTTAGCTTTGATTGGAAATGTAGTTGTGAGGTACTTGTCAAGTGCCGTACATTGCTACTGCCTATTTTGCTGATATTATTAATAGATTCTTTTGTTGCCTGCGTGTTAGACTGGAGTGAGAGGCTTGAACTATCAGCTAGCGGCTGTGAGACACAAATAGAGCTTTCCATATACATGTAGTTTCACAGGGCCATGTCGTTTTGCTGTGTTGTGACGCCCCATGATGGTACCAGCACCTCTGTGTGCTGCCAGGTAGTTGAGCCCCGTGATGGTACCAGCACCTCTGTGTGCTGCCAGGTAGTTGAGCCCCGTGATGGTACCACCACCTCTGCTGGCAGTTAGTTGAGCCCCGTGATGGTACCAGCACCTCGCTGTGCTGCCAGGTAGTCGAGCCCCGTGATGGGACCAGCACCTCTGTGCTGCCAGGTAGTCGAGCCCCGTGATGGTACCAGCACCTCCGTGTACTGCCAGGTAGTCGAGCCCCGTGACGGTACCAGCACCTCTGTGCTGGCAGGTAGTCGAGACCCGTGATGGTACCAGCACGTCGGTGTGCTGCCAGGTAGTCGAGCCCCGTGATGGGACCAGCACCTCTGTGTGCTGCCAGGTAGTCGAGCCCCGTGATGGGACCAGCACTTCTGTGTGCTGCCAGGTAGTCGAACCCCATGACGGTACCAGCACCTCTGTGCTGGCAAGTAGTCGAGCCCCGTGATGGTACCAGCACCTCTGTCATTAACAAAAATATGAATTAAAAATATCCGAACCCTGTCACACCCTCAAATCACAGCATTACTGTGCATTATAACGCTTGTAACTGTGTTTTGGAGTATAGTCAGCGTTGTGTTACCTTTAAATTTTAATGCATTTTTTAGAATCAATAGAGATACACATAGACTTATAAAAAACAGCAAACTAAGTTTGCCAGTTTGACTGTTCTGTACCTAGCAGTATTCCGAACAGAGTATTCGTTATCGGTATTGAAAGTAACCTAACCCTGCCCCCAAGCATTTGATCGTTTTAATACAGAGACCACATACTCTGGGGAATAACTGTCAATAAACGACGGTACTAGTGTAAGAGAACATTTTGGCAACTACAAAGGGGGGAAACGGAAGTAAGTGTAAGGCCTATGCAGTCTAATAGTTCCTTACCTCTGTTTTTGTTTGGTGTTATAAAAGGTAATGCTTGTAAATGGGTTGGGGGTAAGGTTAGGATTCTGTGTCCTTTTCGTGGAAAAAGTTTTGGAAGCAATGAACAGGCACACAGACTTGAGACTGGCAAAAGCTTAGTGCGTTTACCACCTTGATCGTTTCGTCGAACGTCCGTTTTTCCGGATCTAAATCATCTTTGTTTATTATTTATATTTACTATTTAAACTTCTAAATATGGTCTCTATATTAAGCTAGAATATTTATGTATATATATACACGGTATCTACTAGTGCCAACAATTGTGTTTATTTGCCTTAATTCGGTGTATGTTTCTTCCTTTATAATCACAACAATTGTGATTTAAATAAGTGAACCATGACTACACCCAAAACCTAGTTATAAGCAACTTTTAAATTAATGAGTTTTTGTGTACATTAGTTGTTTAAGCAGGGGAAATTTCAATCGCGAACGATTGGTCTTCCTCATTCCACTGCTCCTTGCCCTTGTTGCTGGAGGTGGACCTGCCCGACACCTTCAAATACCCCCCCCCCCCCCTGCTCCTACCGCGCGCACATAGGTGGAAGCCTTGTCAACTGGTACAGTTGTCGGTACTGCTGGCTAAGTTTGAGTAATGTATTGGCGCTTTATGTTTGGTATCAAAGGACCTTGTTATACAGGTGTGACAGTGGCCTCAGTATTCACCCATGTTCATCTTTGTTAGAGGGGTCAATCTTGTCCACTAGTTTTCCATGATTACGGACCGCAGTCGAATAAGCCTATTGCAGTGTTCGCTATGATAATTAATATGAACAATTACATATATATTTTTAATATTACAATAATATATATATATTTTACCTCGGTACTAAGCCTCTGGCTACTCGTGGTCGAGGGAGAAGGAAGCAACATCCGGGTACAGCAATTAGCATATGCCGCTCATAACCAGAGGACATTACGAGCAGCTCAGCAGTTTTTACCAAGTAATACCACGAATCCAGAGTAAGTACAGAAACAAGAATTTACATGGAGGATTATGAATGCATATAGCACACACACTTATCAATTTTTTATGTTGTTAATTCTCATGTTAACCTAGTTATTCCTGATTTTGTGCTATTATCCGGTGCTGTAGATTTTTTCGAGGCACCTCCATTTTGTTTTTGCCGCCCATTGCCGAACAGAGAGATGTTTGGCTGGAGTCAATTCATCGTTTAGGCAGATTCGGGAATATTAATAGATTTCCCAAGTTGAAGACGTACCTCCGAGTTTCATAGCATTTTCTTCAACTCGTTGGCATAGTAGCCACGGGAGGAAGAAGTGTGTGTTACAGAGAGTGTGGGAGGGAACAGTACACTGGTCCCTACCCCTCGATTGGTTTCGGTTTGGTTCGTCCAGCCGTCGCCCTTTCGACATACCATTAGCTTATCATGCCTGGATTAAACCTGGACTGGAGTCCGCTCCGTCACGTGACCGCTCGCCTGAGGCAGGGCCGTCCAATGCGGATGACCATGTGCGGCTCATCCGTGAGCAGCTGCAACAGCTGCTCCCGAGTCCCGTAAGCTAGGCCTCGGCAAAATCCCATGCCTCTGCATCCGAACAGTCGGAGTGGGAGGATATGTCGGACCCTCAACAGACGACCGACTCGGAGGTAGACTTCCGACCAAAGAAACGGAAGCGCTCCAAGAAGGACTCGTCTGAAGGTGACGAGTACTATAAGGCAAGAAACAAAGTCCGTAAAGTCAAGCTGACTAAGAAGAAATCGAAATCCAAGAAGAAGGAGAGCAAGTCTTCTTCCTCAGATTCGTCGGCCGATTCTACGACCACCGACTCGGAGTCAGACACCGAACATACCGGCAAGTATGTCCAAATCACCGGTAAGGTCATGAAGAAGATAAGGGTGGAAAAGCGCAAGAAAATTAACACCTGCACCCTAATGCGCAAAAACATCAAAGGGCATTTCCACACCTTTAAGCCCGCAGAGATCATCACGAAACTCATGGAGCAGTATGCCGGGATCAAGGGGATACCGGAGGCCACCATCAAGGAGATGGATGCGGATGTCACGATGAGTGACGACCGCAAGAAGTTTGAGGCGTGTTTGCACACTGCATAAAGGGGGTCCTGGTGGCCTTGGCAGTGGTCACGCCCATAGCCAACCACATGATGACGGACAATAAGTTCACCACGATGTGTGCGGACATGGACGCAGGAATTTCTGCGCTAACAGCGAGCAGCAACCTCCTGTCGTACCGTCGGTTTGAAAAATTTTCAAAGCGGTCACGACTGATGCTGGCAAAGAGGTCGCTAGGTCCAAGAAGGTAGTAGACAATGGCGGCAAGGAATACACTCTATTCCTTGCACCAAAGGCGATTAAAGGCAAGCCGCTCGACAACACGAAGATGTTTGGCGGTCAGCTTCAATACCTGTTCAAACAGGTCGAGGCCGCAGCAAAGCAGTCTAAACATCTAGACGGAAAGAAGGACAACAACACCGCAAAATATAAGAAGGTCCGGTTGGATTTTCGCAGCCGGCGGACCGGTCAACGCGGCTGCCGAACGGCAGCGGGAACTACGGCTATGAGGCGAGGGGAAGGGGCCAGCAGAACCAGTACGGCTGGAACGACAACAACCACCCCTTCAGGAGGGAAACACCCTCCCAGAAGCCGTTCCCCAGGCCAGCCAACAAATAGAAGTTGCGACGCAAACCAATGTAAGCAGCTTTCAGGCAGGCAACATTGCCAACCATTTGAACGCTTGGGAGCAAATTACCCAAAACCAAACAATCCTTAATATTGTACAGGGGGTCACTATTCCTTTCATAGAAAACCCCGTTCAAACTAATATACCTTTTCCCTATCGTCTAGCAAGCATTAAATGAAGAAGTCAATAAATTCTGTACTAAAGGCATTATTGAACCAGTCCAACATACTGATGGTGAATATATTTCCAATATATTTTCCAGACCCAAACCTAATGGGGATGTGAGGATGATTCTAGATTTAACCACACTTAATTGGTTGAATACAAACACTTCAAAATGTTTTCTTTAGAAACAGCTCGAGACCTAGTAACACCTAGTTCTTGGCTCGCTAGTGTTGATTTAAAAGATGCATAGTACACTATTCCAATTTATGAAGCCCACAGAAAATTCCTCAGGTTTATCTGGCAAGGACAACTCTATCAGTTTACTTGTTTGCCAAATGGCTTAGCTTGCGCACCAAGGTTATTTACTAAATTGTTAAAACCCATATTTTCCGAAATGGCCAAGAAAGGACATGTAATGTTTCCTTACATTGATGATTCCTTCATTGTGGCGCAAACGCAACATGATTGTCAATTAGCAATAGATGACTCGCATTGCGTCGTGTGGGGTTTTACATACACGATACTAAATCGGTACTAATACCTACAAAACATTAAAAATGTTTAGGTTATTGATACTGAACAAATGACGATCTCGTTAATACCTGATAAGGTAGATGAATTCAAAACTACAGCTTTGAGTTTATTAAAAATTAAAAAGACCGAAAATAAGGCAAGTCGCAGTACTTGTTGGAATTATGGTAGCTTACGCATCAGCCATATTATATGGTAAAGCACATATCAAGTCCCTTGAGATAGACAAAAATTACGCATTAGTCAAAACTAAAGGTAATTTTGAAGGTCTTATGACCATCTCCCAGGACGGACACGATGATATTCAATGGTGGCTAGGCCACATTCATCACTCACACAATCCCATTAGGATGGGTGAACCTAACACCGTAGTCACAACCGATGCCTCTTTCTTTGGAAGGTTGGGGCGCCCATAGGGATCATCTCGCTACAGGAGGCCGTTGGCTAGATGATGAAATAGATGATCACATAAATGTATTAGAATTACGGGCCATCTATTTATTTAGGCTTAAGGAGTTTAGTGCAAGTGCTTAAATTCAATGTACAAGTCTTGACTGATAGCACTCCCGCAATGGCCTATATTCATAACATGGGAGGAATAAAGTTCAAACCATGTAATAGAATAGCAAAACAAATTTGGAATTGGGCTCAAAAACAACAAGTTTGGCTTACAGTAGCACATATCCCAGGTAGCCAGAATACATTAGCAGACACTAAAAGTCACCATTTCCATGATCATTTAGAATGGTCATTGAATGATAACATTTTTGACACAATTTGCCAAAAGTGGGGGACCCCAGAAGTAGATCTGTTTGCCTCACGTAGAAACAAGAAAATTAATAAATATGTATCGTGGCATCCAGAGCCAGACGCCTGGCAAGTCGATGATTTCTCTATGATCTGGAATGATACATTTTATTATATCTTTCCCCATTCAGCCTAATCAGCAGAGTAGCCAGGAAGATCAGGCTGGACAAAGCACAAGCAGTGCTGATAGTGCCAGAGTGGAACACTCAACCCTGGCAGGCAGCAGTAGAATGGGGAGCGAAAGACTCTTTAAAATTCCCCAGAGGGCCACTGAACCTACAACATCAAGGCAAAGTAACAAACCTGGGGGACGTATCCACGACATTCCTTTTTTAAGTAAATAATTACAAAAATTTGGATTAGATAAAATCACCCAGAATAGGTTAATTTCTCATGCATGGAGACCAGGAACGGTCAAACTATATTCCAGTTACTTAAAGAAATGGGGCATTTATTGTTTAATACACAAAGTTAAGCCAATGGAACCATCCATCGCCCAGGTAGTCCGTTTCTTAAGAATGATGGAAGATGACGGAATAGGTTATGGTGCCATCAATGCAGCTCGATGTGCACTATCAGTCATCCTACCAAGGATTGATGGTGAAACAATTGGTAAACACGAGGTTCTCCATTGGTTCATGAGATCTGAAGATGAAACAAACCCTCCAAAGCCAAAATATAATCGGTTTTGGGATGTCTCAGTAGTGTTTAAGTTATTTCAACAATGGCCTAGTAATAGACATCTATCGGTTAAACAGCTAGGCTACAAATTAGTCTTAGTAACCGGTCATAGGGGCCAAACAATTGTTGCCCTTTCACTTCAGGGCCTAAACATTGATGACAAGGAGGCCACGTTTGATTTGGACAAGTTATTAAAATCAAACCGTACGGGAGATCCACTCTCCTCGATTCATTTGACTAGTTTCCCACATGACAGGAAACTATGTGTAGTGTCAGCCATTAGGGCTTATATATCCAAGACACACGGAATATGTAATTACAGACAGCTTTTGATAAGCTTCTCCAGAGACACGCTCACCAGATGGACGATTAACGTGCTCAAGTCAGCTGGCGTCAATACAGAACGCTATGCTTCGCACGCGACATGAGGTGCCATGGTCTCGAAGGCGAGACAGTTGGGAATCTCAGTGAAGAGAATCCTGTCACATGCCGGCTGGAAGATGGCAAGGTCGTTTGCAAAACATTACAACAAACGACTAGAGAAGACAAGCAGGGTTGCAACCCCCCTACTCACCAACTAAGAAGATCGGGTGAGATGTAAAAAATGTTTAATATTACAGCTGATACATTACTATGTTCATCAGATAATTGAGGATAAAAATGAGGCTACGTAAATGTCTCCCTCGACCACGAGTAGCCAGAGGCTGAGTACCGAGGTAAAATAGTATAGTTATACGAATCTTAGCTGGATACAGATGATGGATAACTCTTGTTTTCCCGAGGTACAAGCCTCGGATAGTCATGGGATAGGGCCCGCCCACCACACCCTGCCACGCCTATTACGTTTGCTTGTGCCAAAATGAAAACATTATGAGTTCCAATCATTAAGCTCATTTTTATCCTGAATAATTAGGTGAAGATTGCTGTACCCGGATGTTGCTTCCTTCTCCCTAGCCCACGACTATCCGAGGCTTGTACCTCGGGAAAACAAGAGTTATCCATCATCTGTACCCAGGTAAGATTCGTATAACTATACTATACTATATATATATATATATATATATATATAAATATATATAGCCAAGATTGCCAAAGCAATGTAATAATTTCCGTGAAATGCATTGCATCTTCAAATTTAGTTCCATCAAGACTATCTGTATGGCATCAGACACTGATGGCGACTGCAAAACAAAGCAATATCACTGAGCCGCCCCATTGCCATGGTGACGGTTGTGCACTGAGGGTGCGCGCTCTCGTCTGTCAGGTCGAGTAGTGAGTAGACACCGCGACACGTGGCGGACCGCCACCATTTTACTCTCATCCATCATGTGGGTGTTTGAGAAGTCATAAATAACTAATCTTACCAAGTCAACAAAGTCATCAGCATGTAAATAAATGTGGCAAGTTTCAGTCAAATTAGTGAACATTCTGCATAGTAAGCTGCCAACAACTGTTGTTTCATTATTATTATTATTATTATTAATTAAAACGTAGCCACGACCTGCATGATTTGTGTATCTATTATTAGTATTGTAAACTAAATGAATAATTAAATTATTTATGCAGTCCGATTAAATGTCCGTCGACTATGAATATGTGTAGCATACATACACATGTATTAAGCATACCTACGCATACATACATATGCATGTATTAAGCATACATACACATGTATTACTGTTAAGCATACACACCCACATAAGTTCACCTTTGATACACTAGCTATCAATCTGCTGCACAATTTATACTATAGAGTCTTTTAAAGTCCCTCACTGCAGATGCAATTTTAAACATGCTTTACTGACATTATTGCTGTTGCCCTCGAGTGTTCGACCACACTTACACACCTTACATGCACACACAGTCTGGTGCCCTTGAGTGTTCGACCACACTTACACACCTTACATGCACACACAGTCTGGTGCCCTCGAGTGTTCGACCACACTTACACACCTTACATGCACACACAGCCTGGTGCCCTCGGGTGCTCCACCACATTTTCACACCTTACATGCACACACAATCTGGTGCCCTCGACTGTTCGACCACACTTACACACCTTACATGCACACACAGTCTGGTGCCCTCGAGTGTTTGACCACACTTACACACCTTACATGCACACACAACGTGGTGCCCTTGGGTGCGCCACCACATTTACACACTTACATGCACACACAGTCTGGTTGTGCGCCCCGTCTCCATGCCACAGTGAAGGTGCATTGTGTTAGGCACTGAACGAACAGTGTGTTCCTGCTGTAGTTTGTGTATGCACTCAGCAAACCCTCCATCTGTTACCTTTCGCACATCTCTCAAGGACAACACCAACCAACATATCGACCCTGCCCCCACCTGAATCATTCTATTTGTTTGTTTATACACACAAGTAATACAAATGGCTTTAAACGGACCTGAGTTCTCTGGGTTCTGAAGTGTCCGTTAGGTGTCGCCACTAACAACAGTTCCAGTCGACATTGGGTGCTGGTTTATATAAGTATGTTACTTGAAGTGTGGCATTGTTTGATGGAGTGCACACAATCAACTCGGGAGTCTGCGTCCTCATTATGTATGTCTGTGATTACTCATTGCTGCGAGTAATTGATTTAAAAAATAAAATAAATATTTTTAAAAACATTTTGGAAATTATTTGTTATTGCATTGTTATTTTATGTAACAACGGTCATTTATGAAATTGTGCAATCAAAATTGATTGGCTGTGGAGAACAAAAATGATTTACTCAAAATGACTTATTTACATTGTAGAGGAACGATGTTAGCTGCAGGAATATCCTGGCACCCGACTCCAGCAGTCCCATTCCTGCTGTCCGCCCCCTTCTTCCCATTGCCACCTGAGTTACACATTCCATGGCTTCTCTGCATGTGTTGAAAACATTTCACTTTCTCGGCTGAGTTCTGTATTGCTGCATAGTTTGAGAAATATTTCCTTTCCTAGTTAAACAAAATATTTCCCAACCCCACATTAGTTCAGCAGGGGATTTTTCAGTTGGAGACAATTGGTCTTTCAGGCCTGATCCGAGCACCAGGCAAGGTGCGGTTTGCTAAGTGTGGTTTGATTGGGCAGGGACCCCCCCCCCCCCCCCCCCACACACACACACACAGCACCGCGGCCTCCTCAGTCCCCGGGTTCACACCGACGGGCCTTGAATGTAAATGGAAAGGTTCACTTTCTTTCTATCTCATCGCCACCATCAAACTGCTGGTGTGGCCTCGACTGTAGCCGTGCCCGGATTCCAACTGGCTAACAACTTGACCACAATCAAAGTGTCACCGTGTCCTTATAATATTATATGACGTCCAATTACCAGTCTAACTTGACCACACTCAAAGTCATTATATGGCATCCAATTACCAGTCTAACAACTTGACCACAATCAGTCTCACTTAGTCCTTATATGGTGTCCAATTACCAGGCTAACAACTTGACCACAATCGGAAGTCTCACCTTGTCCTTATATGGCATCCAATTACCAGTCTAACAACTTGACAACACTCAAAATCTCACACTGTCTGTATATGACGTCCAATTAGCAGTCTAACAACTTGACAGCAATCGGAAGTCTCACCTTGTCCTTATATGACGTCCAATTACCAGTCTAACAACTTGACAACAACCAAAGTCTCACCTTGACGTCCAATTACCAGTCTAACAACTGTGATATATGCGTAATAGACGTCTAGACCTGTGGATAATATATGTTAACGATATGCAGAGTTGGGGACAAAGAGATATGCAAATGAGATGATGTCATGGAAAGTTTAGCCGGCGGGTCAAGCGTGCCCTACGCCGTGAATAAACCATTCAGTATCCAGAACTCGAAGTGTTCAGACGTTGTACTTTCACATGGTGTCAGATGAGGAAGAATGCCGCCCGGCGCAAAATTACTATTTGGTAGGGTTTGCGGCCGCCTGGTCAGCTTGTCCTCAGCAACAACGCAAGATCGAACTGGAAAACATGGATCAGAGCATATGATATATACGCCACTGCGGCAGGTGTCATATTGAAAGGAGAACGAGTGCAATGTTGCATCTTCCTTCACGTTGCTGGCGAGGAAGCGCAAAAGGTATTTGCCAATATGACTTTTGCGTTCGTCGATCAAGACAAGATCAAGCCGTTAACTGAAGCATTTCAGGTTTATTGTGTCGGTAAGAGCAGTATAATTATCACACGATACAAATTCAATTCGCATAATCAAGCATCAGAAAATATGGTGACGTACATCACAGCGTTAAGGGACAAAGTCAAGGACTGTGAATACGGAGCGGTGGAGGAGTCGCTTTTGCGCGATCGAATTGTGGCTGGTGTAAAAAATGTGAATTTGCGGAACAAATTGCTTCAAACTACTGAGTTAACATTGACAAAGTGCATAACTATGTGCGAAATGAGTGAGTTCAGTTCAGATCTGTTAGAGGACACCAAATCAGACGTGGAAAGTAAAGACATAGATTTCATTTGGAATTATTCTAATGTGCGCACCGGCGGTCCGGTCAGTGGCGACGCCATCTTGGAAATCACCATCTTGGATTGCCGGCGGCGCCGGTGCAGGAGATTTCAAGATCCGCTGTCAGAACTGTGGATATGAGCACCGCCGGGGAGTCTGCCCAGCGAAAGGAAAGGTGTGCATTGCCTGTAAGAAGATCGGGCACTTCGGGAAGGTCTGTAGGAGCAAGCTCGGGAGAGTCAACGAGCTTCACGTCGAAGCGCCCGACCCTCACAATGCTGAGCAAGACCCGGATCCGGTGGAAGTCAATGTACTGGCAACGGATCTGTTTGTGGGCACCGTCGATCGCGGTGCTGGTCGGGAAGCCGAGCTGTGGCATGCAATCGTTCGGGTGAACGGTTGTCCTGTCAAGTTTAAGCTTGACACTGGTTCGGAGGCAAACGTGCTTCCGAGGTTCGTCTTCGACAGAGTCGCTCCGGGGAGGCTGGCGAACACCAGATGTTCGTTGGTGACGTTCTCCGGTCACCGAATCACGCCGGACGGAGAGGCACTGCTCGACGTCAACGACAGTGTGCTTCGGTTCCAGGTGGTGCCGGATTGCCAGCCCATCCTGGGCAAGCAGGCTTGTGTGACGTTGAACCTGCTGGCACGTGTGGATGAGGTGCACAGGTCTGGGCCGACGAACATTGCCAAACTGACGAACATTGGCAAACAGACGAACATTTCCACACCGACGAACAGTTCCAGCGCAGGGGCAGAGAAGCTGGTAAGCGAATACAAAGACGTATTTCAGGGTTTGGGGTTGATCAAAGCAAAGGCTGTCATTCATGTCGATAAGTCTATTCAACCTGTCATATATCCGCCTAGACGGATTCCGTTTGCCATTCAGGGTAAAGTACGCAGTGAGCTTGATCGTATGGTAGGGTTAGGTGTCATAGTGGAACAGGATGAGCCTACTGAGTGGGTTAATTCTATCACGATCGTAAAAAAAACAAATAAAATTAGAATCTGTCTGGATCCGACTAAGTTAAACAAAGCGATAAAAAGAGGGCCATTCCCAACCAAAACTATTGATGAGATTATTGCCAAAACGCCTGATGATAAGTATTTTTCAGTTTTGGATGCAAAGACAGGGTATTGGCAGATAGAATTGGATGAGGAAAGTTCACGTTTGTGCACGTTCAATACACCGTGGGGCCGATACAGGTACACACGCTTGCCTTTTGGCATCAAAACAGCGGGGGACATTTTTATTCAGGAGATGCACCGTGTCATGGGTGACATACCCGGTATCGGGATAGTCACAGATGATATTTTGGTATATGGGTCAACGGTTGAGGAGCATAACGAGCGGCTCCGAGCTGTTTTGGACCGAGCTAGGTCGGTTAATCTAAAGTTAAATGATGCTAAATCGATGCTATGTAAGACTACAGTAAAGTATGTAGGTCATCAACTTACCCAGCAGGGTGTAAAGCCTGATCCAGACAGAATACAAGCAATAGTACACATGCCAGAGCCGCGTGACAAACAAAGCGTCCAAAGGTTCCTGGGCATGGTAGGATATGTACACAAGTTCATACCCAACATGTCCGAGATAGCCAAACCACTACGCACGCTCCTAGCCAAGGACGTGGCGTGGCACTGGCAAGCCGAACAGCAAGGTGCGTTCGATAAATTGAAACAGAAGTTAAGAACTGCTCCTGTATTGACATATTACAATGTTAAGAAACCCATTGTGATTCAGGTAGATGCTTGTCAGTCAGGTTTGGGAGCCGTGTTGATGCAAGATGGTAAACCAATCGCACTCGCATCTCGTGCGCTTAATGCAGCGCAGTGTGGATATGCCACTATTGAAAAAGAAATGCTCGCCATATGTTTCGGATGCCAACGGTTTCATGAGTATATATTTGGCAAGGAAGTTCAAATTCAGACAGACCATAAGCCGTTGGTAGCCATAATGCAAAAACCAATACATAAGCTGTCGGCTAAAATGCAAATCCGATTGCAGAATTACAATATTCAGTTATGTCATGTGAAGGGCTCTTTGATGTTTTTTGCAGACACGTTGTACAGGGCGCATACCACCAAAGTAGGTCATGATAGTCTGTTCGATGACACGTTCTGCATTGCTGCAGTGGACATGCAGTCGTCGAGTCTGTTGAGTAAGATTGTAGCTGAATATGAAAAAGATGTATCTATGTCTATGTTGATCTCACACATTGAAGATGGGTGGGACACTACACGTATACATACACCACCGTGTCTGAGACAGTACATTCCGTACAAGCATGAGTTGACAGTTGAAAATAATCTTGTAATGAACGGCAATCGGGTGGTGGTTCCTCCAGCTCTTCGTGGTGAAATGATAGAGGCGTTGCATGAGATGCATTTGGGGGTGACGAAGTCCAAGCAGTTGGCGCGGGACTGTATGTTTTGGCCAAATATTAACAAGCAAATCGAGGATAAAGTCAGTCGGTGTGACACTTGTCAAAACAACCGGAAAAATTTGCATAACGAGCCATTGATAAATCACCCGATCACCTGTCAGACATACGACAAAGTTGGGGCCGATTTATTTGAGTTAAATCATAAGAATTACCTGATAACTGTAGATTACTACACCAAGTTTCCAGAGGTAACGCTTTTGGGCGATACGTCGTCTGTCACTGTTATTGAAGCGTTAAAAGACAACTTTGCAAGGCACGGTATTCCTAGTCACGTAGTGTCGGATAATGGTCCACAGTTTAAGAGCCATGAGTACAGGGAGTTTGCACTGCATTACGGGTTCAAGGCCGTGTATTCCAGTCCACAGTATCCGCGTAGCAACGGTCAGGTTGAGCGGTTCGTACAAACAGTTAAGGACATGTTAAAGAAGTGTGAGAAAACTGGAGCTGATTTTCAGTGAGCATTGCTGAATTATCGCAATACTCCGTTGCCTGTCCTGAACGTATCTCCAGCGCAGTTGCTCATGAGCAGAAGGTTGAGAGGCAGATTACCTATGGCAAAGGGTATTTTGGTGCCGGAAACGCAGGATCCTAAGAAAAGGCAGACAGCTCAGCGGCAGAGTAGTCAGAAAGCGTTTCATGACCGGAAGTGCGGTAGGGCGCACAAGCCCATGAAAGTTGGAGATAAGATAAAGTACAAAAATAATGCTGGGGAATGGAAAAAAGGTGTTATTTTGGGACGGACTGGGGTGTCCGGGAGAGAATATCAGATTTTAAATGAGTCGGGCAACATGTTGTATCGTAACCGAGTGCAAATGATTGGAGCACCTGTGGAGGGGCGGCCCGAGTTAGTCGTGCAGTCGCAATCTGGGTCAGCGTCAGCGCCGAATGTAAACAGTACGGTTAATCTAAGTAGGTCAGGTCGGCTGATAAGGCCGGCGAGCAGGTTAGATCTATAGTAGGTCAGTGTGCTTCTGACGGTTGCACGGTTAACATGTGCATGTACAGTTAAGTTTATTTCAGCTTTTGTGTTTACTGTTGATACATATGGACAATATGAGATGTCAGGCATTACGGCCGGAGTGTTGAGGACTTAAGTGCATGCTGCACTCAGACATTTGCAAGTTAAGTACGCATATATTTGATATTGTATATTTTATGTTGCTTCATTGTTATTTTGTAACATTTCATGTTTCAGAAATACTTTGACGGGGGGATGTGATATATGCGTAATAGACGTCTAGACCTGTGGGTAATATATGTTAACGATATGCAGAGTTGGAGACAGAGATATGCAAATGAGATGACGTCATGGAAAGTTTAGCCCGCGGGTCAAGCGTGCCCTATGCCGTGAATAAACCATTCAGTATCCAGAACTCGAAGTGTTCAGACGTTGTACTTTCACAACAACTTGACCACAATCGAAAGTCTCACCTTGTCCTTATATGACATCTAATTACCAGTCTAGCAAATTGATCACGATCAAAGTCTCACCTTCTCCTTATGTGACGTCCAATTACCAGTCTAACAACTTGACAACAATCGAAGTCTCACCTTGTCCTTATATCACCTCAGATATACGACGTAAAACAAGAACCAATATACAAACTGACTCTTCTAACCCAGAGTTATGAGGCTGTCCGCATCCCAGCATCAGACTTTCATTAGATCAATCTCATCTTACTCAAGCTCTGATTTCACTCCATGAGATTTAATGTAAAATATTATAGTTAAAGTTGCATAGTCCGATGGTTTTGCCTTTTGGTAATTTTTCTGAGATAAATATATTAATTTAATCGTTGTAATCTATCTTATTTCTGGTTGAAGTAACTTTTATTTTAAATGATTAAGTTTTGAGATATTCAAATTTCAATCAAGTAAACTTAGTTTTGGTAACCATGCCAAAACTCTGACACCATAGGCTTCAACAGTAACAGGTTCTATCAAATTGTCTCAGCGTTCCCTTCTGTATGGCAACAAATGCTGAATATGTGCATCAATATCTAAGTTAGATTTGTAGAGTCAAATCTATATAATATTTGGGTTTTGAAAAGTTGATGCTTCATCGGACTGTGCAGCTTTAATAAACAAACTTGATAAAATACGAATAGGTTCAGTATAACAAAGAAAAGGGATAATATATATTGCACCGAACTTCTGCAATAGTGATCGAAGTAGAAGGGGTGCACACACCCCCAACCCCCTCTCCCGTCCCCTGCGTCCAGTGGCCTGTGTTCACTACCACCAGGGGACCAACTCGCCGTGCATTGACAACGATATTCGAAAGTCGACAACCGATTCGAACATTCTACTACAGTTAGTTTCCGTTAGGTGGCGCCACAACTGTCTAATGGTTCGCTGCTGCAGGTGCCTGACATGGTGCGCACAACACAGCCTTATACCCCTACGATGGCGACCACACAAAAAAGGGTTGTTGCAAAGTGGTCCTCAATCGTCGCCGACCTCCTGAAAACCATTTTGGTCGCAAGGAGGTTGCGCATTTTGCACCAAAAACCTTGCGACCATAATGGTCACCAGGAGGTTACCGAGCGTTTTGATAAATTGGTGACTCGTCGGCGACCAGTCACCGCTTGGAAATCTTATTTTGTATATGGGTTCTTCTTCAATGCTGTTTCTAAATAGGGGCAGTCGGAGGTCAAAACTGAAATAGGTTACAGCTTATCCCAATTAGGCTTGTTATGTTCCACATACATCAAACTTTAAAGTGGACAGGCATAGGCTGCTGAGACAGGAACCATACTCCGACAAATGCTCTCCAAGCACAACCTTGTTTAGTTTTTATGTTTATAGAACCAAATATGTGTGGGGAGAGTAGTGAACCCACTTCAAACAGAAGTGGGTCAGTGCTGAGGTCAGGGTGGGGGGGGGGGTGGTCTGAGGCTGGCACTAACTGGCAGCTGTTGTTTTGAAAATGGATGGGTGAGTGGAGAGAAGGGAGAGTAAAACTGGGGTATTTTCAATTTTCAGTCAGGAAATATATTTGCTTTAATGTAAAATATGTGAGTACAATTACATTGCATAATTCAATGAGAAACACATATAGTTGAAAAACCTTTGTTGAATGAAAAAAGGTTTTTGCACTGTACCACACCACCAAACAACTTCAGATTACAAGTTCAACACCCTAACCACCAGGCCACCAAGGCCACATTATTTTTAAAATTTGTCAGTTACACTGTATATAAAAGGGGGGAAAATGTTATTGAATGTAAAATGGAGTGAACCATATGGAGTGACATATGTGTATTTGAAAGTTGTTGACTTTCAGATCTTTTGTATTACTATTAACTAATGCAGCAGCCATTCCATGCTGGCCACATCAGCCGCGCCTGAGCATTAATAGTTCGAGGGGATCTGGTGCAAATACACAGGTTACTGGTTTTAATATTATGATGGCAGCAGCCGTTCTGGGTGTGCCTATGCGTTATCGTTTGGACGGGATCCATGCGCTTAATGCTATAATGCCAGCAGCCATATTTTACGATCCAGCCGGACCTGAGCGTTATCGGATGGACGGGATCCATCGCAAATGCGCCAGGGTTTTGGGCTTAACGCTATTGTAAAATATTCCGATAATGATGCATTGGTGGGTGAATACAAATGTTCTATTTGTGAAAAAGGTATATAGGGCCAGGTGCATAGATGTGTTTATGTAGTTGCTGGTGGTACTTGACTCATTGGTAAATAGACATTGTGATGCTAGTAAGATAGTGTGTAAGTGGCACTCAGAGCTCTACCCACTACGCCCTCCCCCCTCTGCTAGTCATGGATCACCACACACTTAGCTCAGGGCAGCTGGTGACCAAGGGAGCCATGCTCCTTGGTGGTGGTGGGCAGATCACTAACCATGGGGACTGGTAAATGCTTGTTTCTCATTGGTAGAGCTGTAGATGCTTGATTCTCATTGGGAGAATGTGGTCAGGTGATATACTATACTGGATCTATGTACCATATAAATAATAAACCTGAGGCCTTGGCTCTCTCTCTTCTTTCACTCTTTATACTCTTCCTTTCTCTTTTTGCCTGTATTGATTTCACTATTGCTTGCCTACACAACCACAGATTCGAGCCATGGACTTTACATTATTGGTGACCACGACGGCTATTGACACTACATAGTGGATAACTTATAGACTGGTACAATATTGTACATATTGGTGACCACGACGGTTATTAAGACGATGCGGTTAGTAATACTGAGTACATTATGACAACGTTATAGAGTGGTACAGTATTCTATATATTGACTACCACAACTGTTATTTTGACTACAATTAGACTACGATGTATTTCATATAATTTCTATTCAAAATTGACGGTTATTTCAATTTTATAGTTTCGAATACAAGGAGTAGTGACTGGGGTAGTTACTATAAAAAGTGTTAATTTAAAAAGAAAAAGAACATAATTGACTACGACTAGTTTGGTGAGTTGTGTAGGTAGTGTTTTTTCTGCTGTTTTTTCTTCGTTTCATCTATTTTCAAGGTTAAAATTGTTCAAATTAGCTTGTCGATGACTTTTCCGACAGAATGCTGCTATTCTTAGATGGTACATTAGTCTTTGGTAATGGTATTGCTGTAAATTGTCGTTATTGAAGCCTCGTGTAGCGAGTGGAATATATTTTTTATTGGGACTACTTTAGGTATTTCATTTAACCTTGGGATGAACGGGGAAGCGTAGTAATACAGTACGGAAGTTTTTTTACATTTCTTCTACTTTACAGGCAATAACTATACTTGGATTCAATTCTTTAAATTATTTCTACCACCGCATACAACAGCAGCTTAAAAATCTCAGTCACACGCGCCAAGGAGGAGCAGTCGCGTGATGAATATCACCATTGGTTTCAAGCTCAGTGTGATGTGGGGACATATTCAGCTGAAACTGATAAGATAGAAGCATGGAGTAAATTTATGGCTCAAAATCTTGATTTCATTAGAGAAGAAAATGAAGAACATTTGTCTAATGTAAGGGAACATAATGAATTGAAAGATGATAGGAAAGAACGTAGAGAAGCACGTGAGCTTTTGCAAGTAGAGCATCGACAGCGAGAGGTACGTAATAGGTCTTTAAAAGCATATGGGAAGTCCGTACCCTTGTTGGATGGGCAGGACAGAGTAGCGTTACGCAAATGGATAGATTTAATAGAACGTATTGGGGCTCTGGTTGATGTTTCTGACTTGGATATAGTCCGCTTTGCTTTGTCTAATGCAACTGGTACATTGCATGAGGTTCTATTCACTGCTTTTCAACTTAAAGGTGCTAAGTCATGGCAGGAAATAAAAGAAGTCATAGCTTCGACTCTATTAACGGCAGATGAACGTAGTCATCTGAAGAGTATTGTAATGCCTATGAAACAAAATGAAGGCGAGACAGTAGCTGCATACTGCCAGCGGTTCAAAACTGCTGCAGCTAAAGGTTGGAATCTTCCTTCTGCAGTCTTTGGTACTGATACCTTTGAAATACTTCTTTCTAGGTTTCTTGACTCCTTACTTGATGATAATACCATGTGGTATGTAGAGACAAATCGTCCTAAAACTCTTGAGGAAGCTTTTGAAATGTCAATACTTAGTGATAGGTTTGTTATTAGGCAGCTGAGACGCACTAAATCACGTCTGGGTAATTTAGCTATTTGTGATCAAATGGATAGTCTGAATAGTTCTTCTTTAGATTTCTCCAAGTCTTACTCTTCTAAGGGAGGTTCTAAATCCTCTACTTCAGATAGTCAGGTTCTGAAAACGATTCGGGTGAGATTAAGTCTCTAAGAAAATGTGTAGATAACTCGTCATTAGGCAGTAGTATGGCAGAGCATTCAGCAATTCACGCTCTAAACACTGCAATGCCTTATCATGTTAGTTCTTATACACAGAGCTGCCGGTTGGGGTAGACAATGCTTCTAAAGTTAGGCACACTTCAGTTGCACAGCACATGGCTAGGCATGCGCTGTCAACACAACAGCAGGGAGGCTATGTAAAAGCTTCGCCGGCTGCACAGGCGCAGACATTGTCAACTAAGCCGTCTCATGCGTATCCGAAGGCGCGCAAAAGTAATGGTTCTAGGCAGGGAAAGTCTAATACACCGTCAACTTCGACGAGAACTTTTTACTTATGTAATGAGCCACACATGTTGCGAAATTGTCCATATAAAGTTAAATTACTTGCTAGTAATGTTAACGTGAGCGGTACTACACCTTCGGGAAACTAAAAAGCACACTTGATGCACGTCCTTCAATTAGTCTTGAATTTCATGGATTTAAATTATCTGGTCTTGTAGACTCAGGTGCGTCTAAGAGTTTAATACATTTGTCTGCTTTTCAATTTCTGGTTGATATCGGTATATCTGATGGACAATTGTATCCGGGTAGTAGATTGAGATCTCTGTCAGGACATCTAATTCCAACTGTAGGTATGGCGTATATATATCTCTATGATTCGTTATGTCCCTTCTTTGTGGTTAAGTCACTGAGCTTTGATATGCTCATAGGTACAGATGTATTGGAAATTTGTGCAGCTGAAATTAGCTATAGAAATAGGTTTGTTTCCTTGTGTGATATTCTACATTCTTGGATAAGTTCAGAATTAATTGATAGAGGAATAACAGGGATAGTTCTAGAATTAGACTATTGGAAGATACAATTTCTTTCTTTATTTCCTGATTGTGATGAAAAACTTAAAGCTATTACGGTGGTTGAAATGCATATCGATACTGGTAGTGCATATCCTCTAAATCAGAGACCTTATAGAATACCTTTAAGTAGAAGATATCTTGTAGAAAAAGAATTAAAAAGAATGCTGGATGATGATATTATAGAGTCTAGTTTCAGTCCTTGGGCTTTTCCAGTTACTTTAGTGCCTAAGAAAGATGGTACTATTTGTCTATGTGGAGACTACCGTAAGCTAAATGCGGTGACAACTAAAGATGCTTATCCTCTGCCCAGGATACAGGATATTTTTAATCAACTTCATGGTGCTAAAATTGTTACCACCATTGACCTTAAATCTGGTTATTGGCAGGTAATGGTAGGGCCAGTAATTGATCGTTCTGTTTCCCTATGTTCCGGGCCAGACACGGTTGCGTTTGTTTTGTTCAATTGTAATGGTCGAACGTATGGTTACTCTTTTTGACATTCAATTCTGGACAGAAAATCTTCAAAAATATTCTGCGAAGCAAAGGTAATAGATGATGCCTGGGGAGGCATAGAAAATGCCTAGGGCATGAAAAAGTCTTTATCATGTTCACAAAGTTACTGTTCGTTGGGAGGTCGGCTGAAATGATTAGAAAGATTCTTCCATTTTTCCTATTGTTTGCTGAGCGAGACATTGACATGCTTTCTACTGCTTATCAAGCAGATAAGATGCCAGGGGAGGCATAGGCAATGCCTAGGGTATTGAATGAACTTAATCATTTTTCACAAAAGCGACTGTTCTTTTGGAGGTCAGCTGAAATTATTATAGGGATTTCCTTTTTTTTTTTATATATTGATTTCACTTTACAAGAGCGAGACTGTGTGGAAGAGCTCAGCTATGAGATGAAATGATATACAATTTTTTTTTATATGATCTCCAAATATTTTTTTATACATAATCACTTTCGGAAGCAAGCTGTGTGGAACAGTTGGGCCAGAAATGATGATTATATTATTTTTTTATACATATTCACTTTTCGGAAACCAGCTGTGTGGAACAGTTGGGCCAGAAAAGATGATTATATTTTTTTATACACATACTTAATCACTTTTCGGAAGTGAGCTGTAAGGAACAGCTGGGCTAGAGAATTGATTATGTGTGATGATTTCCTATTTTTGACATTTTACTTTGCAAGGAGCAAGACTGTGTGGAACAGCTCAGCTAAAAAGTGAGATGATATACAAATCTTTGAGATCATAAGCAATTTAAAAAATATATCATAAGATTTTCTTTTTCTTAAGCAATACAAAGTCTACAAAGCTATGTGGGCTTTGCAAACCTATATTATGGCCCTGTCACACTACAACGTGATGACGTCAGTGTAGGGAGAACGTGAAGAACGTTGAACTTCTGGGCGTAGTATGCAAATTTGGGCAGAAGTTGAACGTGGATGCAGCGTAGTGGACGAGAGCATAACGTCGGTAAAGCGTAGTGATACCGTCATTCAACGAGAGAGGACAACGTCATTACGCTCACGGAACGCTATGAACGTTATGAACGTTATTCCATCGCCAGAAGAACGTTACATGACGTTACCTACGTCATGAGACGTTGAACGTACGTTGAATGCACGTTCTCCTGACGTTCTCCCGACGTTCTCCTGATGTTCCCATTACACCACGTGGGCATTTGCACTCAATTTAATGTGGGTCAACGTAGTGGAACGTAGTTGAACGTAGTGAGCAGCGTTGGAAAAACGTCCGTTTAACGTCATTGACGTTCACTGAATGTGAACAGAACGTACGGCAAACGTAAACCCTTACGTTCGAGCTACGTCAACATTTTTGAACATGTCCAAAACCTACGTAACTCGATGTAACATGACGTAGCTCGACGTCATTCTAACATCATTCTGACGTCATCATGACGTAACCCAACGTAATGACGAAAACTGACCACTTTAGGCTCACGTTGGCTCGTTATGTCGTAGTGTGACAGGGGTATTACACTACAAAACTGTGTATCGGTAGTAATATACATTATATTGATGACTAGATTACTAACATTTCTAAATTTCTTTGGATCTGGCCAAGAAATCCTATACAATAATATTTTTCACTTGAAAATTCATGAACATACAAATGTTGAATATTGTCATTTATTCATGAAAAGGTTGATTCACTTGAAAATTCATAGACATATATACATATGTCATGAAAAGGTTGGTTCACTTGAAAATTCATGGACAAAAAAATGTGTCAAATATTATCATTTATTCATGAAAATGTGGTTCATTTGAAAACTCATAGATATAAAAATGTTGAATATTATCATTTTTGTCATGAAAAGGTTGGTTCACTTGAAAATTTATGGACATAAAAATGTGTCGAATATTACCATTTATTCATGAAAATGTGCTTCACCTGAAAGTTCATAGCCATACATATGTCATGAAAATGTTGGTTCATTTGAAAATTCATGAACATAAAATGTTGAATATTGTCATTTATTCATGAAAAGGTTGGTTTACTTGAAAATTCATGGAAATAAGATGTTGAATATTGCCATTTATTATCAAACAAATCATTAACTTATGCTGTCATTGACATTATTGAAATCGTTCTATGAAACAAATTAATGTTCTTTGAGCTGGAAAATGCATATTGTTATATAATATATAGTGATAGATTTGGAGCTTGAAAAATACTTGAGGAAATGTATTATTCAAATACTTTATTAAATAAAAACCAGATATATGTAACACAAAGAAAGGTAACTTTCTGCGAAATGATGGCTGGGATCGATAGCGACTCTTTAAGATTGGATCGATATCATCAATATGGTAACGCGAATGCAGTAGTTCAGAGGAGAACACTGGCATATATATTTAAATGAATGAAATAATCAACATTTCGCCGATGGAGACAATTAACATTCAATATCAACAGCAACTGCTGAAGAAATGTATGGATACAGTGATAGCATATGTAAACTTGAGCAAAAAGTTAGAAATCTATTACTATTTAATAATATAGATGCGGCCATTGTAATTTCAAAGTTCGAAGCGAACCACTGTCATTGCTTTGTTTACCTTTTGATGCTAGGTTAACGCTGTGGGTATACGGCTTTCTGTCATTCATGTTAATCTTGTTAAAACTGATATTTGATGTTTGATGCTTGTACATATTGTGCAAAAATACATTTTGAATCTATTTCTGCCTTTATTTCCACTCAAAACGACTTATTTGAAGAATTTGGTTAGTTTTGCAATAAAATAGTCCGTGAAACTAGGTCATCGATTCAAACTGCTTAAGCCTTCTTTTCTCATAGAGCTGAGATCCGCAATGTTAACTCTATGAAGACCTCTTGAGCAACCACGCGTCTACCATCGACGTCTTCGGGTTTCTTCAAGTTTTGATAGCCGGAAAGACAAAATGAGCTGGCCAAGCGTATCGATGTGAGACTAAATGGTAGTAACGCCAAATCCGATTTGTACTAATGTACAGATGTGTTTATGTAGTTGCTGGTGTTACTTGACTCATTGGTAAATAGACATTGTGATGCTAGTAAGATAGTGTGTAAGTGGCACTCAGAGCTCTACCCACTACCCCCCCCCCCCCCCCCCCTCTGCTTTTCATGGATCACCACACTCTTAGCTCAGGGCAGGTGGTGACCAAGGGAGCCACGCCGCTTGGTGGTGGTGGGCAGATCACTGTAACCATGGTTACTGGAAAATGCTTGTTTCTCATTGGTAGAGCTGTAGATGCTTGATTCTCATTGGGAGAATGTGGTCAGGTGATATACTATACTGGATCCATGTACCATATACATAATAAACCTGAGGGCTTGGCTCTCTCTCTTCTTTCACTCTTTATACTCTTCCTTTCTCTTTTTGCCTGTATTGATTTCACTATAGCCTGCCCACAGATTCGAGCCGTGGACTTTACACTATGACGGTAGCAGCCATTCCGCAGTGTATGTGCCCACGGACGACCTGGGATCGCAGAATGTGCAGTTCATTATAGGTGAGTGTAGAAACTGATATGGTGCTATGACCCCATGTCGTCCTGTGACGCATACGCTGTGGAACGGCGCATTTGCGATGGATCCCATCCAAACGATAACGCATAGGCATGACCAGAACGGCTGCTGCCATCACAGCATTAAACTCAGAACCTGCGCAATTGCGTCGGATCCCGTCAAACCATTAATGTTCAGGCCCAGCTGAATCATAGAATGTGCAGTTCATCATAGGTGAGTGTAGAAACTGATATGGTTCTACGACCCCGAGCCTATATATATATATTAGTATTGGCAGATCAATATATATATATTTTTTGGTCCATATATATATACATACATTGTGTATACGTAGTGTATATATGACATATACTATTACTAGTGCATATACTAGTAATACATACATTTTATATATGACTAGTATATACATCATACATATGATATACACATGGTATATATATATACCCACGTATATACAACGTATATGCGGATGTAACCGAATTGCACGGTGCTGCCACCCAAGGGCTCCTGGGGGGCTCACAGGATAGTGCCATGCACAACCACCAGGTGGGGCAGGAGCCTCCCTACACCTGTTGTTGATGTTGGCTCAGTCTGTCCCTGGCAGCCAGAGCCTCCACACTTCCTTTCAAAACTGTAAGCAACACAGTCAACGTGCTACCTGTGTTGCTGCTTTCCACCGGTCGTCTGGGACAGCGGACGACTTCGTATGGGAATACCTGTGTGTCGAATCTTCGACGATCTGTGTCGACGATTTGCGTGTCGATTCAACCAACAGAGATGAACGATCGACAGGCTGTGATGGTATCGTAAAAGATTTGATATATTCGACCGTTGAGCTACAGATTTCACGTGTGTGTCGATTTCATTGTGTGTCGATATCTGATTTGCCTGTTTGCTTATGTTATCGACGAAAAGCAATATCGTTCATGGAATTAGGGTAGAATCGATCGACAAACACTATAATCGACTGAATTGTTGAATAAAATAAGATATCGTTGTTATATTAAGGTACCTTCCTTCACTATTTCGATATCTACGCTTTACTGCTGGGCTATGGCAGCCTAAGCAGCTTGTGTTGTAGCTGGAACCTTGGTCTTGATTGTGGTACTACGGTCCCTATATCGCCGTACACAGTTCTAATTAACCCTAATGCATACTTATATTTACACATGGTATACTTATATATACACATGGTATATATATATAGATTAGTTAGACGAATCTTACCTTGGTATAGATGATGGATAACTGTTGTTTTCCCGAGGTATAAGCCTCGGCTAGACGTGGGTGAGGGAGAGGTAAGCACATCCGGGTACAGCAATCTTTACCTACTAATTCAGGATAAAATGATCTCTAAAAAATTCTAAGTACTAATGTTTCCTTGGTACAAGCAAGGGACTAGACGTGGCAGGGTGTGGAGGGTGGGCCCTCACCCACGTCTAGCCGAGGCTTATACCTCGGGAAAACAACAGTTATCCATCATCTATACCAAGGTAAGATTTGTCTAACTAATCTATTTTACCTCGGTATATAGCCTCAGGCTAGCCGCAGGCTAGGGAGACTTTACGTAATATCATTTTATCCTGATATTTCATTTTATTTGTTTATGTTTTGTGGTATGGAACGTTCGTTAACCTTATATGTTTGTGACCATGGTATGTTCTCACCTTGTTTGACCTTAATGTTGTAGCAGTCGCCGTGCGACGCCACTTGGCTTTTCCAATCGCTTGTTATAATGTCTAGCAAACGAACGTTCGGTCTTCCATCCTGCATGCGCTAGTATGCGCTTGACCGAAATGCCTAAGAGGCGTGCCTTTGACACCATGGCTCCTCTTGTTGAGTGTGACGCATATTTGTCCGTATCCACTCCTGCCATCTTTAGGACATTAATTGTCCATCTAGCGAGCGTATCTCTTGATATGCCCTTGTGTGGCTTAATAAAGCTTATCAACAATTGTCTTGAGTTTCTAACTCCTTGTGTCTTGGATATATATGTTCTGATCGCGGAAACTACACACAGTTTCGGATTGTCTTTGAATTGTGTTACATCAATTGATGACAAAGGATGACCTAAACGATTAGATTTTAACAATGTTGTCAAATCGAAGGTCGCTTGCCTTCTATCTATTTCCAGTCCATCGAGTGAAAGTGCCACTATAGTCTGGCCTCGATGACCTGTGACTAACAGTAATAAAAGTGCTAACTTAAACCCTAATTGTTTTATATCTAGAAACCTATTATGTGGTCAATCGTTAAACATTTTGAATACCAGTGACACATCCCAAAATCGGTCATATTTTGGTTTAGGTGGGTTTCGTTCATAAATTCCCTTTAGTACCCATGATATAACATGATGTTTACCCATTGTATCTCCCCTTGTTCTGGGAAGGATAATCGAGAGAGCGCACCTGGCAGCATTAATTGCGCCGTAACCTAGCCCTTCTTGTTCTAACATTCTAAATAATCTGCACACTTGGGCAATAGTTGGGTTCATGGGTTTAACTTTGTGAATAAGACAATAAACGCCCCATTTTTTCAAATATGTGGTATACATTTTAACTGTTCCTTTTCTCCACGCATGTGACACTAGCCGTTCTTGTGTAATTTTGTCTAAACCAAATTGTTCTAGGTATTTATTTAGAAAAGGAATGCAAGCAACGGTGTTGTTGCTATGTTGCCGTGATGTTCCAGAGGGCCTTGGTGAGTTAGATTTCCTTGGGATTTTGGGAATCTGAGGCAATCTCGGGCTGTCGAGGCTAGTCCTGCTAGCCACGGCTGTGTGTCCCATTCGGGGACGATCAGGATGGCGTGAGACCGGTCCATCTTTATCTTTCGTGCCACTCTGGTAATGATGTTGAAAGGGGGAAAAATATAATAAAATTCATTTTCCCAAATCAGTGAGAAAGCATCTATGTGCCAAGCAAATGGTTCTGGGTGCCATGAAACATATCTGTTAACTTTAAAGTTATTCCTTGATGCAAATAAGTCAACCGTAGGTGAAACCCATTGGCGACAAATTTTGTTGAAAATTTTTATGTTTAAATTCCATTCTAAGTGGTCGTGAAAGACTCTACTCTTTTTGTCAGCCAGGACGTTTTGCGATCCTGGGATATGTGATATGGTTAACCATATTTGATGTTTTTGCGCCCAGTTCCAAATATTTTGTGCCAAGTTATTGCACTCTTTTGACTTTGTACCTCCCATATTTCTGACATATGCCATGGCCGTAGTGTTATCTGTAAGCAGTTGAACAGTATTTTTCGGTATTTTAATTAGACTCAAGAGGCCTAAGTAAATCGCTCTTAATTCAAGAACATTAATATGGTCTGATTTTTCGTTTTCTAACCATCTCCCTCCTGTTGCTACATCATTTTGATGAGCTCCCCAACCTTGTAATGACGCATCGGTAGTAACTACCGTGTTGGGTTGATCCATTCTAATGGGATTGGAAGAGTTATTAATATTCTCGATCCACCAAGATATATCTGTGTAACCATCCTGGGAAATGTACATTTTCCTTTCAAAGTTACCTTTTGTATGTGCTAATGCTCTATTCTTGTCTATTTCTAGAGACTTGAAGTGCGCCGCCCCATAAAGAACAGCCGGCGCATATGAAACCATTATACCGATAAGGACAGCGACCTGTCTAATCTTTGGCCTAGATATGTCAAGCAGCTGGGAGGCCGTGTCATGAAACTTCTGTAGTTTCTGTCCCGTTAATGATACGGTCATTGCTTTGGTGTTGATTAAAAACCCTAGGCATTTTAATTCCTTATTCGGGACAAAAACTGATTTTTTGTCGTGTATGTAAGAACCTAATTCTGTTAATAAAGTACACAAATCATTCACTGCCAAATGGCATTTGTTAAAGGATTCTGCCATAATAAAGGAATCATCTATGTATGGAAACATTGTATGTCCTAATCTTCCCATAACAGCAAAAACAGGTTTTAATAACTTTGTAAACAGTCGAGGTGCGCAGGCTAAACCATTAGGCATGCAAGTAAATTGGAAAAGGGTACCGTTCCAAATAAATCTCAGAAATTTTCTGTGTCCTTTGCAAATGGGGACTGTATAATACGCGTCTCTTAAGTCTACACTGGCAAGCCAGGCATGCGGCGTTATTAAGTCTCTCGCCGTTTCTAATGAGAACATTTTAAAATGTTTGTATGTTACCAATTTATTTAACTTTGTCAAATCCAAAATCATGCGAATTTCGCCATTTGGTTTGGGCCTAGAAAAGACATTAGAAATAAACTGTCCTTTTGTGTTTTGTACTCGTTCAACAATACCTTTTGTTTCAAATAGCGAAACCTGATAATCTATTTGGCATTTTTCTGCTATGTTGAATTTGTATGGGAACGGAACTCTTTCCTGTTTTGGTATGTCTGTGAAAGGTATTTGAACTCCTTTTACTATATCCAAAATTTCCCTATCAGTTGTAATGTTAACCCATTTGTGCAAACAGTTTAGGATGTTGCCTGCCTGAAACTTGCTTACATAAGTTTGTGTCTCTTCAGACACCGTGTTGAGTGTAGGAGTCTGTGTGGTCGACTCTACTTGGCTCCTGTCCGCGGGAATTGGGGTTTGGGTGTAAACTCCCTTTTGTATCCGCGGTTGTCGTTCCAACCCGTGTTCTGGCGTTCTCCTCTGCCTCGTCCTCTGGGATTGAAGCTGAATGAGGGACCTCCTCGTCCCGGCCTTCCTCCTCTGCGGAAGCGAAAATCCGAGCGGGGGCGTCGGAATTTGTTGGGGTTGTCAAACTTTTTGGTGCCATCCGTGTTTTTAGCGCTTTTAGTGTCTACCTCGACAGCTTTGAAGAGGTGCGCTAGCTGACCGCCAAACATTTTGTTTTTTTCCAGTGGCTTGCCTAGCACTGGCTTTGGCGGTAGGTAAAGGGTGTATTCTTTACCATCATTGTCAGTTACTTTCTTCGATCTGGCGACTTCTTTGCCAGCATCTGTTGTGACCGACTTGAAGACGTTTTCAAATCGCCGAAAAGTCATGAAGTTCAACGCTGCGGTAAGCAGCGCAATTCCTTTGTCCATCACTCGTGCAAGCGACGAGAACTTATTCTCGGCTTGCATCCGATTCGCTACCGGAGTTATCGATGTAAGCGCTCCGAGCACCGCTTTATGAATCGTGCACAACGCGTTCTCATAACGCCGTCTTTCGTCTGAGAGATGGATGCCTGCATCCATTTCTTTACTGATGGACTGGGGAACTCCTTTAATTCCCGAAATTTGTTCCGTCAGCTTGTTGATCACCTCCACAGGTTTGAAAGTGTGGAAATGTCCTTTCAGCGTTTCCCTCATCATGGTTGTAGTCCGCAACCTCTTTGCTTTCGCCAACGGGCATTTCTTCTTGATCTTTGCCCCTATCCTGGCATAAATGCCCGCTCTCTCCGTGTCTGAATCGGAGTCAGTTGTGGACGAATCATCTGATTTATCCGATGATGAGTCCTTCTTCTTTTTCTTTTTGTTTTTCTTTGTCTTCTTCACTCGTTTCATATTGATCTTTGTGAATTCATCACCCGAGCTACTGCCAAGTCTTTTCCGCTTCTTGGGTTTCGGTTGCGGAACCTCAAATGCCGATTCGGTTTCGTCATCTGAGAAATCCTCCCAGTCATCGTCTGGGATAGGAGGAGAAGAAGGCCGTGTGGCTTGTGTCTTATATTTGTCCATAATCCGTAGGATTTTGTCTTCAAGCTCCTCATCCCCACTATCCTTGTCCGAAGGACCAGCCCCCGGCTGTGGAGACGGCGGTCCCGCTTGGTGGCCATCGGTTTCTGTAACAACAAAGGTTACTTAGTACCGGTATCATCTCAACATGTTCACAAAGTGAGCTGGATTGAGGTATTATTCGGATGGTATATAGTAACGTGTTTAAACCGTTCTGTATACAGGCGTTAAGCTAAAGTTTTGCCGTAGGTTTTATCGGTAGTGAAACCAACCAAACGGAGGGCGGCCATTGGCACGCCCGCTCTCTCTGTTTCGTACACTTCTCCCACCCGCGGCATTCTGCGCCAGCAAGTTGAAGAAAATATTACGAAACTCGGAGGCTCGCCTCAAAAAAACGGTCTGGGGAGTCTATAAAAGAAACCCAGGATCATCCCCAACATAACCCTCTTTAGGGTTCGGAGGAATTTCCTTAGGAGATGCAACTCGGGTTAACATCTCTGCCTGTCTGAACACAGGTTTCGCTATGTCAAGCGGTATCAGTTTCGGTTCTGCACATTCTTATCCTCGTGTTTTTTATAACACCATTTATGTCCAAATTGGACCTGAGAAAGTTCTAAGCTTTCATAATGGGATGCTATAAACCATCCTTAAGAAGTTGAATTGTGTTTCTCAATACTTACAGTTAGTTAAAGTGTTGTAGTAGTTAAATCCTGCTGGAGCAGCTCAGCGAACGTCCTCCCGCCGTGAGCTGCTTATGCTAATTGCTGTACCCGGATGTGCTTACCTCTCCCTAGCCTGCGGCTAGCCTGAGGCTATATACCGAGGTAAAATGTATATATATATATATATATATATATATATATATATATATACATACACACATACACAATCACACACCTTGTATATACGACGTTGTATATACAAATAGCCTGAACTGAGACAAGTAACTATGTGTGGCCTAGTGGCCCTATTGAACTTGTAATCTTAGCCCTATTGAACTTGTAATCTGAAGTTGTCTGGTGTTGTGTGTTCAAACCCATGTAGTTCACTACTTTTTACATTCAACAACAAAAAAACGTTTACCGTTCTATATGTGTTTCTGATTGAATGATGCAATGCACATACATAAATAAATAAATGCCATACACAAATAGCCTGAACTGAGACAAGTAACTATGTGTGGTCTCTGTGGCCTAGTGGTTAGGGTGTTGAACTTGTAATGTAAAGTTGTTTTGTGGGTTCAAACCCCATACAGTCCAAAACCTTTTTACATTCAACAACCAAACAATGTTTTTCATCTATATATGTTTCTCATTGAATTATGCAATGTTATTGTACTAACAATTATTTTACATTAAAGCAAATATATATCCTGTTTGAACTATTCTAAAGAATATTGAAAATACATGAGTTCTACTGGAAAATACATCAGTTCCACTCACCCAGCCATTTTCAAAACAACGGCTGTCACATGACTAATCTAGGTCACCTTACACCACCAAGTGGAAAAGTTCAGTACTAAGCATGCACCACCCTGTGGCACAAATTAGAACTATTCCGAGTTTGTTTGTTTTCCTGGCAAGGTATGTATACCTGCCCACTTTAAGGCACAATTTATAGAAAAACAGGACCCCAACTGCAAGTCAGCATGGCTGCTGTGGAGAGCACCACACATCTTTTGGTATGACACAAAATGTTAATGTCATATTTAGAACAAGAACTTTATTATTTCCTAAACAGGTTTTGAAATGTAATCATTACGAGTAACTATGTGCAATTTTAGGAGGGTTCATCCATTTAAGTGAGAGTAGAAGAGTATCTGCAAAATTGTGCAGTGAAAACTTTAGTCACGTGCATGAAACATGTGCTATATGGCAAAGCATTGCACATGTATGAGTGTCACAGTTTTGCAGGTGCTCTGTTCTATAGCTTTCCAGTACCCATAGTACCGGTGTTGATATGTGACTCCAACAAGCAACTCAGTAGAACTGGTTTATTAGGTCAGCCGCCACTCACCGGGATGTAAACATTCAGGTGGCACTACACTAAGTATCCAGACACTAAGTATCCCTTCTGCAACACACGAGGAGTAACCTGCCCCTGTGTAGAAACCACACATCGTGGTCACCAGTTTGTAGAGTCTAATGATCGGATCTGTGGCTGTGTACGTAGGCTATGAGGAAAACAATACAGACAAAGAGAAAGGAAGAGAGCAAAGTGTAAGAGAAGCGAGTCCAGCCCTCTGGTTTATTGCTTATATAGTTACATGGGTTCATTGTAGAGTATCACCCACCTCCTTCCCCGAATGGGAATTGAGCATTCCTGGCCCTACCAATAGGGATCCAGCATTCCTGATCTCCATGGATACTAGTTGTCTGCCCACCACCGGTAGCTGTATGGCCCATGGCCACCACCAACCTTGACCTTTTGAGTGTGTTGACCCCAACCCCAGCAGAAGGGCTAGGCACTGAGTGCAATCACACCCAGATATGCCAGCACCACTGTGTCTATTTACATTCAACTCAGGCACCACCAACCCATATATATATATATATATATATATATATATATATATATATGCACCTGGCCCAGTACACTGATCAGTTAATAGAACAATTGCATTCCCCCCTTGCCGAATATCAAAATATTTTACATGTGTATTGCATATTTGGGTATATAAACAAAAACTAGGCAAAGTTGTGTTTCGAGAGCATTTGCACAATTCCAATCCCAGCAGCCTATGCACACGTTGACCAGTGACGTCACAATCAAGTGACTTGTACCCAGAATGGCCCTGGTTGGCAAAGCGAAGCAAGTGGGTGTCGCGTTGCATAGAAACCAATAGTGCAATACTTCTATTGAATTTTTATGCTATGCAAATTGGGAAAATTTGTCACAGGCATGGTATGAATGTACTACATCTGAGCACTTTGACTTCTGGTTAACATAATAACAAGTCACTTTATTCGCCGTCCAGGGCACTAAGGCAGCCGGCTCCCATGCCCTTATCACGTGATCAGTTTCAGATTGCTTTGTTCTTTGCATGTGCCTGGGAATCTCAATCAATCAATAGTTCCGTCCTCTAGTCGAGGGTTGGATGCAATGGTTCTCCACTTGTCCCGATGGTGTGCTGTTCTGATAGGCTGTGAATAATTCAAGCCTGTCCACTGTGAAATATTTGTAAACCATGATGTTCTTGGTCTCCCTCTCCCTCTGCTGCCATTCACCTTCCCTTCCAACAATGTACGGTATATTGAACTCTGACGAATGATGTGGCCAAAATAAATAAGTTTCTTTGTCTGTATAGTGGCAAACAAGCTTTTCTTATTTTTAATTTTTCTGAGAACTTCTTTGTTGGTGATCTTCTTTGTCCATGATATTTTCATCATCCTTCGATAAGTCCATATCTCAAATGCTGCTAAACGTTTGTACATTCTCTTAGAGATTGTCCATGTCTCAGCCCCATACATTAGAGTAGACCACACATAACACTGAAGAATCCGCTTCCTTGTTTGTATTAATATCTTACTCTATACATTTTGGAGAATATTGTTAGGGCTATTGTTATCATTCTTTTAATTTCTTCCTCACATCTCCCATCATTTGTAATCTTTTGTCCGAGATATATGAATTCGGATACTTGTTCTATGTTTGTGCCATCTATGGTTATATTGACATTTGGTTTATCTGTCTTTTTACTTATAACCATTGTTTTGGTCTTCCTGGCATTCATCTTCATGTTGAATAGTATTCCAGCTTTATTGATTCTATTCACTATATCTTGTAGGTTTTTCTCACTGTCTGCTAGTATTACACTGTCATCGGCATATCTAAGATTGTTGACGTTCATGCCACCTATTGTCACTCCCTTGCAATCTTCAATGTGTCTGAAAATCATCTCTGTGTACAGGTTAAATAGACATGGTGACAATACACACCCCTGTCGAACTCCTCGTTTAATCATAACTTCATCCGATAGGCCCTGCTCCATTTTTATAAATGCACGTTGTGTCCAGTATAAGTTCACAATTAGTTTAATGTCTTTGCCATTGACACCAATATCTTGTAAACATTTGATTAACAGTTCATGATTGACTCGGTCGAAGGCCTTCTCATAGTCAATAAAGCAGGCATAAACATCCTGGTTCACTTCACAATAACGTTCACAAATCATTCTCATATTGAAAATCCCTTCACGTGTACCTCTTCCAGATATAAACCCACTTTATACGTTACTGATTTGTTCTTCAATTTTCTGTCTGTTTCTCAGTAAAATTATTTTCAGGATCATCTTCAACATATGACTCATCAGGCTTAGTGTTCTGTACTCAGTACACAATGTTGGTTTTAGCTTCTTTGGGAGTCGTACAAATATGGATTCATTCATATTCAATGGTATAAATCCAGTCTCATAGATGTCATTTACTAGCTTATGAATGATTTGAATCCCCACTTCATCTAGTCCTTTTATCATTTCTGATGTTATCTGGTCACTTCCAGGAGCCTTACCTGACTTTAGATCATTGATAGCCTTCTCAACCTCTGATACTAATATAATATTCCCATCTTCTTTCTCAATTGTGGGTGGGTTCCCTCTGTCATCATTGTATAGTTTGTTTACATATTCTTCCCATCTGGACTTTATTTCATCTTCTTCAAAGAGCATTTTGCCGTCTTTGTTCTTGATACATTTACTGCTTCTCTGTCTGTATCCTTGACCTGTTATCTCTTTCACTTTCTTGTGCATATATCTTGAATGATGATGAGACTTCACACTTCTTATTCCACCATTCATCTTTAGCTTTTTTGCATTCATCTTCTATTTCATTCTTCAGGTGTTTGTATTTAAGTGGATCAGTGGTTTTCACTTTCTTCCTTTCTGCCATCTTTTCTAGTATGGGTTGCGTCATCCATGATTGCTTTGTCTCTCGTTCTTTATTTGGTAACACCTCCTCTGCTGACTTGACCATGCTTTCTCTGACAGCTTCCCATTCCATTTCAATGTTGTTATACTCTCTCTGAGGAGTTTCTTCATTGATCAGTACACTGAATTTGTTATGAACAGAGACATTATACTTAGTTCTGTATTTTGCATCTTTTAACATGTTCATATCCATTTGAATGTTGTTTATAATTTTGTTCTGCTGTTTCAATTTCACTACCATACTGATTACTACTGGATTATGATCCGAATATATGTCAGGACCTGGATATGTCCTGACATATGTTCGGATCATAATCCAGTAGTAATCTACTATGCATATATTACACACAGAATGTCAGCTCATTATGTTTTTTCTCAATGTGTGTGCCTATCTAATGCTTCCAAATGACTGTGAATAAATAAATAAATAAAATCCACATAACTGTAAGTGTAATTTAGCTACATTAATCAATGTGATCCGTGATAATATACTAAATACAAGAAAGAAAAGAAAATGATTATAATATTAAATAAACACCTGCCTATATTTATGGATGCAGCCATTGCCTCACACTCCCAAGAAGGTCTCCAAAGGTTCATGGACAGTTTCTCAACATCTTGTGACCTCTTCAACCTAGCAAGCATCTTAAAGAAGACACAATAACTGGAAACTGTACATCATTTTCAGTACTTAGGCTCCACTTCAACAGATAACCTGTCATGGGATGTTGAGCTCAACAAACAGGCAAGGCAGCAACCATGCTCTCTACATGTACCAAATGCGTGTGGTAGAAGAAGCAGTTGATCACATCTACCAAGATAGACATATGCAATGCCTGTATCATCAGCACTCTCCTATATGGCAGTGAATCCTGGACTACCTACTCCAGACAAGAGCACAAACCACACGTTCTCCACTTAAAGCTGCATAGTCCAATGAAATATAAAATTTTCAAAACCAAACCAATTATCTAGATTTGATTTTACATATCTAACTTAGATACTGATGCACTTATTAAGCATTTGTTTCTGCGTAGAAGGCAATACTGAGTCAATTTAACAGAACCTGTTACTGCAGAAGTCTATGGTGTCAGCCTAATTTTCCATGTTTGCACTCAAAATATCTCAAAAGTTTACTATTTAAAATAAAAGTAACTTTGAACTAATGTAAAGTAGATACTAGTGATCGATCTAATATATTTATCTCAGAAAAAGTACAGAAATTCAAAACAATCGGACTATGCAACTTTAAGGTGTCGGTGCAGGATTCAGGGAATCAAGTGGCACGAAAAAGGCACCAATAATGAGGTATTATCTGGAGCAGGAATCCCGTCCATGTACACACTACTATGCTAATGCCGTCTCCGTTGGTTAGGCCATGTTTGTAGGATGGATGATGGCATGCAACATCAAAACCGAATCCTGGGAGCTCACTGCAGAAAACAGAACTCTGTGGAAACAGCAAGTCCCACACGGTCTAAAACAACAAGAGTCTGCCATGCGTATATATATATATTTTACCTCGGTACTACGCCTCTGGCTACTCGTAGCCCAGGGAGAAGGAAGCACGTCCGTGTTCAGACAATTAGCATAAATACACATGCTGTGTGCTTCACGGGTAGTTTTTGCTTAAATTGTGTGCTATTGTCCATGTTGCCGGAAACATGCATAATTCAAAAACACTGACGACGGGCTGATATTATGAATACCATAGATACCGTTCGTAGCGCGCGTCGCTACGTAAAAAGTTAACTTCCGGTAGTAGATTCAAAGGCTAATCCAGTCCTTACCTGACCGGTCGCTGAAGTCGGTTCATTGGTGTTCAATACTGAAATTTTGATTTAATCCGGTGAGATTAGTGGTTTCAAGATGCCAAGACTTGGTAAAGTACCAGTTAGTGTTGGTAAATATTCTAAAGAGCTCCTGGACTCAATGGAGCTTACGGATGATATAGTTGTCGCAAGTACAAGTCGTTCTAATGTACATCGTCCAGGATCGTCGTCTCGAGTGCAAATGGAGGATTTAGCATCACCGATGTCTGTGATGCCGTCGTGTTCTGCTTCGGGTCCATCTCTGGAGGATATTGGGAGATTGTTGGACTCTAAGCTGGCGGCAGCACAACGTCCACTAATGGATCGCCTTGTTTCACTGGAAAATACGACGTTGGCAAATGTGGGTCAGGCTGACGGAAGTCTGGCAGTAGGTCACCATGACGTCACGGATGCAGAAAGCATAACGGCTATCAGCAATGTTAGTGATTCTCCAGCTCGATCGACAGGATCGTGCGCATTACGGGCTCTTCTTCGTACGGCAAGAGGTACAGTAAAACTTTCTTCTGGTAGTGACTCCGTGCGAAAACGCACTCATGACTGTGTACCGTTTGATTGTGAAGGTTCTGATAGTGACGACTCGCTTATGCGTGATCTTATTCGCATAGCTGGAAAGAAGGCTAAGCGTACAGGAAAGTTGTTGTTGTTGCCTCACAAGTATGTGGTGAGAAATGACAAAAAGGGGAAGGTGGCTCAAGGAGAATCCCACTGGTTTGAATACTTAGCTGCCATTCGGCGAATGGTGAAAAGGGGTGACGTGCCTGCTGACTGGGTTCCACATATTGAAGAACACATTGACACTATTCTGGATATGGCCCAGCACTACACCTGGCAAACTTGTCTGACATATAGTGAGAGGATATTTTCTATGATTTCCGATAAAAGGTTGCCAGGAGGGTGGGGTGATCAAGGACGAATAGTGGAAATTCGCCGCGACGTATGTGGTCTCGGTAGGCATGTTGAGCCTACGGTGGCAAAGCATGGACTGTTTAGCACGTATACTGAGTATAAAAAGGGTGTTGACGCTAGGCCGTGCATTGTTTGGAACAAAGGAGGTGTTTGTAGTTATAACACCGACCATGGAGAAGGTTCTGATAGGTTTCTGCATATATGCGCATATTGTGCGTTTAAACTGAGGCGTAAGCATCCACATAAGGAGGTGGATTGCAAAACCAAGCAGCGGGCAAGGGATAACCATCAAGATGACCATGATCGTACAAAGCATTTTTAGTTTGCAGCCAGCTGGAGGCTGCATCTTCCGTTGTGGACGTGTGTGTACCGGACGTCGACAAGTGTTGCAGCAAGGATGCGGTAGATGTCTGCACGTTCGGACGGGGTGACGTCGACGAGATCTGCAAAAGCTCCGTTAAGGTCGGTGGTGTAAATTCGTCTAAGCCTTCCCAGAGTTTAAATGTAGTTCTATCGCATACCCTCCTGTCACCCTCCATCGGTTCTGCTGTTAATATAAATTGCCATAGTAGTGATGTTGATTCCGTAGGTATATGCACAAATTTGCGTGCTACCTCGGGTACCACAGAGGGGTCATATAATACTTTGTATGATGACAACAGAAAGAGATCAAATGCTGCCTCTGTTGATTCTAGATTGGCACATAAAGTGAGTCGGTTTACAGTTGTTAACGATACATGCAGTAAGAGTGGATCTTTCAGTACTGGTCTTGTTTCTAGTTATGGCGGTCAATATAAATGGTTTAATCCGAATCTAAGAATAATGCGACCGATTAAGGGTGTTCAGGCATTACGGGGTGGTGATATGAATTTGGATTTGAATATGGGCTCGCTACGAACACCACAACCTAAGACGGAGCAGAGCAGTGTTCTCCTTCCAAACATTAGTCGTGACAACGCCGTCGCACTGTTGGATCTTGCCTGCCGCACGGCTATCATCCCGAACTTGTCTGTGCGCTTACAGGCCACATTGCCTATTAATTCCATTGACAGTCATGGTCAATTGCTTGGTTTTGAGACCAGCAGTGAAAGCTGTAATTCTTTCACTAGGGAAGGCGCATTGCTACCTACAGAGCCTACCGCTGGTCCAGCCACTGGCGTAGTTAAGCATTCTTCTGGTAGGCTTAGTCAATCAAACATCCCATGTATATCCAATGCTGTTTTACCAGTTTCTGTTGATGGTTCTTTGTATGTTAAGGGGTTGGTTGACAAAGCGTACCCGCTATTAAATACTCCGATCTTAAGTGATCCTCCATATGTGTCCACGCACACCGGCACTCGTTGTGATTTCAGTGCCTGGGAGCCTCCAATGGTTCCAACAAACTTTTCTAGTGTTACTGCGGGTTCAGATGCTGGTATGATCGACCCTCTGTTACCGTTGAGTTGTATTGGAAAGGAGTCCCGTTTGGTTACTGTTAATATTCCGGTAGATGATGATATTGATGTTATTGTTGACGTTAATTCGTTGCAATGTGATGATAATACCAGTGTTGATGGCCTAGCCAGTGATGTTGACGTTAACGTTATTAGTAATGATAATAACACGTCTGTTTTATGTAAAAAGTTTTGTGAAAAATCTCCATTTGAATGTAGGTCTTATGTTCTAAACCACTGGCCTAGTTTGACCTCGAACTGTAATTTATTCTTGAACTATGCTGAAATTTATGCAAAGGTACGTAGTACTGGATTGCCAAACTATTTAGAAGCCAGATTACCAGTCCCTTCTGGACTGGTAATACATCGATGGAAAGAATTTTTGACTGATTATTACGATACTGATTTGGTTCAGTTTCTAGAATATGGTTGGCCATCCAATTTCACTGGTGATTTTATCCCTGCTGCTTCTGAGTGCAATCATACCTGCAATGCAGAAGATTTATTTTGGATCAACAAGTATGTAAGTACTGAACTATCCCACGGTGCACTGTTGGGCCCATTTGATTCTCCTCCTTTCTCTCCGTGGGCCCAAATTAGTCCTATTATGACCCGCCCCAAAAAGAATACTGCCGAGCGTAGAATCATTGTAGACCTTAGCTTTCCAAAGGGGTGCAGTGTTAATGCAGGGATAATTAAAGGGTTTTATCAAGGGAAAGAATATAAATATAATTTGCCCACTATAATGACATTAGCTAAACAAGTAACTCAGCTGGGAAAAAATTGTTTTGTTTGGTCTATTGACTTGGCGAGGGCGTACAGACAATTAAGAACCTGCCCCTTGAGCGTACCTTTGTTCGGAATCAAAGTGGACCAACAATTTTATTTTGACACAGCCCCTCCTTTCGGCTGCAGAACCTCGAGTATGGCATGTGCTAGGACTACAGAGGCTGTAGTTTATCTGATGAGACAGAAGGGGTTTTTCGCTTTGTGTTTCTTGGACGATTTTGTGGGTGTAGAAAATACTCTGGTTAGGGCACAACAAGGGTACGATTTTATTTTAGAATTGACAAATTCACTGGGGTTAAGTCTTTCGATTAAAAAGTGTTCTCCCCCGACTAGGCGGTTGATTTGGCTCGGTTATGACCTGGACACATCCAACATGCTTATTAGAATTCCGAATGAGAAATTATTAGATATTTTATTAGAGTGTAAAAAATGGGTGGTGGGTAGGGCGGTTACCCGTAAAAATGTTCAGAGATTAGTGGGACGGTTACAGTTTATTTCGAAATGTGTTGTGGCATCACAGGTTTTTATGAATAGAATTTTAGAGTTTCTTAGAGCCTCCCCTTATATAGGGAAGGCGAAAGTTACTATCGAATTGGTTAAAGATATTTTGTGGTTTCTACGCTTTGCAGAAGGACATAATAGGCTGGTTTTGCTCCATCACTTCCCGGAGAAAAAATGGATCATCGAGTGTGATTCTTCGTTGCAGGGTGGGGGAGCTTTCAGTGTTACTAAATTCTATTCCAGTTTTTATGATGAGGCATTTCTGAGCCATAACTTTCATATTGCCCAATTGGAGGCTATAAATCTAGTGGTGGCACTAAAAAATTTGTCACCTGCTAATCCTCAAAATTTTCATATTATCATCAATACCGATAATGCAGCTTCCCAACAGGTGCTGTCTTCTGGTACTGGTAAGGATCCTGTCTTGTGTGTCTGTGCCAGGGAGATATGGCAGTTTGCTGCTATTCACAGTTGCCAGGTACAGGTCATTCACAAGCCAGGAAAGGATCTGGTATTGGCGGATGCCCTAAGTAGGTTGTTCTTTGATACTAAATCTAAGTTACTTGCTGATAAATTATGTCAGGCCAAACTATTGACTAAAATACATGTTTCGCATTCGTATGATGTTTTTAATTTGTTGTTATGATGGTACACTGCTAGTTGATACTTTTCTTATTTTGCCTTTATCAACTTGCAGGTGGTAACCACGCATTAGTGGGAAGCATTAGCGTGTACTTCTCGGCAGGATTATCAGAGGGAACTTGGAGGAATAAAGGGGTGCAATTTAGGGAGTATTTAAGGTTCTGTAGTAACATTAAAGATGACCCCAAGAGACCCAATCTTAAAACGGTAATGATAAATTCAAGACTGGAGGAGCAATAAAAAATTACATGAGTGGGGCACGAACATGGGTTAGACTGTTGAGAGGTAATACAGCATCATTTGACTGTTATGCGATGTCACTGATTAAAAGTGGTATGTTTAAGTTAAAAAATAATACTGTAAATAGAGCCTACCCATTGAAAACTAAACATATTAAACTGATAATTATAAAATTCAAAAAGATCGGAGATGATGGACTGGTGTTGATTATTGCATTATTAATAGGATATCTATGTTTGCTACGACAGTCAAATTTGTTTTATTCTGAGGTATCGGGGGATGGCGGTCACAAGCTGCTCCGGGGTGACATCACGGCACACGACACACACCTGACGATAACAGTCAGGAGCTCGGGGGGGGTGTTTTCCCCCCTTCCCCCCCCCCCCCCCCCCCCCCCCCCCTTTTTTCCCCCCCCCCCCCCCCCCCCCCCCCCCCCCCCCCCAAATTGTTGGGGGGGCGGGGGGGGGGGGGGGGGGGGGCCCCCCCCCCCCCCCCCCCCCCCCCCCCCCCCCCCCCTCCCCCGCCCCCCCCCCCCCCCCCCCCCCCCCCTTGGGGTTGGGGGGGAAGAAACACACAAACCTGAGGATGTATATAGCATCGAACTGCCTCACGTAGCAAGTACTGACTTCTGTCCTGTTCGAGCATGAGTACCATGTTACGTCGACGTTCCTGGTTACGTGAACGCCTGAGTAAGTCATGATGTTCAAATGGGAGCTGGGGAGCCCTTGACTGCCCAACTGTTTAACAAGTGCATACAAGTCGCATTGAAAGCGGCTGGACTTCCCTGGTGGCCATTGGTGACATGTCATAGCCTACGGCGAGGGGGAGCTCAGGAGTATGCAAGAGTGGGAATGCCACTTGAGTGCATAAAAGCACTTGGGAGATGGAAGTCAAACAGTGTGTTTAACTATGTGAATAAAGATATATTGTAGATTGGGACCATTAGCTCTCCTGTCCCAATTTGGCTGAGAGCTTATGGTCCCTATGACCCATGACATAAATGTTTGCTGTATGCTACAAAAAGTGCGAGTGTGTGAGTGTGCCGGATGCAAGCTGACTGTGTGACCGTGATCTGCCCTAGCTGTTGCCTCATGTCTTCAATTTTCAAGCGCTTCACAGAAATGAATAACTGAATCCATATGATTGATAGTACAATCAAGAATATGTCCTGCAAATAAGTAATGAAAACCTAGTAATGATTGATATCTTTACCTATATAAAGCTGCAAATAAGTAATGAGATCAGAACAAAAACAATAATTCACAGGTTGTACTACCTGATAATAGATAAAAGTAGGCAAAGCAAATAGGCTCAATTGTACTATTGAGTAAAGCTAATATACTAACTTGTTCACAAAGGTGTAGTCTGCAAGGCTTTGTAAAATTTATTAAGTCTGATTAATACATTTATTAGCCCATAAAAGTTTATCGGTGTCTGGTTTTGAATTACTAGGATAATGACACTTTTGGTTTCATATTAATGTGATTTTATGACCCAAGAATACAGGAGGATATTTATTCTTGTGTAGTTAACGTTATTTTGGTCGTTTTAACGATATAAAGGTGACTCAACTGAGCGATAATGAGTGTTGTTGACGGTCGCATACGCCTATGGAGCGAGGCACGTAAGGAGTTTTTGGAACCCGGGTTTGTCGAATAACCGAAGTAAAGCAACAAGAGACTCGTCAGTCATTGAAATTTAATATTTAATCATATTTAGAACCCAAGAATACAATAGTTTGTTATTTTGGGGTTTGTTGACCGTATTTCGGTCTTGGTTAACGTTTTGAAATCACTCGACTCGTCCATTTTAGGCTCGCACAGGAATGCGCTGGTAGTGTACAGAGACATACTAGCGTGGTGACCTACTTCGCTGTTGACGGTCGGCTACAGAGCGAGGCCCGTAAGGGGTTTTTGTAAGGTTTTTCGGTGTTAAGTTCATTTATTAATATCACCATGGTAATGTTTACCGAAGTTAAGCAATATATTGTTCTATGGGAGTACATTTCCCCACAATTAAGGTTAAAACTTTTAATTGTTTACATGTGTTTAAAAGGCCGCCTGTTGCCGAAAGGAGAGAGGTGTGGTTGGAGCCACACCTCGTTGGAACTTGTTCCTGGGTTTCCTTTAAGGATTCCCCATTAGTTTTAAGGCGTACCTCCGAACAAAGACCCATGTTTTTTCTTTGTTCTACAAGCCGCCCATTGCCGAACGGAGAGCGATGTTGGCTGGAGCCACATCTCGTTAGGATTTTTCCTTGGTTTCTTTTATGGACTCTCGTTGGAAATTAATCCTGGGTTTCTTTTATGGACTCCCCATCTTTTTTAGGCGTACCTCCGAGTTTCATAGCATTTTCTCCGACTTGCTGGCAAAGTAGCTGCAGGGGGGAGAAGTGTACGGAACAGAGAGTGTGGGAGGCTACCGATACACTGGTCCCTACCCCTCATTTGGTTTTTGGTTTCCATACCATTCACCTACGATATTACACATTAGCTTACACGCCTGTGTTGGAATGGTGTAAATACGTTCTCCAACACCAGTAAATTGCCGCCCATTGCCAAATGGAGAGAGGTGTGTTTGGAGCCACACCTCGTTCGGACTTGTTCCTGGGTTTCTGAGAAGATTCCCCACGTTGTGTTACTAAGGTGTACCTCCGTATTTCGTAACATTTTTTCCAACTTGTTGGCAAAATTTGCCACAGGTGGGAGAAGTGTATGAGATGGAGAGTGTGGGAGGCTACCGATACACTGGTCCCTACCCCTCGTTTGGTATTGGTTTTGAACCATAACCCTACGACACTCACACAAGAAAAATTGTCTCACGCCTGTGTTGCAATGGTGTAAATATGTTCTCCAACACCAGTGAATGCACAAACTGAGGTTTCTTAACCTGTTGTGACATTTGGTTGAGACCAGACGGGATGGCCGAATGAGTTAGCGTGTCTGTCTCCCGTGTTGGTAGATCATGGGGTCGTGTGTCGAACCTGGTCGAGTCAAACCAATGTCTTAAATATTGATACTTGTCGCTTCCTAGCCTGGAGCTCGGCATTATTAGGATAGGACAAGGAATTTTTGGGTCAATGTTTGGATAATGTAACTGAGTGGGATATCAAATCATGGTGCTGGCGGCCTGGTTTTCCAGTGGGGCAGTACTATAAAGTTGCCATGAGTGCACACTGTCACAAGTCGGTACCCGTCCTGATATGACCTTAGATGTTTCTAGGATGTAAAACAACAAACAAACAAACATTTGGTTGAGCACACTCTAACTTTCATTTGATTGTTACAGTTTTCTGACTTGAGGCCTAGTATGGCTACGAAGTGCTGTAAGCCCGAGGCTCCCATATCTGATGATAAGGACTCATCACCCGTGGTGATGGTTCAAGCCTCCCCAATACACCCGGCCCTGCTGATGCTGGAGGAGCGGCTCATGAAGCTGGAGCAGATGCTCTCAGCTAGATCTCAGAAGAGAACAAGTAGAGGTGGCCACGGAAACAGTTTTTTCCAGGCAGGAAATATAACTAATTGTTGAGAGGAGTGGCAAATTACGGATAATTTGACTATTCTGAGTATAGTGCAAGGAATACCCATTCCCTTTACGCAACACCTTTTACAGGAAACAATTCCTTTACCATTTCGTTTTGATGAAAATGAGAGAGGGGCATTAGATAAACAGGGGCTGGAATTTTGTCAGAAAGGAATAATAGAGACTGCTGTTCATGAGGAAGGCGAATATATTTTCGCGACCCAAGCCAAATGGGGAAATCCACCTGATTCTGGATTTGATAACGCTAAACAAGCATGTGGGAGTTCGGTTCCCAGTCAAGTCAAACCAATGACTTACTAAATTGATACCTGTTGCTATCTAGCCAGATGCTCGGCATTATTAGGATAGGGCAAGCACTGGTTGAAACAAATCGGTTACATATAAACATTTTAAGATGTTTTCCTTCGCAACGGCTAGGGATTTGGTCACGAAAGGGTCCTGGCTTGCCAGTGTGGATCTGAAAGATGCATATTATACGCTACCTATTCAAAAATCAGATAGGAAATTCCTCCGTTTTGTTTAGGAATGATCAACTCTATGAGTTCACCTGTCTGCCGAATGGCTTAGCATGTGTTCCTTGCTTATTTACTAAGCTGTTGAAAGATTTTTTCATTAATGGCTAGAGAGGGACATATTATGTTCCCAGATTTTGACGATTCATTCATAATGGCAAAATCAAAGGCAGACTGTCAAAGTGCAGTTGATGATTTGTGTGAAACGTTCACTAAAATGGGGATGACAAGAACTCAGTTTGTACTCCAACCAAAGTTTTTTTTATTGTTTGGGTTTCCTGTTAAACACAAGATATGACCGGTTCAATAACACAACAAAAACTAGTGAAGTTTTCACCAGAGGAGACCATTTGCTGGAGTTAACGAGGCCTAAGATTAGGCAGGTCGCAGTATTAATTGGAATAAATATAACCTATGCCTCAGCTATCCTATTTGGGAAAGCTCATATTAAGTCGCTAGTAATAGACAAGAATTGGGCATTAGCACATACAAAAGGCAATTTTGAGAGATGACTTAGACGATATTCAATGGTGGTATGCCAACATTGATTCTTCTGCCAATCCCATTAGAATGGGTGATCCTAACACTATTGTTATGACAGATGCGTCATTAGAAGGATGCGGTGCTCAGAGAGATCGTCAGGCAACTGGAGAACATTGGTTAGGTGATGGCTTACATTGGTAACATGGAGGGACTAGGTCTAAACCTTGCAAACAAAGTAGAAAATTGGTCTGGAATTGGGCTCAGCACCATGATATATGGCTAACAGTTCCGCATATCCCAGGTAGTCAGAAAACCTTAGCAGACAAGAATAGCTTGCATTTTCATGATCACTTGGTATGGTCGTTGAGGGACAACATATTTAAACAAATTTGCATTAAGTGGGGCACACCACAGGTAGATTTGTTTGCATCCCGAAACAACAACAAGATAGCTAGATAGGTATCGTGGCACCCAGAGCCAAATGCTTGGCAAGTGGATGCATTTTCCTTGGATTGGAATAACATATTATTTATCCCCACCATTCAGCATTATCAGATGAGTGGCCAGGAAGATAAGAATGGATCGCACATAGGCAATCCTGATCATGCCCGATGGGACACACAGCCATGGCTGGTGGTAGTGGCATTGGGAGCGAGAAACAGTCTCAGATTTCCAAGAGCACGGAGAAACCTACAACATTAGACAAATTTGGTCAAGTGGTCTCTGTGGCCTAGTGGTTAGAGTGTTGAACTTGTAATCTGAAGTTGTTTGGTGGTGTGGGTTCAAACCCAATACAGTCCAAAACCCTTTAGACAAAATTACCCAGCGAAGGCTCGTCTCGCATGCCTGGAGGAAATGAACAGTAAAATTATATACTAGTTATTTAAGGAAGTGGGGGCTTCATTGCTTGCTTATGGAAGTAGTAAAATGTTGACCAATGCTAGAGGATGAAGGGTTAGGTTTTGGTGCAATTAATGCAGCCAGATGTGCATTGTCTATTATCCTACCAAGAGTAGATGGACAAACGATTGGTAAACACCAGGATATACACTGGTTCTTAAGGTCGGTTTACAAAAGAAATCCACCTAGGCCAAAATATAATAGATTTGGTGGGCTGTCCACGGAACATGTGAATAGCTTCCCGGAGGATCGGCGTCTTTGTGTAGTGTCAGCCATACGGGCTTATATATCCAAGACAAATGGATTACGAAATTCTAGACAGCTTTTGGTGAGATTTATTAGACCACAGAAGGTGATCTCGAGAGACACACTCGCTAGAACCAAAAAACACACAAAAAAAACACACAAACACAACAAACAAAAACAAAACACAAAACAACCAACACCACCACCAACAACAAAAAAAACAAAAAAACAAAAAACCCCACCCACCCCACCCCCCCACCCCCCCACCCCCCCCCCCCCCCCCCCCCCCACCCCCCCCCCCCCAGCTCCCTCCCTTATAAGGCCCCCGCCGGCCTCCCTCAGTCACTCGCCATCCAGCCGTCCTCCCTGCAGCACCAATTTCTTCTCCACCCACCCACCCAACTCTCTTCCTACTGCTGGTGGAGGGCTCCTCGGCGCCCCTCCCCTGAACTCTAAGCTCCCACGAGCTCCTGCTACCCTAGTTAAGTTACACCTTATCGCTCCTTCAGAGCTCCTCTTTACTCTCCGTTCTAGCTTGTTTATACGTTGCTCCTTCTGAGCTCCCTCTCTGTACTCTCCTGTTTGTATAAACTTGTTTTCCTGAGGCGTCCCAATAAACGTCTCTTTTTCTCCACCCCCGCCTTGCCTTCTTCCTTTTCGCGCATCAAAAAAAAAAAAAACAAAAACCCCAACACCACCCCACAACACCACCCCAACCACCACCCAACCAACCCAAAAAACCCCCCCAAACCAACCAACCCCAACAAACCAAACAAAAAAACCACCCACCACACCCAAAAAAAAAACACCACAAAAACAAACACACCCCCCCCAACACACAAAACCAACCCACCACAAGTCGGTGCCTATCCTGATATGACCTTAGATCTTGCTAGGACGTAAATCAACAACAAACAAAAACTTATTTGGGTCCCAAACCATTGCCCATACAATACCATTGTAATGATAAAAAAACAACCTAAGCCGACAAAAAAACAACCTAAGCCGTACAGTTTCGTCTCGCACGACCGTGCGCGTCACGGTACGTGTTTTGGCCCTCATTGGGTTTGACCCGACAAACATTAAATGTTGCCCTTATTTGATCTCCCTCAGAGGCGAAAATTGTTCTCAAAGTAAATGCGAGCATAAGTAAATGTGTGCATTTATCAGTTTGCCCACGGCCTGATTCGCAAAAGTTGTACTTTCTCACCAATATGCGCACCCGCATATATTTGTTCTTGTAGCAATGGGATAATACTGGAGGGGCACATTACTGGTTTGATGGCCGGTGGGCCCCGTATATATAAAAATACTCCTCACCGGATTACTATTGGGCACCTCATCCAATTAATGATACTCCCGACCGTAGCGTCTTTAGGCATCGTATGCTGGCAGTCTCCCTTAGATTGGGCCACGCAAATGCCACACACTCCTCACCAGGTAATGTCTCTACTCGCAGTGTGTTCCCTTATGTGCGCCGTCACATTATCTAGTCTGATCTACATCAATGGTTTGATGGCCGGTGGGCCCCGTATATATAAAAATACTCCTCACTGGATTACTATTGGGCACCGCATCCAATTAATGATACTCCCGACCGTAGCGTCTTTAGGCACCGTATGCCGGCACTCTCTTAGATTGAGCCCCGCATGCCGACACACTCTTTACTAATCCTGGTCACGGCACCAGTTTAACCGTCGGACTATTCCACCCCCGCTTAAGGCGAGCCTACGTGTTAATATAAATAATTGTTTCCATGTGAATGTCTTGTGCCTCCTGCCGCCGGTTGTCTGTCATCCTGCCAGCCTGACCCTTGACTAGCAATGTCCGAGGTGGAGAGTTAGACTCCTGACAGACCATGGGCAGAAGGCCCTTAATTAAATAAGATTATAGAGCGTGGCGCGTGGCACTTGGGTGGGGTCGCCCACAGAAGAACATAAGTCACCTAAGACATTGTGCAATAAGGGTAAGGTACAACTGGTATCAGATGGGCTGGGAAGGTTCCCCTCATGGCAGCAGCTAGGTTGTAGAAAATTTATTCGTTAAAGGGCCATTAATAATAGGGATCAGTAAAAATATAAGAAGAATAATAATATACTCATAAAAATACTCATAAAAATATAAACAACCATGGGCCTGGTGGGGATGAGGAATTCTTATTATGAATCCTATATTCCAAATTATTTACGTCATGAAAAATCGTTAAAGTTTATGTTCTAAATTACCCACGAAATTAAATCCTTGGTTCATTACAAACAAAGTATACCCTCCAAACACCTCACCCATTTATATCAGGCCCAGGGTGAAATTAGGAAGTAATAAAATGCCACGCAAATTCGGACTTTCCAATAAATACTCGTGGTCACTCTGCATTAACAAGAAATAATGTAATATATTGTACATACGCGTAGCTACCCATATTATCCCAGAAATAATGTAATATATTGTACATACGCGTAGTTACCCATATTATCCCAGAAATAATGTAATATATTGTACACACGCGTAGTTACCCATATTATCCCAGAAATAATGTAATATATTGTACACACGCGTAGTTACCCATATTAACAAGAAATAATGTACTATATTGTACACACGCGTAGTTACCCATATTACCCAAGACATAACGTAATATATTGTAAATACGTGTAGTTCCCCATTTTATCCAAGACATAAAGTAATATATTATACATACGTGTAGTTACCCATATTATCCAAGAAATAGATGCGAGGCGAGGCGGGACGCACATTTCGCCACCGACGGAGCGTCAAAAGAGTAAATCCCGTGCCTAATACTAAGTCCAGTTAATCCAACGGCGTTCAGGCCAACCAAATTGTTGTGCTAGGAGAACAACATATGAGTTAAATGTCTATTAACATCCCAAATCGTTGGTAGTATTTACAGGAAATATTACACCCTCTTTTCACAATCTATATGGACTTACTCACCCTATTCTAGAATATTGATAGAATCCGTCGTCGGTTACACGCGGAATTTGCTCTTTCACGTCCAGATCCAATTAAATAAAAATAAAAATATATAAATACGAATAATAAAGTCTCCACATCGAGGGGAAAATCTAAAAAAAAATAAAGCAGAGGAAAATTTTAGAGTAGTGGGAATTTGCCCAAAGTAGTAATTCAAGCAGCTTGCAGTTAACTA
>CM059200.1:47175378-47281591 GCA_030323885.1 Branchipolynoe longqiensis | reverse complement strand
GTCATCGAATATGACACTCAATACTGCGAGGTCCAGGCCGAGCACGGGACGGTCTGGGGAACAGCCGGCACCTACCTGGAGATGCAGCTCCTCATCCTCAGGCAACGCCCGGCCCCTGCACTGAAGGGGCGCCCCCGGGGGCGCTCAGCACCACAACAGTGGGGAGGTGCACCGACACCGACACCACCACTGCCGGGGACAAAACTATATGTCGGTTGTTTGCCAACACGGGAAAGTGTCCCTATTCCCCGTGCAAGTATGAGCACACAAAGAAGGAATAGGAGGGGTCTCTCATCCCAGAGGCCTGGGAGAGGCTGCTCCCCCCCCGACATCCCGGCGCGCGCGGAAATAATCGCCGGAGTGCGCAGCGGATTCCGAATAACCAGCGCACCCGTGTCCAGCGAGCCATCGTTCCAGCCAAACCACCCCTCCGCCACGTGCCCCGACCTACGGGACACGGTGGAGGAACAAATACGCGTGGAGATCCGGAACGGTCGCTACGTCAGGCGCGACGGCCCGGCGCAAATCACCAGCGCCCTGGGCGCCATCCCTAAGGAGGGGGGCGGTATCCGTCTCATACACGACTCGTCCCGCCCAAAAGGCAGCGCCATCAACGATTACGCGGAGGGCGTCGGATACAGCTGCTCCAAAGTGGAGCAGGCTCCTGCAACGAGGCAGCTACATGGGAAAAGTGGACCTGGCCAGCGCATACCGCAGCGTCTGGGTCCACCCCCACGTGGGGCTCCAGTGGACGTTCACGGGGGAGAGCGCCCCCACCCATCTCTATGATATGCGGCTAATGTTTGGCGCGCAATTGAGCGCCATCACGTTCAATCAGCTTATGCAGGCGGCCGTCGGGATCATGCACGTGCAGGGGTGGGGTGACCACGTCCTAGTGTACTGCGACAATTTTTCCGTCACCCACCCCTGCCGTGACGAGTGCTGCCGCCTCATGAGCGAGCTGATGGCACTGCTGCACGAGCTGGGGTTCGCCATTAACTATAACAAGATAGTCGGCCCCAGCACCAACATCACCTTCCTGGGCGTGAGCATCAACACGGACACGTTCACCCTGGCACTGCCGCCCGATAAGCTCCTCGCACTCATATCAGAGGCGGAGGCTGCAGCGGTGCGCCGCAGCCTAACCAAGTGGGAGCTTCAGTCTATCTGCGGGAAGCTGAACTGGGCCGACCAGGTCATATACGGAGGCCGCACGCACCTCCACCGCATCCTGGATGTCATGGGCGCACTCAACCGCCCCTCCCATCGCACCCGTGTCAGTGCCGCGGTGCGCGATGACCTGCAGTGGTGGATCCTGTTCGCCCGCCAGCACAACGGGTGCACACCCATCCTCGATGCTACCCCGTCTCCACAGACGCCTGCCTAGACGGGGCAGGGGGTTACCATAACGGCGACTGGTTCGCCGTCGCTTTCAGCGACTGGCCCAGAACTCAGCGACTGTCCATAAATTACAAGGAAGTCCTAAGTCTGGTGCCGGCGGCGCACCTGTGGGCGCACACCTGGGCCAACAAGCGGGTGTACATACACACTGACAATCAAGCCGCCGCCGCTGCGATCATCAACCATGGCACCGCGAAAGACCCGTTAATTATGGATTACCTGCATCAAATTTATTATGTATCGGCGATAAACAATTTCAAGCTGCATGCCATATATTACCCAGGGGTGTGTAATGTCGTGGCCGATGCGACGAGTCGGCTGATGCTCCACGGGGGCCCGGAGCGCCTGCGCGCGGCGTTGGGGCATACTCTCACCGATAGCCGCCAGGCCCTTCCCCCCGCGTGCCCCACTCGGTACCTGGCACGCACCATGGTAACATGGACAGTGCGGCTCTCGACCGGCGCTCTACCAGCACCGTGCGTACGCCCCCAACACATGCAGGTCTAACAACACCCATAGGAACGCTTACTTGCGGTTCTGCGCCTCCCTGGGCACCCCGCCGGTCCCGGCCACCTCCACCCTCCTCTGCCGTTACGCGGCGCACCTGGCGCGCCGCATGTGCTACGCATCAATTCGCCAATATTTGAACATAGGGCGCATCCTACAGTGGGACCTCCCTAGCCCCATGTGGACTACCGCCTGACCATCACCCCCCGTGGCATTCGCCGCGAGCGGGGCAACTCCACGCACTAGAAGGCACCCATCACCGCGGCTATGATACGCGCCATATTGTGCACCATATTGCGCGGCATTGACGTGAGGAACCCCGCCCACGCGGCGGCGTGTGGCGGCAGCCCTAGCAATGTTCTATGGTCTACTGAGGAGGTCCAATCTCATGCCGACCACAGTGGGTGCTTTTGACGCCTCGCGGCACCTGCGGCGCACCGACGCGCGTTTCACGCGGGCGGGCGTGAACCTGACCATACGTTGGTCGAAAACCGACCAATACCGTGGCCCCGCGCGCGTCATCCCTCTACCGCGCAAGGCCACACACCCACTCTGCCCCACACAGGCAATCTACAACTCCTGCGCACCACTGCTCCCCGCAGGTACCGGGTTTGTGACCCGACCCATTTACCCATTGACTTGTTTATTTAAATTGCTCATTGACATTACTATATAGGCCCATTGTGGCAGCGTGCGTGCAAGTGCTATTAAGGTTAATTTGATCTCATTGTATAACTTTGTATAACTTTGCTCACTGTTATATATTTGTTAGTCTTTGTTAGCCTTAGTCAGACTTTAATTAAGTCTTTTACTCCCCCCTTGTGTTCGCATCATTTAACTACAGGACTCACACTAGGCTCAGTTGTACACTTACAGTATATGGCTACAGGACTCACACTAGGCTCAGTTGTACATTTACAGAACATTTACAGAACATTCCTAGAGGACTCACACTGCATTCAGTTGTAAACCTTCAATCTTAGAACGCGCCAGAGCCCACTCACCTTGGCTGCACTTTTCTCCTTCCGGAGCTCAGCCACCATGTGCGGCTCGAGGGCTCCATTCTGCACCAGGTAGTCGAAGAGAGGCTCCGAGTCGAGCTGCTCGACCAGCTCGCGGCGTCCACTCAGCTGCTGGCCACCCAGCATGGCCAGCGGTGTCCCCGCCCCTGGGCCCGTCTCCAGCTCATAACCTGCAGCAGAGAACAGCGTGCTTAGCTCTATTCCTGGTCGTCAAGGAGACTAATGCACTACTTCATTTGGAGTTATCAGTTGCCACATTTATAAGGTGGTGCTAAACAGAGCCTTCAAGCATGCTATGTTCACGAAATGAGAAAACAATGCAATCAAATAGTAAATGCAATATCTGTATTATGGAACATCTATATAAATTAGTCTTGACATTTGTGTGAACAGCCGGAATGGACTCATGTAGATTTAAGTCTTGCTGAAAAGAACCAATGTATTAAAGTAGTAACAGTAGTAACAGATCTACAAGTGAGGGGACAGTGAAAGACATGGGTGATGCCAGAGTGTGCCTACAAAAACCATGTGTTTTTTTGTTTGGTTTTGTTTTCTTTTGTAAACATGCTTTATCAATCTGAATGCGGTCTTTTTCAGTGCTGAGGCACTGGTCTTCCAGCCATGCTTAAATTTGTATGGTCCGATGAAATATCTATTTTTCAAATGTATTTTGATTTGATTATATATATATCAAGCTTATATATTGGTGCATTAACTAGTGATTTGGGACAGCATATATAGAATAATCAGTGAATTTACTACCTCATCCCATTGAACAGCTACTTTGAGAAAGCCATCACACACTGCAATTCGGTCAATCTCTTGGCATCATTAGCCTTGACCCTCATTCCAAGTACATAGTCAGGTTCCAGGATGTCCAGTGGTAGTATTGCTGGCACCATAGCATAGATGATATAAAGTTGCATGGCCATGGAAAAATGTCTAAACCAAACCACACACTTACATTCGATCCTATTTTTCCAACTCAGATGGGAAAATGTTAGACTGAAAATCTGAAGATACCCAGTTTGTTGTTTTTGGTACATTAGTTGATTAATCATGGACAATTGGTCTTCCTCATTTCACTGCTCCTTGCCCTATCCTAATAATGCCGAATACCAGGTGAGGTAGCGACAAGTATACATTTTTGAGTCATTGGTTTGACTTGACAAGGGTTTGAATCTAGGAATTTGAATCCCATGTCCTACCAAAATTGGAACTGGCTGCCCCTTCTGGTTACTTTGAATCCGGTCTGCTGGCTACTTCTTTAAATCTACTTTATAAAACATTGAATATGTTTTATCTAGAGATACACAAATACATCAATAAATTTATATGTATAACCCATTTAATTAATTATGCGATGTGACTAAAATTAAATATATGATAATGTGGCTGAGTGGGAAATTGAATCATGGTGCCGCTAGCCTGGTCTCTGAGTGTGGCAGTACTATAAAGCTAGATAGAGTGGGATAGGGTTAGGAGCAGGGGAAATAGTAAGATCAAATTGTCTGTGACTGAAAATTCACCAGATTAATCAACTGATGTACAAAACACAGACACACACAGACAAAAAACTGGGTATCTTCAGATTTTTAGTCTATCATTCTGCCATCTGAGTTGGAAATATAAGATCAAATGTAAGTATGTGGTTTGATTTTGACAAAAAAAAACATGCAGCTCTAAAACAATTTTCGAACTCATGGGTTTGAATCCCATAACCTACCACAGCTACATCAGTAGGTCAGCCCACATCACATAAGTGAGTGAGTGACTTGCCCACATCACATCATGTGCAAACAAACAAATGATGGTGCCATCAGTGGAAAATACCAGGAGACAAGGCTACATTTGAATTAGGTCATTCAACATCATGTAGTCATCGCCAGACGTCAATACTCATCATAGTGTGAGGCGTTTTAGAAAGCTTGCTTAAAGTATTTGGGGTTCTTTCACCTCAAATTGCTTCAAAACTAGCCATTTGTCATGAAAATACTTCGAACTAATGATTAGTTGGTTATAACGATTAAGTTGATGTATTTATCTAAAAAATATAATAAAATGTCAAAGGCCATCGGACCATGCAACTTTAACTTCAGTCATTTACATTATTTAATTACAAGAACAATCTTAAGATAATAAAATATTGTTATTACATTGAGCTAATTAAGAGTTTGTGGTATATCTGGTCAGTATTTGGCAATGATGACGTCACTAGTGGCTAATGATACCGCACAGTAATCTGCTTAAAGCATGCATGACAACGCACATAACAGCTCTGGTCATTGAAATAGCATGGGTGGGTTACTAGGGACAGTGCGTTACTAGTGACAGTGTTACTAGGGACACTACATTACCAGGGACAGATGTAGATGCTACACTGTTGATCCTTTCACCAAATTCGGACCTGCCATGACACTGCCCTATAAATACATTGAGATGCAGTCTCCCAACACACCCCTACCAGCTTTAATATGAAACGAGGGAAAACTGCTCATTCATCCCTACTTAAAATCATATTTTGTTAACGAAACTGCTGAATAAAATGATTAAAGGTGGCTATAACATCATCAATTTGACAAGGAAACAAAACAGAACACAACATAGCAACTGTGAAAAAGTTATTTCACAACATAATCCAAAATTTGAAAAAGCAACGTAACCGTTTGCATTTGACAAACCGTCAAACCATTAGAGGTGATTCACCTCTGTCAACAAGGCCACCCACCCCATTTCTTGTTCTTATTGGTTGAAGGTAGTTGGCTGTGTTGGCTACCTGAGGTGACGGTGATCTCGGAGTACCGCGAGATGTACATGAGCGGGTTGGAGGTGTAGAAGGACGAGCACACCTCGCACACCGGGTGCTGGAAGAGGTCGTGGGGCGGGCCCGGCGACGCCTGCGTTATGGTCTCGGACACGGTACGGCGGAACGTACTCGTGCCGCTCCTCGTGTCCTCACAGCCGTACTCCTGGCAGAATTCGGGCACCGTCCCGGGCGCCGCCATGGGCATGGCGCCGGGCATGGTGCCGAGCATGGTACCGGGCATGGCGCCGGGCCTTGTCCCGGGCATGGCGCCGGGCATGGTCCCGGGCATGGCGCCGGGCAAGGCGCCGAGCATGGTCCTTGGCATGGCGCCGGGCAGGGTCCTGGGCATGGCGCCGGGCATGGTACTTGGCATGGCGCTTGGCATGGCCCGGGGCATGGAGCCGTGCATGGTACCAATCATGGCGCCGGGCAGGGTCCTGGGCATGGCGCTGGGCATGGCGCCGGGGATGGCCCCCGGCATGGCCCTGGGCAACATCCTAGGCAGGGTTCCGTGCTGCGTCCCAGGCACTGCCCTATGCACTGCCCGCTGCACTGGCACCGTCCTCGGCACTGCACCCGTCCCCGGGCCCATCCCCGGCACCGCCCCCGGCATGACGCTCTCAGGGCCCAGTCTCGGATCCAACTGCACAATGTTTGAAAAAGGCAGCTCTAAACTAAAGTATTAAAGATGCCCTACTAACAGATCTTCAATTTCAAATTTAGAAAGAAAATCACAAAATGAATGTCTTTGCCTGCTGAAGGGACAGCTGTGAAGTTGAGTGCCCGGCAGTGCGCCCTGAGCTGAGTGAGTCGGGTATCCTGTGCACGGTACCCGATGCTGCTCCGCTGAGTGGTACAAGGTGCAGGTGGCTGTGTGCACCTGATTGTGTGCACATGGTTGTTCACCTGGTTGTGTGCAACTGGTTGTGTGCACCTGGCTGTGTACACCTGGCTATGTGCACCTGTCTGTGTGCAGCTGTCTGTGTTCAACGATCTGTGTTCACCTGTCTGTGTGCAGCCATCTGTGTTCACCTGTCTGGGTTCACCTGTCTGTGTGCACCTGTCTGTGATCACCTGTCTGTGCTCACCTGTCTGTGCACACCCGCATGTGTGCACCCGTCTGTGTGCACCTGTCTGCGTGCACCTGTCTGCATGCGCCTGTCTGTGTTCACCTGTATGTGTGCACCTGTCTGTGTTCACCTGGCTGTGATCACCTGTCTATGTGCACCTGTATATGTGTACCTGTCTGTGTTCACCTGTCTGTGTGGACCTGTCTGTGTGGACCTGTCTGTGTGCGCCTGTCTGTGTGCACCTGTCTGTGTGCACCTGTATGTGTGCACCTGTCTGTGTGCACCTGTATGTGTGCACCTGTCTGTGTGCACCTTGATGTGTACACATGTCTGTGTTCACTTGGCTGTGTGCACCTGGCTGTGTGCACCTCTCTGTGCTCACCTGGCTGTGTGCACCTGTCTGTGTTCACATGGAGCTTCACATTCACTATTGTGGTGTATCCATTATACTATCCCACACACGTCTGACATGGTCATTCCTCATCCTCATATATAACACACAAGTACGTCAGCCTGCAATGAAAATAAGTCATCTATCAGTGTGCAGGTAGTCATTGCCCTATCCCTATATCGATTGCTATATTCCGGTCCCAAACGATCGCCCATACAACAAAACTCCCTAAACCGACCACCTCTCTAAATGGACCATTTAAAGTCGGTCCCATGGTCGCTCGATTTAGAGAGGTTTTACTGTCCTACACAACCAGCTGGCGTCAGGTGGTCACAGCGTGGGCACGCACCCCGTCTCCTGGTCCCTTCTCACCAATATTCTCTCCACACCAACTTGAGTGGCCTTATTCTGGAATCCTCTGACACATCACTAAATTGATTGATTGTTGGTTGCTTTACGCCGTGTCAGCAGCATATGCCATATTCACGGCAAGAAATGTTTGTTTTTGTTCAAACCATCGTTTTTACATGTAAAAGCATACAATCAATGCTGTGTCAATAGACACCCATGAATTTTTGTAACTCACAATCATATAGTTTCTGGTCAAGCTAAATAAAATTCTAGATGATAGTATTATTCACTGATGAAATTTGTTTAAAAAGCTATATGGGGTGGTACAAACCAGCTGCCCTCAAAAAGGCTAAAATGTTTTCTTGCTTTACTTTAGTAAAAAGGTCATGCATGGTGTTTGCAGTGTAAAATTATTGGTGCAGGGCCATGAAATCCACAGAGTTTAATAAAGTGTTTTAATGTCAGTGGGGACTGACATTCAATACATTCAGAGGGAGGGTCCCCCTTGAGCAGAAAAATGTGTGGTAGCCACGAGTGGCCAATATGGCATCTTGTTAAAACAACCTGGTCGTGTCGCCCTTGCAGGCGACTCTGCAGCAGTCCATTCACGGAGGGGGTAATTCTATTGAGGTTGTTGTTTGTGTGTTCATCCCATTCGATCTGCTATAGGTTCCAGATTTATTTTTGAATGGTAGGTTTCCGATCAGAGTGGGAATATGACAATGTTCCAAAGGAGCAGTCAGGGCTTGAGTGGCCGCTTGATCTGCTCTCTCATTTCCTGGGCTACCCACATAACTGGGCACCCAACATAGGTGAATGTCAAATGTTGCTATTGAAAGAGTTTTCTACGCCTCAAGAACGGAGGAGTGGGGGATGGAGGAGTGGAGGAGTGGAGGATGGAGGAGTGGGAGATGGAGGAGTGGGGGATGGAGGAGTGGGGGATGGAGGGGTGGGAGGATGTGGGGGAGGAGGAGTGGGGGTGGGGAGTGGGGGATGGAGGAGTGGGGGATGGAGGAGTGGGAGTGTGGGAGTGGGGGTATGGAGGATGGAGGAGTGGGTGAGTGGAGGAGTGGAGGGATGGAGGAGTGGAGGATGGAGGAGTGAGTGAGTGGAGGCATGGGGTAGTGGGGGAGTGGAGGAGTGGAGGAGTGGGGCAGTGGAAGAGTGGGGGAGTGGAAGAGTGGAGGGATGTAGGAGTGGGGGATGGAGGAGTGGGTGGGTGGAGGCATGGGGTAGTGGAGGAGTGGAGGAGTGGAGGAGTGGATGGGTGAATGAGTGGGGGAATGGGTGAGTGGAGGGGTGGCGGATTGGAGGAGTGGGGGGTGGAGGAGTGGGGGAGTGGATGGGTGAAAGAGTGGAGGAGTGGATGAGTGGAGGCGTGGCAGAGTGGAGGTGTGGCGGAGTGGGAGTGGGGGAGTGGGGGAGTGGAGGACTGGGAGAGGGGGAGTGGAGGAATGGATGAGTGGATGAGAGTGCGGAGTTGGGGAGTGGATATATCACTGAACAGTAGACAATTTGCACACCCTCTAATACTATTACGGTGCTTGAATTCATCACTGAAACTAAACCCATTGCAGTACTGGCTTAGTGGCAGTTACCTGGTAAATGTACTGACTTCAATTGCCGTTAAACTAAAAGACATAGAATGTCCTGCCTCGGATTCATCATGTCCTCTAGGTGTGGGAGGTGAGACTAACCTTTCTGTTTCTAAACTGTTACATGTTTAAAGCTGCATAGTCCGATGAAATATAAAATTTTCAAAACCAAACCGATTATCTAGATTTGATTTGACATATCTAACTTAGATACTGATCACTTATTAAGCATCTGTTTCTGCATAGAAGGCAGTACTGAGTCAATTTACCAGAACATGTTACTGCAGAAGTCTATGGTGTCAGACTTTTGGCAAGCTTGCCAAAACTGATTTTCCATGTTTGCATTCAAAATATCTCAAAAGTTTACCATTTAAAATAAAAGTAACTTTGAACTAATGTAAAGTAAATACTAGTGACCGATCTAATATATTTATCTCAGAAAAAATACAGAAATTCAAAACCATCGGACTATGCAACTTTAAGTGGTTTCCCATGCTTGGCTGCATAACTAAGTCAGTGCGTGTAGTGCCAACAGAAGTAGGCGACACCATTGGTTTATCGGTGGTGGCTTACGGTAGGAAAAGAGAAGTGTGATAATTAAATGGGCTGGAATAGATTTGTTATTTATATTAAAGCTGCATAGTCCGATGAAAATATCAAATTTTCAAAACCAAAACAATTATCTAAATTTGATTCTACATATTTAACTTAGATACTGGTGCACTTATTAAACATTTATCACCACATAGAAGAGAATACGGAGGCAATTTAATAGAACCTGTTACTGCAAAAGCCTATGGGGTCAGAGTTTTGACAAGCTTGTCAAAATTAATTTTGCATAGTTCCACTTCCAATATTTCAAAAGTTAGCCACTTAAAATAAAAGTTACTTCAAGCTAAAATAAGGTAGATTATAACGATGCACCTAATGTATTTATCTCAGAAAATTTCAGAAACTCAAAACCATCGGACTATGCAACTTTAACATAAGGGATCTTATGTCATTGACGCCTGACAACATTGACAACTGCCTGCTGCCGACAGCTCAAACTAAAACAGATTAAACTAAACACTTGGTGTTTGCAGGTGTGACTACCACCTAGAGTACCTCGACTACTGACCAATAGCATCAGTGGAACTATGTGTGAGGTTTGTTGTGACGGCAGCTGGTCCATAGGGGATGGTACTTCCATAAGGATACCGACCTCACACAGGTTGCACTCGTGGTGGATGCATAGTGCTGCCCCACTAGGGTGCTATCCACAACTACCATGAGGTGATGATATTCCCAAAGTTGACCTTTTAAAATAAAGGTTACCTTAATGTAAAGTAAAGTGTAATAATCAAGCTAATAAGTAATATATTATGTTGTTGTTTGATTGTGATATGGCAAAAGCTCAAAACCATCCGACTGTAACTTTAAAGCTAGGGAAAGACAGGACGCGTGCGTCTCCCGGGCGGAAAGTACAAGCAGATGGCATGCGGTTCTCACGCGCAAATAACCAACACACTGCATGTGTCTGCCACGCGTCAAAAACTCTATTAGTACCCGAATTGACATTACCTGACCTGACTTTACCCGACGACACCATGAAGTCATCATAGCGATTCTCTCCGCCCGCGCGACGCCCGCGCGAGAACCGCCCGCACCAGCTGTTTGGCTTCTCTTTATTACATATATTTAGATTTTTTCCGCCCGCGCGAAAACCGCGTGTTGTCCGCACCCTCCATGAGGCGCCGTGCTGCCGCCGGTCGTTAGTCACGTGGTGCGAGCGGCCAGCTGCCAGCTGCCAGCTGGTCACGTGCTCACCCACGACCGCCGGCTCAGCTCCCAACACCGGGTCGCACCACGCGACAAGGCCTCAACAGCAGGCCGAATCGCCTTCCACGAACAGTCCCACGGCAACCATTAATTACCCACTGGGCCCACTGTCGTCCCACCCTCCGGTACGTGCTGCCTGCTGGCCTGCCCCTCCCAATAGTCCCACGTATATGTATGTATATATGTATATATGTATGTATGTATATATGTATGTATATATGTATGTATATATGTATGTATGTATGTATATATGTATGTATGTGTGGGGGGTATGTATGTATGTATGTATGTATGTATGTATGTATGTATGTGTGGGGGGTATGTATGTATGTATGTGGGGGGTATGTATGTATGTATGTTTGTATTGTGTGGGGGGTATGTATGTATATATGTGGGGGGTATGTATGTATGTGTGGGGTATGTATGTATGTATGGGGGGTATGTATGTATGTATGTATGTATGCATGTATGTATGTGTGGGGATATGTATGTATGTATGTATGGGGGGTATGTATGTATGTATGTATGTATGCATGTATGTATGTGTGGGGGGTATATGTGTCTGTATGCATGTATGTATGTATGTGTGGGGGGTATGTATGTATGTATGCATGTATGTATGTGTGGGGGGTATGTATGTATGTATGCATGTATGTATGGATGTATGTATGTCTGTGTGTATGTATGTGTATGTATGCGTGAATATGTATGTATGTATGTATGTATGTATGTATGTATGTATGTATGTATGCATGCATGCATGCATGTACGTATGTTACTTCAGAAGGAATTCAACACTATAACTCATCAAATATTACCGAAGAAAATCAGGAAGGCTGGTTTGGGACAGAAGACTACGACATTTCTCAATAACTATCTAAATAATAGAAAGCAATACAGGAGAATCAATTATTTAGTTAGCCTCTGAACTGTCACAAAAGGAGTCCTTCAATGATCCACCCTTTGACCATTCCTTTTCCTGATATTCATAAATGACCTACCCTTGTTATTTGACCTTCTAACCTTTACCCTATTTGCTCACTGTCCATAATAAAGATCTAGAACAGGCAGCTATGATAGTTCAGTCAGTACTAACGAAAATAGTGGCTTGGTGCAGAAATAGAAAATTAACATTGAATGCCTCAAAAACTGAATATATAATCTATGGAACTGGGGCCAGGAAGGCGAAAGCCTCATAAATAGTCCTTGAAATAGTAGGTATTGATCTCAAAGAGGTTGACTCTTACAAATATCTGAGAACATCAATTGGCGTTACATTAAATGCAGGGCAACAATTAAGTAGACTAAATCAAATATTAGCCCTAAAACTAATGACACTCAGGAAAATGAGATGATATTAGTGATAATACAGCCTTGTTATTTTACAAAACAAAACTATTATTGATTATAGTGATATCATAGATAACCTACTCACCCAACAATAAGAAATTAAATTACAACGGGTGCAGGACAGATCCCTCAGAATAATATTCAAAGGAAAAATACTAGCCACACAGGAAATGCATGAAAGGGCAAAGATCGATCTACTTAAGACAAAAAGGAATGTCCACTTACTAACACTAAGGTACAAAAGAGCAATGGATCCACACAATATAGAGGGAAAAACAGAGCTACAAGGGTGGGCAATAGCATACTCCTCCGAGTTCCACAACCAGCCACCAATCAATTAACCAAAGTACCAATCTTTGTGGGCAGCAGAATGTGGAATAACTTACCTCATGGGATTGGAAACCTAAATGGGTCGTTCTCAGAAGTTGTGTACCAATAGTGTAACATCAGTACCACAAAATCAAAACGGTGCCAAAGTCCTATAAACAAGTTTCCTCAATGTGTATATCCTTTTGCATCTGAATAATTGAAAATAAACATATTCTGGCATTCTTAATTAGGTCAAATGATGCTCACACCTGTCATGGGTGTGATGAAAATGGGAAATACTGCGCCTAGAGCGGGACTCGAACCCACATCTCTTGCATTCCGGGCCAGTGTGCTAACCATTACACCACCTAGGCTCCCTGATATCAACACACTCCCCACGCCTACCTGTCTATGTGGTTACTTGCCTGAGAGGTCAGTGCAGACCACTACACTCGTCCCCCTGGAATTGTAAGTCTTGTAATGCTTACAATTACATACATACAGGCAATGCACTAACACATACATACACAGGGTAGGTTCAACAACCATACAGCGCAAAGCTTGTACAGGATCCTGATCACGGCAACCAGTGTCGTGGGGGTGATGAAAATGGGAAATATTGCGCCTAGAGCGGGACTCGAACCCACATCTCTTTGCATTCCGGGCCAGTGTGCTAACCATTACACCACCTAGGCTCCCTGATATCAATACACTCCCCACGCCTACCTGTCTATGTGGTTACTTGCCTGAGAGGTCAGTGCAGACCACTACACTCGTCCCCCTGGAATTGTAAGTCTTGTAATGCTTACAATTACATACATACAGGCAATGCACTAACACATACATACACAGGGTAGGTTCAACAACCATACAGCGCAAAGCTTGTACAGGATCCTGATCACGGCAACCAGTGTCGTGGGGGTGATGAAAATGGGAAATACTGCGCCTAGAGCGGGACTCGAACCCACATCTCTTTGCATTCCGGGCCAGTGTGCTAACCATTACACCACCTAGGCTCCCTGATATCAACACACTCCCCACGCCTACCTGTCTATGTGGTTACTTGCCTGAGAGGTCAGTGCAGACCACTACACACCCAATAAATAGCAGTATAGCATGGAAACCAATCTGACTCCAAAATCAAATATTTTCCACACAAAACTTGAAATTTTTTGGACATTTCACATGCCACTTGCTTTATAAACAGTAGTAATAATAATTTGAAACCTCATTGCTATGGTTTTGTCTTATTTGTGAAAATTAAAGAGAAAAGCAAAAAAATATTAGCATGGTAACAGTCAAAGTGGAAACAACAATTTTACACAAATGTTCAGCTCAAATTTCAATGTTTAGGGGCAATTTCAGGATTTATCTTTTACTATACCATAACTGGGTCCATGCATAGAGTGTCAAATGGTGAAAATAGTTCCTGTACTGTACTCAGTGTTTGATACAGAGTTTCATAGTACTTGCAAGTGGAAATGAAATATTACGATGTTAATGACTCCAGAAAAGGTTAACTATTTCATAATTATTTTTTTTAATTAAGAAATAAATGTCTTCAACTTAATGAAGACATTGTATATGACCATTTGAAGTGAAATGAGCTGTTGTTCAGAGGTTTTCATTAAGTTTGTGATACTTTATTTCCAATGCTGTTGACAATGTCACAAATTAGTGATGTAATTTTCAATGTATTTAGCTACATCCATCCCAATAAGATACATAATACACAATATTAACATTTGCTTTTGATCTAAAATATCTCCCACATTATTGGGCTAAATGATGAAATCTAAATATTGACACTCCAATAATGGGTTTCTTTGAAATATGCATTTCTAGTAGACTACCTCAAGTGGTACACAGTTTCTGAGAATGACCCAAATACATATATAGGATTTAAATTTACTGTCAGAACGCACCTAATTGGCCAGGTCCAAAGAAAATAAGATATAATGAAACGACTGAATGCACAACTAGATGTGCCCACTGTGGTCCCACCCTCCGGTAAGTCCTGCCTGCTGGCCTCCCCCTCCCAATAGTCCCTTCCCACTAACATCGGGATTCCTCATTCCTCACGCCAACACATAAATATATTTCTCTACTACAGAACAAACTAAAAGTCAAGATATATTGACTTATTATATTAACACAAACATATCAACAACTAACATCCAAATCCTACTGAATACAATAAATAGAGTAGCTGATCACACTGAAGTAAAATTAACTTTAAGGAAATGTACTGGTGACTACCTGAATTGGAAATCATAAACCAACAACTAAAACCTTTACATAAATGTAAAATGATTTAATGTACCTCATACACATTACATACTGCATTGTGTACACTTTCAGCTCATCTCAGCTCTTATTTGAAACATAGAATACCAACTAAAAAAATATATATAATAAATTAAGATATTAATCTTTTATCCAGCATTGCATTTACATCAATAAAATCAGCACATCTTATGCATGTGCATTTAGATCTGGGCACTCAGACTAGTGTTAGAGCCATAGCCAGAGTCAGTTTTACTTATTTTATTCATGTTTTATTTATATCCTATGGTAAATGACACATGTAGAAATAGAAAATGAGTAGGGTTAATCAGATATTGGTTATATATTTCTTTGAAATACGTTTTTGTTGACATATTTGACATTTTAAAATTTAGAACAAGAATGACTTCTGGCTAATCAATGGTGATGTAAACATCAGCCTGTAAAGTGACTAAAATTGTATGTTTCTTACCTCAAAATGCTTAATTATGGAGAGTTGTGTCTTAAACATGTTCATTATATTGCATCCCTCCCTCCATGTTTGTGCCAAATTGTTAAGTATTTACAAAAATAATTTTGAATAAAATCGAAGTTTTGCCCTATGCCTATCGGCAAACTCAATGGTTGTATGTCTTTGCTTTGCTGCCAACGCCGTTTTCAGCGCATGCGCAGTCGGAACGGTGATCTAGTCTATTGGCGGCGACAAACGAAGCGTGCCGACTGAGCGGCGTCAACTTGTGGCTGCAGTGGGAAACCAGCGACATCCCGCCATGTGGTCAGTGAGCCGAGGCTGCTTACTGCCCTCGCTGTCACAAGATGGACACAGCCAGTGTCCCGGCAGTGAGCTCAGCTCGTGGTCCCACTGTGCGCGGAGCCCAGACCTACGTTCTAAAACCACCTCCCACCAGGAACAGACGCTCACAATACCCACTACCACTAATACAGCCTAGTCACAACCAGCTGTCGATATTAAGTTAATTATTTAAATTCTCTTCAGTGTGCGACTGGTGTTGAACTCATATTTAATGACAACTGTGAAGTTATGGATTCGCTCAATATAAAATCTGCCTGCAAACAAAGCTTACGGGCTGGGTAACGCCATGAGCACTGCCCCCTCGGCTCGCTCGTGGTGCCAGTCTAATGAACGCAGGCAAGGTGAACAGTCGGAAAGCCTGGCATTCATTTTAATTAATTCTTCCCAAACAAAAGTTACTTCCACCCTCAAAAACACTAGATATATGCTATCGATATATAATGGTTGGTAATGCTGGCTCTTGATCTCAAAGCGACTTGTCCAGCGGCCTTTGCAACCCACCGGCTAACGAACTGCGCTGTAAGTCCTGGTAATCCACTACCTCACACCAGGTGGCGCGGTAGACTCCGGTTCAAGGTTCAGGGTTCAAGGTGGACTGCCGACCCTTCCCGGGGCCGCTCCTGCAGGTTCCCGGGCGGCCACTCTGCAGGCGCTCGTCACACACATATCCTGGTTACCTCGCCCACGGCAGCCCACACCTGACGAGTCCTGGCCCTCCAACCACTGGTCACTCTCATACTGCCTGCCCACGACGGGCCAGACGCGTTGTAATGGTGATAGAAGGTCGATGCACAGCTGTCACTGGGGAGGTCTGTCTGCAAACAAATCCACCAAACTTTGTCGCCATTTAATGTAGTTTGGTCTGAAACTGTGTGGTGATAAATTGTGATTCAGTAAATGGGCTGCGCTGTTCGGAGCACGTGTGGATGGGGATGGCCGAATGAGTAGATCATCTGCTTCACACGCAGGAGGTCGTGGGTTCAATCCCTGGCCAAACCAAACCAAAAAACTTATGAGGAACACCAATTGTTCACAACAGAAATTTCACTTGCATATTCCATGAATATAGAAGAATATCTAAATAAACAGGCATTTAAAAAAATACCTGGAATTTTGAGAAATCCTGAAAACTACAAACCCTTGGCAACACGGCTCTGGGATTACTTTTAAAAGATATTTCTACACAAGCTTGACAGAAGGCTTTCCCTAAACAATCAACAGCCCTATGTCGCTGGTGTTAGAGGCAGGCGGCATCATGTTGTGGTACAACACCGAGACTGAGAGAGTCCCATACCACCCACACCTACAAGGTGCAGTTCCTGCCCAGATGTTATTTGCACCTGGTGCTCTCTAATTAAACACCACTGGATTAGTCTATTGACATGGCAACGTGAATACACTAATTATACCATTAAGTGAGTACGTCTACTAACATCCCAATCATATTAGTAGGACCTGACACAGACCTGCTGTATATTCACCACACACACTACACATATGGGGTGTCAGCGTTGTGGGGCTGAGACAGCCCCAGCCAGGCAGGCAGCCAAGGGGTGAACAATGAAAACAGACGACGTACAACTTGGAATGGTGAGGCTCACTGTGCATTTTAATTCTGCTGTGAACCAGTGAGGCCAACTGCTTCGTCCTGGCACCTGAACAACGTTGACTGTCTGTCTCAGAAAGAGTCACAAACAATGGGATTCTACACCACTGTTACAGACTGCCGACAGGTGGACAATGTGAGAGCCGAACTGTCATTGGCCACAAGCATTGGCAGTTCTCGGCAGCCTTAGCAACTGATCGCAGAATATGATAACTCCCTACGTGGCCTGAACTGTCATTTGCCGTAAAAATATAAAAGTTCCCTCATGAGGGTTGAACTGGACGAGAACCGGATACGTAATGGATGAGTACCGGACAAAACGGACATGTACGGATGGGTACCGGACATGTACCGGACACCAACTGGACACGTCAGTCTGGCGGTGTCCGGTAGAAGTTTTGTGCATGTTCAAAACTTGTACCGGACACCGCCGGATGGGTACCGGACATGGACCGGACATCGCCATACAGTACCGGACAGTGTGCAGTTCTCGTCCGGTTCCCCAGTCCGGTAGGGTGTGACTGGGCCTTAAAAGATGTGTTGCAATCTGTAGAGAATGAGGTCTGTGGATTTACCAGCGACTATCACCAACTGCTACCAAGGAATACCGTTGAATGAGCCAAGTTGATATGAGAACAACATGAGCAATTAATGCCAGTTGGCAGGTACTTGGGTCTCACTAAGTAGGGCAGTCTGGGCAGTACTTGGGTGTCACTAAAGCCCCAGTCACACCTCACCGGACTGAGTACCGGACACCACCGGACAAAGAATTTTCTAGTCCGGTGGTGTCCGGTGTCAAAAGATATCGAAATGGAGCGTAATTGGGTCAATTGCCGCCGGGCAACCGGCCAAGTACCGTACATGTACCCTACATTTACCGGATGAGAACCGGACGAGAACCGGATGGACCGACCATCAACCGGACACGTACCGGACTGTAAATATATTAGGTCACACCTACACCCCCACCACATCCCAAAACCCCCACCACACACCTACACCCCCACTACATCCCTAAACCCCTGTGCGTGTAGTGTACCATAGCGCTCACAGCATATGTCTGCTGTGTTCTGTGAGTGTAGTGTTGGAGCGTATCACAGTGCCCACACCACATGTGCCTGCCATGTTCTGTGTGTGAGTGTAGTATACCACAGTGCCCACACCACATGTGTCTGCTATGTTATCTGTGTGTGTAGTGTACCACAGTGCCCACACCACATGTGTCTGCTATGTTCTCTGTGTGTGTAGTGTACCACAGTGCCCACACAACAGGTGTCTGCTATGTTCTCTGTGTGAGTGTAGTATACCACAGTGCCCACACCACATGTGTCTGTCATGTTCTGTTTGTGAGTGTAGTGTACAGTGCCCACACCACATATGTCTGCTATGTTATCTGTGTGTGTAGTGTACCACATTGCCCACACCACATGTGTCTGCTATGTTCTCTGGGTGTGTAGTATACCCCAGTGCCCGCACCACATGTGTCTGCTAGGTTCTCTGTGTGTGTAGTGTAACACAGTGTCCGCACCACATGTTTCTGCTATGTTATGTGTGTGTAGTGTACCACAGTGCCCACACCAAATGTGTCTGCTATGTTCTGTGTGTGTGTGTAGTATACCCCAGTGCCCAAACAACATTTGTCTGCTAGGTTCTCTGTGTGTGTAGTATACCACAGTGCCCACACCACATGTGTCTGCTATGTTCTGTGTGTGTGTGTAGTATGCCACAGTGCCCATGCCACATGTGTCTGCTATGTTCTCTGTGAGTGTAGTATATCACAGTGCCCACACCACATGTGTCTGCTATGTTCTGTGTGTGTGTAGTATACCACAGTGCCCACACCACATGTGTCTGCTATGTTCTCTGTGTGTGTAGTATACCACAGTGCCCACACCACATGTGTCTGCTATGTTCTCTGTGTGTGTAGTATACCCCAGTGCCCACACCACATGTGTCTGCTATGTTCTGTGTGTGTAGTATACCACAGTGCCCGCACCACATGTGTCTGCTATGTTCTCTGTGTGTGTAGTATACCACAGTGCCCACATGTGTCTGCTATGTTCTCTGTGTGTGTAGTATACCCCAGTGCCCACACAACATGTGTCTGCTAGGTTCTCTGTGTGTGTAGTGTAATACAGTGTCCGCACCACATGTGTCTGCTATGTTCTCTGTGTGTGTAGTATACCACAGTGCCCGCACCACATGTGTCTGCCATGTTCTCTGTGTGTGTAGTGTACCACAATGCCCACACCAATGCCCACACCACATGTGTCTGCTATGTTCTCTGTGTGTAGTGTACCACAGTGCCTGCACCACATGTGTCTGCTATGTTATGTGTGTGTAGTGTACCACACTGCCCGCACCACATGTGTCTGCTATGTTCTGTGTGTGTAGTGTACCACAATGCCCATGCCACATGTGTCTGCTATGTTCTCTGTGTGTAGTGTACCACAGTGCCTGCACCACATGTGTCTGCTATGTTCTGTGTGTGTAATGTACCACAATGCCCAGCCACATGTGTCTGCTATGTTCTCTGTGTGTAGTATACCACAGTGCCCACACCACATGTGTCTGCTATGTTCTCTGTGTGTAGTATACCACAGTGCCCACACCACATGTGTCTGCTATGTTCTCTGTGAGTGTAGTGTACCACAGTCCCCACACCACATGTCTGCTATGTTCTCTCTATGTGTAGTGCCCACACCACATACCCACATAATTGCGTCTGCTGTTTCTGTGTGTGCCGAAATGCGAGTCACCAGACGGGACACCATTCTCCTTGCGGACCAGCTGTGTCCACATAGGGGCCGTACACCGCCGCCAGGCGGGGGACACAACCAAGACGAGTCTCGGTCACGCGGCCTCAAGGTGCATGCTGCCGGAGTGGTGTCAGGCCCAGCTTTATCGCCACGCGTCATGGCTGCGCTTGTCTGACGCAGTTAGCAACCTAAGCTCGGATGGGGAGTGAGGGGGCACCAAGATCTACCATTATCAATTAATATTCACACCCACTTGTCATTAGAGAGTGCGCGACTACGCTTCATGTGCAATCAAATGCTGGTTAATCAAATGCTGAATTGGACATTTAATAAAGATTTAAAACAAAAATTAATTTAAATTGATACAGTATTTATTCTGCCCATAGCGTGTAAGCTCCCGTTAGGGTGCTTGTTTTCAATGCTGGACAGCTGTGAGGGATGTTATGGTGTGTGCCCGGTTCCGGGTTGGTATACGGGACATCCACAAGCATTTATTTTAAAGTTGCATAGTCCGATGGTTTTAAATTTCCGTATTTTTCTGAGATAAATATATTAGATCGATCACTAGTATCTACTTTACATTAGTTAAAAGTTAAGTTTACCATTTAAAATAAAAGTTTGAGATATTTTGAGTTCAAACATGGAAAATTAGAAAATACTTAATAAGTGCATCAGTATCTAAGTTAGATATGTAAAATCAAATCTAGATAATTGGTTTTGTTTTGAACATTTGATATTTCATCGGACTATGCAGCTTTAAGTAGCTAGTATCTATGGTTTTTTTTGGAAGATGGGGAATGGAAGACGGAATGGAAGACGGGGAACAGAAGACGGGGAACGGAAGATGGGGAACGGAAGAAGGGGAACGGAAGACGGGGAACGGAAGACAGGGAACGGAAGATAGGGAACGGAAGATGGGGAATGGGGAACAGAAGAGGATGGACGGAAGAGGAGGAACAGAAGAGGAGGGATGGAAGACCGGGAATGGAAGAATGGGTAATGGAAGAGGGGGGAATGGAAGGGGCAATGGACGAGGGGGCAAATGAAAGAGGGTGAATGAAAGAGGGTGAATGAAAGAGGGGGAATGAAAGAGGGGGAATGGAAGAGGGGCGAATGCAAGATGGGGAATGCAAGATGGGGAATGCAAGAGGGGGAATGCAAGAGGGGGAATGCAAGAGGGGGAATGCAAGAGGGGGAATAGTGGGAATGCAAGAGGGGGGATGGAAGAGGGGGAAGAGAATGGAAGACTTGGATGGCGAACGGACGACATATACCATATAAGATACGACTGACTGCTCACATATACCGTTTCTTGAACAGTCCGATTCATTTTTCGAATCTTATAAGATTCCAGTCATAATAGTGTGGTATGATATGTATTCCCGTAGGATTTTTGTGCTAAAATTGATTTTTTTTGCAGTTCTGGCTTCAATAGGGTTCAGGCTAACAGAAAATGATGGGGTCCAAATTTTCAGACCGCTCACCCCTTCGTGGGGGTTCATTTCCATTCTGAGACCCCCGCAACTGACCATTCACCTATCTCCGGAAGTTATTGACTGATTTTCATACTTGAATTGTCGATTTGTAGGTTTTCAGGTATGCTGAGTTGATTTATGACACTTACAAAGCAACCGGAAGTGAAGGTTTTCACTTCCGGTTGACAAGTTATGGTTTGACTCTGACTCATGTGCCTTCCAGATGGACACAACGGCAAGTATCCTCATCATGTATGATCCGATTTCTTAGTTTTGGGAGATTTAAGCATACTGAGGTGATTGTGATCACTTCCAAAGCAGCAGAAAGTATTTTTGCTGACTCTCGGTTCATCATATAGGGTCTCCGAACACCGAAACTAATGACGCTATTTTTTCTTTCAGGTCAGAAGCTTGGTGATAGACTTCACTACATATCTTCCAGAACGTCAAATTTGTATTCCAGATACTCCAATTAAAATGGACCATATAAATGATTGTCATCAGCATGATTTCATTTATGTTTTTCAGATGTGTTAAAACAGTTTTGAGTCCAGTTGGAAATACTCTTTGCCAGCATTATTAACGAGATCAGTAAATCACATACGGCCGATATGTCTGCAGGGGAGGATAACGTTTGCGTGATTTGTAAAGAATGCGCTAAATCAAACAGGCGATTGGTGAACAATCCAGCCATGACAGATGAACTTTTACGATGCTGCCAGGAGAGGGTGTCTCTTGGTGACACTCAAAGTGACATTCATAAACTATTGAATCAGTTGTCCAGCTTGAATGAAGAAGAACTCAAATCCGTTCGATATCATAGTGAATGTCGGAAACCTATCGTCAACAAGACTAAGATTGAAGGAACGCCTTAGTAAGCGACCCCAAACCGATTCACCTATTTGTGCTCCATGAGGACGAGAATGTGCTGAGGGATCCGTATGGCCAAAGTGGTCAAAGACTGTCCCAAAGGAAGAAGTGTGCATGTTCTCCACCTGTGACTTTTGCCCCAAAACTGACTCAGAGCCACTGCACTGTGTTCTTACTGATGCAATGGGTAAAACACTCCTTGACATCAAGCAGCAAACCCCGGATGACCAGGTCAGAGTTTGTGTAGCTGACCTTGAGGGACCCGGTGATGCATCAGCTCATGAAAAGCAGTATCATAGGACATGTTTGCGCTCTGCACAGAGAATATCATCGAAGACGGATCGCAGTAATGTATCGCTCATTCGCTCACTATGTGATGAACAATTGCTCCTCGCTATTCACAACACCCTAGTGACGATTATGTTACATTGAGCATGGCTGAGGTCAATTCTGAAAAGGTACCGCATAGATATTAACGAGAGTGAGAACTATCGGAAATACCTCAAAAGACTCATCAGTGAGCGTCTTCCAGATGTTAAGTTTGTCGCCTCACTGAGACGAAATGAGCCTGATAATCTTGTTCTCCCCACTGCTGTCAGCAAGGCCATGGATCTCAGGTACTCAATGTTGGATGATGGTGAAAAAGTTGGTCACCTCAGGACGGTCGCCAAACTTTTGCGAGAAGAGATGATGCAACAACGCAGTTGGTCTTTCATGGGAAACTTCAGAAACTTTTGAAAATCCGTCTTTACTACAGTTTTTCTTGAGCCACCTGCTCTTTGGTAGTGACGTCGTCAAAGTGTCTGGAATACGGGACCAGGAGGTGGACAAAACTGTCGATGTCACAAGCCAATTTCTAGTTCAGAATACTCGGACTGATCACCAGGTAAAACACCAGCCGAAGAAAGACACTGCATTCCAACAAACGGTCCAAACCCCTCTCTCGATCGGTCTTCTGCTGGCTGTTCACTCTAGAGTGTGCAACAAGAATATCATTGAGAACCTCTCAGCTGTCTATGTCGGAAGTGACTACCTGAAGATCAGTGACTTCGAGAAACAAGTTGAGCAGTGTGTTCTCCAGCGAATGAAGGAGGCTGGTGGATTTTGTATTCCAGACTTTGCCAAGAAGGGTCTGAACACATGGTTTGGCGATAGATAATATTGACCTCTTGGAAGACACACCGACTGGGCAAGGAACCTTCCATGGAACAGTGATTGTTATGTTCCAGCAAGATGAAGATGGGGAGTTGATGAACCAGCCACTTGAAATACCAGAAAAGCTTGTTTCACAGACACATCTGGCCTTTGAAGTGAACATTGTGCAAGACCTAAACTTGATGAGACTATTGGCGAGTATGAGATGTCAATGGTGCCCCGCTCTCTCTGTGCTGTTGATGGATCCCTGTACATCCCAGCTGACAAAGGCAGTCTGATGCATGCAGTTGAAGATGCCACGGTCGAGCCCCTTGATGTTCTGCCAGTGCATGGCATAGTGCAGGAAGATCCCCCAGTCAAAGTTCTGATCATTGATGCGATGGGTGTACTTCAGACTATGACAAAGACGCCAAAGATGCTGAAGCTTTCACACCTTCAGGATGCATTCAACAAGCGCATAGAAACGATGATGGCCAGGTATGATGAGGGTCAAGATGTGTTCGATCGATACATGGATCAGTCGTTGAAGAACAAGACCTGACAGAAGCGATCGACTACATCCATTGAGTACGAAGTTCATCCCGAAATGAAGCTCATTATGTCCATCAAGGACCTACTGCCATCATCAACAACAAAGAGGAAACTCACATGCCTGTTTGGCCACGGACTGCTGGACTATTTTGCAAGCAAATGTTCATTCGTGCTGGTTGTCGTGTATGATACTCATATCAAGGGACGTGGTTTCGAGTATCCTCATACACATGGAGAGGCTGACACACTAATTCCAAACCAAGTCCTTGCATCTGCAGTCTGTGGTGCTTCACGATGGATCTGTGTATGGTCACCTGACACTGACGTACTCCTGCTCCTAGATGATCTGGTCACCAGCAGACAACTAACATTTCCCACATCCTTGAAGTTTCATTCTGGCAAAGGAATGAAGAAACGTGAAATAGACATCTTTGAGAGAGTTCAGGTTATTGGCCGTCGCAAATGTCAAGGTCTCCTTAGACTCCACAACTTCTCTGGTGCTGACTGGAGAGGCAAATTCATTGGAATCTCAAAGAAGTCATGGGTTAATGCATACCTGAGGCTTGATGAAGATGACCCTGCCATTGGCTGCCTCAAGGTATAAGGATGTATTTCCATTCCTGATGAGATGAACGATGCCAAGCTTCCCACACAGGTGATGGCATTGGAGACTTTCGTGTGTCGCGTCTACAGTTCAAAAGGTCCAACAACCCTACCATCACTCAGGTGGGAGTTGTTCTGGTCAAAGAACTTGGAAGGCGAGATGCTTCCACCAACTCGTGCTGCATTGCTTCCACATATCATTCGCGCAAACTACATCACAATGCGGGACAAATCATACCCAGATAATTGTCCGGCTTGCTCCAATTGAAGAAAATGGATGGAAATTGGAGAAAGAGGTTTATGTTCCAGTGAGATGTCTTGCCTTGCATGCCCCACGGGCTATAGTTGAACTTGTCAAATGTGGCTGCAAAGCAGGGTGCAAGGGAATTAGGTGTAGCTGCTTGAAGAAGAATGGCCTGCCCTGCACTCCACTCTGTAAATGCTATGGCGGTGACTGTGCAAATACTATTCGGTAGGATACTCCAGATATGGACATCGATGAATAGCGTACTGATTCTTCAGAATTTCTATGTTGGATTTGACAGTTTTGCCAGCAAATACTTCAATAACTCTCCCAGAGGAACTTTGCAATAAATCAGCTCAGAGTTCTTCACAAAAGTCTCACAAATTGTGAAAATCTGATCATACATGGTGAGGATACAGGCGGCGACCTTCTATGACCGGAAAAGTGCAAGAAAGAAACTTCCGGTCACTTTGTAAGTGCTACAAATCAACTCAGCTTACCTGAAAACCTACAAATTGACACTTCAAGTATGAAAATCGGTCAATAACTTCCGGAGATAGGTGAATGGCCAGTTGTGGGGGGTCTCAAAAAAGAAATGACCCCCCACGAAGGGGGGAGGGGTCTGAAAATTTGGACCCCATCATTTTCTGTTAGCCTGAACCCTATTAAAGCCAGAACTGCAAAAAAATCAATTTTAGCACAAAAATCCTACAGGAGCTGGGTTCCTTACATTACATACCGCACTATAAGCCCTAAAACTGAGTTTTATTCGCGAATCGGAAGCCTCAGGTGTGTTAGAGGGTTACACACCTAAAGACTGGAACCGACGAAAATCCGAACTTTAGTCGTAAAACGGCCGTTTTTAGGTATTATGCAGGAGGTGTATACCAGGCTTAAAACTCTGCATTGTCAGGACTACAGTGAATATGTCATCATCATCATGCTGTCGGTCGCGATGTGACAAAGACTGCTTTCCTGAAAGCTGCCTGCAAAAGTGTTGAAGTGCTGCTGGCTTTTGCAAGTTACCAGCGGCACTCTCTCGGGGAGCAAATAGAGGTTTCACATCGGCAAGAACATGTCAAGACAGGCGCAAACCTATTTGTCCCTGGAGTGGGTGGTCGGGAGATGTTGGGAGTTCCATACATCAGCCGCCCTTAATGCTGCCACATTGACATGGTTTTCTGTTTAGGGTTTGCTCCCTTAGCCTTCGGTTCTGTCAAGAACCTGTAGCACAAGGTAGTGATTTACAACTCTGCAGGGCAGGGTCGTCAAACTCCCTGAGGTATTGCTATACCTGCTATACCTGCAATACCTGCATACCAACAGTGAATATGTAATGTCATTTATATCAGACAACCCATAGCTCACTGGCCATTTCCAACCACGGTCGGGTGTACACCTGCCGTTGAAAGTATTCAGGGACTTTTGATTTAAAAGTAAATGTGTTGCACCTAAAGGTGGTGTCTGTTGGAGTTGTATCTGATTGCACATCGGGATAACACGGGTCGGTGTGAGACAAGGCTGACCTAAGACACTCCAGTCACACCAGGCTTGCAACCGCTTGCAACAACCTGGCTTGTCACAAGAGGTCGCAATTGGTCGCAAAAAAGGTCTCTACTTGGTCTTCACTGGTCGCCGAGCACATTGCGACCATTTTGGTCACAAGGAGGTTGCAGGTGTTGCGGCAAAAACCTCTTTGTACCAAAATGCTCACCAGGAGGTCGCCAATCAGTTCACTTGGAATCACACATATAACATCGGGCACTTGGCATCACACAGATAGCACCTGGCACTTTGCACCACACAGACAGCATCTGGCAGTTGGCACCACACATATAGCATCTGGAACTTGCCACCACATAGATAGTATCTGACACTTGGCATCACACAGATAGCATCTGACACTTGGCATCACACAGATAGCATCTAAGACTTGGCGTCACACAGATAGCATCTGGCCACACACAGATAGCATATGGCACTTGGCATCACACAGATAGCATCTGACACTTGGCCCCACACATATATCACCTGACACTACACATATAGCACCTGACACCTGGCATCACACATATAGCATCTGACACTTGGCCCCACACATATAGCACCTGAAAAATGGCACCACACATATATCACCTGACACTTGGCCCCACACATATAGCACCTGACACCTGGCACTACACACATAGCACCTGACACCTAGCACCACACATACATTACTGGACACCTGGCACCACACATATAACACCTGACACCTGGCATCACACATATAGCACCTGACACCACACATATAGCACCCAACACCACACATACAGCACCTGACACCTGACACCACACATATAGCACCTGACACCTAGCACCACACATACATTACCGGACACCTGGCACCACACATGTAACACCTGACACCTGGCATCACACATATAGCACCTGACAGCACACATATAGCACCCGACACCACACATACAGCACCTGACACCACACATATAGCACCTGACACCTGGGACCACACAAAATTCACCTGAGACCTGACACCACACATATAGCACCTGACACTTGGCACCACACATATACTGATATAGCACCTGGCACCACACTTACAGCATCTGACACCAAACATACAGCATCTAACACCTGGCACCACACATACAGCATCTAACACTTGGTGCGACATACTCGTTGCGGCCCCCACTTAGTGGAATACCTGTGTACATCATACATGCAGTCATATACACCACAGCTGGGCCTAAATAAGTGGTGTGTTCCGCAAACCACCACGAGGGTTCAGAACCTGTCACCTCAGTGGTTAGCAAAAACTCCCACCACACTCATCCAGACTGCAGATCCTCACTTCAAAGGGGGCAGGCACATCACCAACAAACCACCCACTCTGTTCCCCAAATTACACTTCTGCAAACTGGCACACACACACACACAACTACGGCGCTAATCTTCAACAAGGAATCAATTCATAAGCACAATTATCTGCAGGTATCTAATTCTAGTTATGCAATCGCGATAGCTTGTACAGAACTTGAAGCTTGTGAGTAGTTTGGAAGTTTTCCACCAGATGGCATGCGGTGTTTACCGTTGTACTGCACCTGCCAAGAAAGCACTTGAGTTGTTGTTGTTTTGGGGAGTTTTCAGTCGCATTGGTGCGCTGAAGGCTGCAAATCTGCAGCACTGAATGGGCACCACTGAAAGCAGTCCCATGTGGTCGGGAGTTGGGTTCCGGTGTGTAGTGATCAGAGGAATTGAGGGGTAGGGGGGAGGGGGCGGAGGAGGAACAAGGCAGCCTAAGAGTCCAACCACAGTCCTCTGAGAGGGCCGGGGGAGGCTGGGTGGTTGGTGTAGTTTTACACCCCAGTAAGACCCTAGGCCATACCAGGATGTGCACCGACTTGTAACAGCGCGCACTCATGGCAACTTTATAGTGCTGCCCCACTGGGAAATCAGGCCGCCGGCGCCATCACCCGATGTCCCACACAGTCACATTATCCTGACACTGTGCGCCCAGTCACTTGAGTTGTGAGTGAGTAATATGAGTGAGTATAAAGCAGGGTGCCCACCGGCCGTGGCGCCCACCGGCCGTGCCCACACTTATACACACGAGTCATAGCTCGTGCACACTACATGAAACGGCATATGAACACTGCTGCTCTTGTACCACTGTCTAATGACATGAGAGTTCCTGTTTTGTTATCACTTCCCATTCAACTCTATCATATGTAATATTGATACACTATTGCACACACATAGACATAGTTATACATGCCAAAGTCTGGGGCCATGCTTCATATTATTTGTTGCATTGTGTTCTATTACCCTCATTTCCTTCACCTATTCACCTCCAATAGGCAACGTCTGCCCCCCCCCCCCCACACACACCGATAATCTGCCCCCTCCCCCCGCCCCCATACTATCAAGAGGCCGTGAACCCTGATCTTCATGTCACTCTGCTTGGACCACATTCAGGTCATGCGATATGCGGTAAGGTCACGTGGTGTGTCATGTGTGCACAGGATTAGAAAGCAAAGGTCAGGTCGGACATAACATATGAAGGGTTTGGATGCTTTAAAAGTTTAAGTCTGGCTCAGTTGCTTATGAGTGGGTCTTTGTTAGTTAGGCCTACTTGTGTGTAATGCATTCACAAAATTTTGCAACTGGGAGCTACTGCCATCTGCCAGGACTACACTCCAGCAGACCAGGGTATGTGCCAACAAACCAGGGTACGTGCCGACAGACCAGAGTACATGCCGACAGACCAGGCTATGTGCCGACAGACCAGGCTAGGTGCCGACAGATCAGTGTAGGTGCTGCCAGACCATGGTATGTGCCAACAGATCAGGGTAGGTGTCGACAGACCAGGGTAGGTGCCGACAGATCAGGGTAGGTGTCGACAGACCAGGGTAGGTGCCGACAGACCCATTTAGATACCACCGGCATCATGTCCCGATATCCCACAAGGTCACATTATCTTCACATAGACTGTGTCACGTATAATAACTAATGCCTAATATAAGTTATAGACTAGCAAATATAGTGAGGAGAAAAGAGAATTTGGAACATCTTCTATTCTTAGTAAAGAAGACAAGTAACGATACACAAATATGTACTTATAACATATATTCTCAATTACAAAGTGTACAGTGACATATAAATTCTCAAAGGTATGATATTACACTCACAACTGTCTGTGTAGTCCATATGAATGATAGATACACTCAGTCCTCTTGGTGCTTATTCTATGTCTCAGTTGGCTTGAGGAGTTGATTGATATAGATTATCCACTGTCTGTAAGCTGTAGCCAACCATACAGGTATAGAGTCTCACTTGATGATGGATGTACATGTCAGGCTAAGCAGCAGTGATGTGGGAAAAGGCAGACACAACAGTCACCAATCCTGCTGATGGCCAATGGTCAATGTTGTAGAAGCTCAGCAAGTTGAATCCATTCCATAAGTGGTAACTAGCCAGATCAGGTTTCAGGCCTAACTGACTTGGAGATGTTGATGCCTCGATGTCTGGGAGTAGAGTGCCGAGAGTGTGTGACTACACTCCTTATATAGTTGCTGGGTAGGCCAGTCCTAACGAAGAGATGGGCCGAGTAACACGGTGCAAATATGTGTTCTAACCACTATAAAAGGCAACAACCTGTTAGGAAGCTGTCTCCATACTTATGTTACAACTGACAGAGAAGGGCAAGCAGTTCTTTCCTTGACCTAGTAATGTTGAGCGTCAGGCAGCGTATTAAGGAGATGTAACAGTAATAGATAGTGATAGGATAGATAGTGATATATAAAAATACATAGTAATAGCTATAACAGTGACAGATATAAGAGTAACAGCAATACAACTGATGTGAAGAACTGTAATCAGTAAGACGTAACGATACTACCAATAATAATCTAGCAACAAGTAACTATTTGTGAGAAACTGCTAATGCAAACGATCAACAATTAACTATCCAACATGGATACTTACCTGAGGAACATGGAATGTGGAATATGCGCATGCAACAGAAAGGCAGATTTGTCTTACATGAACAACACCAACAAGCACACCCCTACCTGAGGGACTGTTCAAGTAGACGGAGCGCCTGGGCTGGTAGTACAGCGACCCCTGCGGGCCGAGCCACGCCTTGATGGGCAGGGCAAAGATGTCCCACAGACTGCCGATCCATGAGTTGCGCGGAGACGTGATGGTGGGGCCTTGGGCTGGCAGGGCCCGGTCAGCAGCCGGCTTGTCGGGCACGAAGGTGAAGCCACGCGGCAATGATCTCGAGCCGGGCGCGCCCTGGTCGGCCTGGTGCTTCCAGCGCAGCAGGCCAGACGACAGTGGCACGTCGGCGGACATGGCGCGCACGCCGCTACCGGCCTGTCCGCAGGCAGGCATCGCCTGGCAGCCCGCATCTGGCCACTGGGCAGGGCTCCATGTGCAGTGTGCGTAGTACCTAAAAGGGCTTCGTGTCAGGAGACACGGCACTTGTACACCGGTGTCACTGAGAGCAGCTAGCTCAGTTCCTGTCAGTAATTATAGATGGCGGCTGTGTTCAAAATACACGTTTCTCATGTATGCAGTTCAACTAGACCGTCAATCAGATGGGTCAGAATCAAAAGAGTTACAACTCTAACTCATTTGCATCTGCTGGTTTCTGGTCCCACACCTCAACAGTATAATCGACACAGTCCGCTGATAAGCAAGTTGCACTCCTGGTAGAGAAGCGGCAGTTCCTGGCGGTGTGGTGGGTGAATGGAAGAGAGTGACAACCACTTTTAGTTGAGCAGAAATGGGATAAAAGCGACTGCAGTAGTTACTACCCGAGAGAGGCGCTGTGAGGGGTTCGGGTGTTTCCCGGGGCACCATTCAGGCAACTACAAGCGGGGTGCTGGTGGAGTGTGGGCAGTGTCGGGTGTTTCCCGGGGCACCATTCAGGCAGCTACAAGCGGAGTGCTGGTGGAGTGTGGGGCAGTGTCGGGTGTTTCCTGGGGCAGATTCAGGCAGCTACAAGCGGGGTGCTGGTGGAGTGTGGGCAGTGTCGGGTGTCTCCCGGGGCACCATTCAGGCAGCTACAAGCGGGGTGCTGGTGGAGTGTGGGGCAGTGTCGGGTGTTTCCCGGGGCACCATTCAGGCAGCTACAAGCGGGATGCTGGTGGAGTGTGGGCAGTGTCGGGTGTTTCCCAGGGCACCATTCAGGCAGCTACAAGCGGGGTGCTGGTGAAGTGTGGGCAGTGTCGGGTGTCTCCCGGGGCAGAATTCAGGCAGCTACAAAATGAAGACTTTTTTTTAATTTTTTTATTGACGATGTATTTACTCTGCCCATAACGTATAAGCTCCTGTCAGGGTGCTTGTTTTCAACACTGGACAGCTGTGGTGCTGTCTTGATCTGTTCCTTTGCCCAGGAGTGTTTACCTGTGTCTGCTCGGGTCAGCCTTCTGCAATTTTGGTTGTTAGTAATAGCCTATGTTAGTTTTTTTGTAATTTTCCAGTTTTTTTTTGTCTAGTCTGAGTAATGATACCTTAGCCTACTATGTACATCTACTTGGGTGTCATGCAGGCTTGTGGGAGAGGATCTTCCTCATAAACATCCCAGGATACTATATAAACCTCCCAGGATACTACAGGATAGACCCGTGAGGAGGAATATACTAAAAACAAAAACAAAACAACCCCAAAGGAGCGTGTCGACCGTTAGATATGGCGGGAAACGGCGAAAACAAGGCTACGGATTGCCAGGATTTGTATCCTCTGATGTAAAACAACGAACGTACCAGCACTCACAGCTAGGTACCATGGCATATTATCACCCATATACTTTGCTTTACTGTTGAGGTGTGTGTGTGATTTATAATGTCTAAATGACTCAAAACCACTGTTGTGTCCCCGTCCTGATATAACCTTAGATGTTGCTAGGATGTAAAACAACAACAAACAAACAAACTGTTGATGTGTGTGTGTGTGTGTGATTTATAATGTCTAAATGACTCAAAACCACTGTTGAGTTGAGTGAAATGATAGATTCCCCTATTATCACGCACCAGTTATCACTCACCAGCACACAAATAAATCAACAAAAAACACCAAATAATTTTTTTTTAAACTACACAAAAACGCACCAACTGCTAACAAAGGAAATGATGTAAAAGCAGCAAACAGGAGGAAATCTACCAAAACAAAAAGATAAACACTACGACAGATAACCAGTCGTTAAAAATGGAGGGAAAGGACGACAAACAGGATAACGAAATGGAAATAACAGCATGGAGGTAAGCATATGGAAATAACGGAACACAAAGATAAGCATATGGATAAGGATGAGATAGTGAGACTAGTAATCCAAACAGTCAAAGAAGAATTAGCGAAGGGGGGCAAAAACAAAAAGGATATAAAAGTAAATGACGGAAACGGCATGAATGACAACGGAAATGATGGAAAAATCAAAACAAAACCAAGGGACAACGACAATATCAAAACCAACTGCAGGCACTACAGGTAGCGTACAACATGTTGCAAATCGAATGCACGTGGTATAAATCTGAGTTTGAGAAGCTCAAAGAACAAAAGAACAACACAAATGCAAACAAAGGTATAAACAATGCCAGGACTGCACCCACGGACAAAAGGAAGCCGCCCACAGGTACAGCCCAAATAGAGGTGACAAAAAGTGATGGGAAAAAACTCAGTATCATAATACACGGCATCCCGGAAAAAGAAGACGAAAACACAGTGAAAACTGTCACAAACATGCTAAAAGAAGCAGACTGTGACTTCGGCTGGACGGTAGTGACCAAAGCCTTCTGTCTAGGAAAGAAAATGAAAAAAGAGGCAACACCAAAAAAAACACAGACAACAACGAGCAGACCTCAGACAAAAGTAAAGACAAGGAAACCAAAGATACAGAAACCCAAAACACCGAAAAAATCATAAGCAGCCCAAGGAGCATCAAAATCCAGCTGGAAAAGGAGTCACACAAAAAAGAACTCTTCCAGAAAAAATAAATGCTCCAGTCAAAAGAAAGCTACAGCAAGGTAACAATGAGGCCGGTCAGATCAGAAGCCGAAATGCTAAATGAGAAAACGGTACAACAAATGTACACACTTGCAATGGAGAACAAAAACGAAAAAATAAAGTCAATCAAAATGAAAGGATGCAATATAGAGGTAAATGGAAAAATCTATAAGCCCAACGAATTTGATCAAATAGAAATAGCCAAAATCACGCCAGAGAAGGCAGCAACTAGGGAACACACATGGGGAGTGTCTTTCCAAGGACACAACTCCCCTTTCAGCAATCTCTACAAGTGTGAAATCACTGGAAAGGGTGGTAAAAAATATACATCAGCGGAGCAATACTACAGCTCAATAATGGCAAAATACCATGAGAAACATGACATAATGAGAATGATAGACAACACTGAAAATCCATATACGATAAAGGCAATGGCAAAGAAGATATGGAGAACACAGGAGTGGTGCAAAACCAATGAAAACGTGCTGGATGACATCGATCGCGCAAAATTCACACAAAACGAAAGCCTGAAGGAGAAACTAATAAATGCTCCAGGAATCGCATTCAGGGAATGCACAAAATGCCCATACTGGGGCTCAGGTTGGTACCTGGACAGCGCCAGTGAAGGCGAAACAGTAAAACAAGGATACACAAATAAAATGGGGAACATCCTCCAAAAAATAAAGGAAAGCCTGTGCAAGGAAGCAAATACAAATAAATAAACAAATAAATAAACGAGCAAAAACAAATATGTCATAAGAAAACAAGAAGTAATTGAAAATGAAGAGCAGGAGAAAGCATAAGAGTTCTCCCAGCAGGTAAGGAGGAGGTGCAAAATACATAGCAATGCACAGCTTGCTCCACTTCCGCCCACACTAGATTAAAAAACAACAAACAAGGCATGGAAAGAGAGCGGCACGATATGGCATTGGCATGAAGGATGGTATACACTACAATGAGGAATATGCCAGATAGGTTAGTGCCAGGCTGTCAAAAAGCATCACGGAGAACTGGAAAGAGCACCAGGGCTCCAAAACATAAGTATCACAAACTTTGATAAATTTCACTAACCAAACCCTAAATCATAAGTATAAACAGGTACAACTAATACACACTTTAATTTTCATGTCTTCCTCTAGGCACACAGGTAAAAGTAAAAGTAATGGAGGTATGCATGACTATCTATCAAAAGGGGCCATGTGTGCTGTATGCACCAGCACATACACCCCGAATCCATCAATCACTAAGCCAAAATAAAATCAAAACAAAATCAAAAACTCGCGAAATCAAGCAACCACTATCCTAAAAATATTATTTAAAGTAAAATAAATATGGTAGAAGAGATTGAATGCAAACTGGGAAGGGGCACACACTTCGCCCACCTAAACTGCCAGAGTGCATCCAATAAAATAGACATAATAAAAATGCATCTAAAAAAAGACAATCTAGATGTACTAACATTATCAGAGACATGGTTCACTGACAAACACCAAAACAACACCCTCAATATAGACGGATATAGGCTTGTACGTAATGACAGACAGCACATTAATGCAACAAACCAAACAAAGAAAGGTGGAGGTGTTGCCATTTACTGCAAAGCCACCAAAAACCTAGACACTAAAAAGCTAAAACCAACAAATCTCTCAAATGAGCACATAGAGCTACTATGGTGCCTAATAAAAAATGAAAAGCAAGCAAATGTAGCCATAGCGAGCCTCTATAGGCCACCGTCAGGTGAAATTGAAGTATTCTTTGAAGAACTAGAAAAGAGCATAAACACTGTAAAAAATTCAACAAATGCAGAAATCTTTGGGCTAGGGGACTTCAATGTGAATTACAGCAGCAATGAAAAAAAAAAAATAATGCTGCAAACAGGCCTGCAGCAGCTCATCACTGAAAGCACAAGGCTAAGCAACAATAGCTCAACAATAGACCAACTCAAACCATGCCACAAAATGGGCATGAGAAGCTGGGATATAAGCGACCACAAACTAGTATATGTAACCAGGAAAAAGCTCAAAAGCACAAATCACTATGACTACAAAATGGGCAGGTCCCTAAAAAACTACTCAGCAGATATATTAAAAAATCATCTGCACCAAAACATAAACAACATCACACAAAACAGAGATGATGTTGATATCTATTGGGACAACATCGTCACAGAAATAAGAAAATCAACTGATGAGATGTGTCCCATGAAGAAAAAAAAAATACAAAAAAAACAAGACCCTTTGGGTAGACAAAGACCTGCTAACACTCATCACAACCAATAGTAAGCTGGGTGATAAAGCAAAACGCACAGAAACAATAGAAGACAAACTGGCCTACCGCATCACCAGAAACAACTCTCTCAAAGCTGTGAGAACAGCAAAAAAGAAATACATAATAAAGCAGGACAAAGAGTGGGGAAGCAACACAAACAAATTCTTGAAAAATGTAAACCTATTATTCCCTAAAAATAACAAAGAAGAGCATACAAACTTCCAAGATAATGAAGGGGCAATGCTCACAGACAAAGATGCAGCAAACAAACTGAACAGACACTTTGCCACAATAGGGCAAAAGCTGTCAGAAAAATTCAAAAAAAGATGGGAAAACAGATCAGGAACTGTGGAGAACGAAATCCCCACCTGCAAAACAGATATGATAGAAGTAAAAAAATTAATAAATGACATAGACACGAATAAACCAAGTGGAATAGATGAAATACCAACCAAAATACTGAAAGAGGCACTCCAAGCCATCCCGGCCACCATAGTAGACCTATTCAACATCTCCTTTGAGCAGGGGCGTTTTATCTCAGCCTGGAAAATGGCAACCATCACCCCCATTCACAAAGGTGGAGACAAACAAAACATGGGAAACTACAGGCCAATATCAATTCTTCAAACCCCAGGCAAGCTCATTGAAAAAGTGTTACATAGACACATCAATGAACACCTGGAAAAAAACGATATACTAAACGAAAGACAAGGGGGCTTCAGGAAACTGTACCCAACATCAAAAACAATAGCTAACCTAACAAATGACATAATGGCATCAATGAACCAAAAACAATTAGTTGGAGCCGCCTTCATTGACTTCAGCAAAGCATTTGACACAGTAGACCACAAAATACTACTGGAAAAACTAAAAACCATGGGCATAAAATCCTACACTATGGATTGGATAAGATGCTACCCGAACAACAGGCAACAGAAAACAAAAATAAACAATACACTATCAGACAACCAACCTGTCACATGTGGTGTACCCCAAGGGTCAGTGTTAGGGCCACTACTCTTTATAATCTATATAAACGATCTTGAAAAATGGTTTCAAACTGAATGCCTCCAACTATATGCAGATGACACAGTCATGTACGCAAATGGCACCACAGAAGAGGAGGTAATAAGTAAACTAAATAAACTCCTACTAAAACTAGATGAAAACAAAATAACCATCAACACAAGCAAATCAAAAACAGTACTCTTCTCGCATAAACAAATGCCAGAAAGAAAACTACACTGTAAGTTAGGAAACCAAACACTAGAAAATGCAGACCATTACAAATACATAGGCCTTGAGTTGGACAGCCAACTAAACTACAACCTATGTATAAATAAGATTATACAAAAAGTAAACCACAAACTGTGGCTATTTGCAAAGCTAAGACACTACATGATACAAGAAATGTCAATAAAAATCTTCAAGGGCATGGTCCTCCCCTATTTTGACTATGGAGATGTAAACTACATGGGTGCGAGAAAAGAACTACTAAAAAAACTGCAAACACTGCAGAACAGAGACGTAAAAATGTGTCTAAGAGTAGACAAGCTGCACCCCACCTATGACATACACAAAAGAACCAAAGTGAAATTACTAGAAAATAGGAGAATAATTCATTTGAAAACATTAGCATATAGCTATAGTCAAAACATTAAACTTCTAACAAAACCACAAAGGGCTACTAGAGCAAATAATGCGCCACTACTAAAGCAGACCAGAAGCCAAATAAAAGCTCATGAGAGAAGCACGCTGGAAATGGCTGCCAAGGTGTGGAATGCCCAAACGGTAAAGGAACAACAAATTCCTGACCTAAAAACTTACAAAAAATATCTGTGCAAAATAAGGCTAGGAAACCCCCACTAAGCTGCACTGCAAAGGGGCATGTGATATGTCACGGCCCACCAGCGGGACGCCCAATGGAAGGTAACCATGCCAAAAGTAGCCAGATAACACACCACACAGCTACGTACAAGCCTATGATATGTAAATAGGAGTAGGCTAGTCTAGTAATAAGAGTAGAAAAAATAAATACATATATGCCAAGAAAATTTAAAAAAAACTAACATAGGCTATTAACCATACCAACCAATTATCTATCTGCTACTGAAATGCAGGCAATCAACTACCTTATCAGCAGCCACTGTTTTTTTGTTTTTTTAAATTTTTGTGACAAGTTTTTTATTCTGCCCATAATGTATAAGCTCCCGTGAGGGTGCTTGTTTTAAACGCTGGACAGCTGTGATACTGGATTGGTCTGGTCCCGCACTCAGGAGTCTTTACCTGATCTTTCTCGGGCCAACCTTTGCGGTTTTGGGTGTTAGTAGTTTCTATTTTAGTTTTTTCTAAATTTTCAAGTTTTTTCCTAACCTGTATATGATAACTTAGCCTACTATGTACATCTACGCAGATGTCATACAGGCCTGTGTGAGAGGATCCCATCCCATTGTGGTTTGTTACAGCATCCTTTCACCCATGCCATGTCCTTAGATAGTACACCAGTGTGCCAGATAGTGCCAGATAGTACACCAGTGTCCCCTGGACCCTTCAGGACTACGACTAGGTGGGATGGCTGTGTTGTATGGTTAGCCATTTTATATTTCAGGGTGATTCGGATGCATGACCGTGGCCTGCCTTGGTTTGTGCCAGTACACATACCCAGACAGACTGCGCCCTATGGTGATAGTCATTTAGAATTCCTTAGTACTTAGTAGGGCTAGTTTCCGTATTTGGAATATCTACCATCTTTTCTGGCCGGTCTTTTGCTTTTTGTGCCAGAACACAGCAAGCAGTGACTACACCCAAGATCAGGTGAGATATTGTTTCCTCAGTAGGTGGTTGTGTATTATGTTTTCCTTAAGGACCTTTTATAGTGGTCCATGCTTTCGATTGCCTGTTGTTGTGTGGGTGGGGGGTTGCTGTGTAGCCTGGTTTTGTGGTGAAATGGTGTGCCAGTATTTTGAGGTGCGTTTCCCTTCTACTCGTTAGTAGTGTTGCATTACATTTTTTGTGTAATTCAATTGTGGGATATCTTTTGTTCACCTGAAGACATACTTTGAGGGCTCTATTTTGTAGCACCTGTAGTTTGTTTAATAGTTTTGTATTTCCTCCCATGTATACTACATCGCCATAGTCAAAGTAGGGGAGGATGATGACTTTATATATTTTAATTGCCACGCTTTCAGTAAGGTTTGGTAAGATAACACCAACACCTCAACTGGCCAGCATTGAAAACAAGCCTGGGTACCCGGGCTTATATGCTATGGACAGTATAAATACAGCCTCAATTAAAAAACAAAAACAAAAAACCTCAACTAACTTTTCCTTCACGTCACCAGTATATATATGGACAAGAGTTGGCTACTCAGCGAAATAATTAGGAAAATACACAATATTCATGTTTGACCTTCATGTCACCCTTTGGCCCCATTTACCATGAAAAGACCCAGTTGCATTCAGGATAGGTTATGCAGTGAGGTACAAAGTGCACTCTATCAGAGAAACTGGGTCAGGTAAATATAGAAGGACAACCGTGTGGAAATATCATAGGGAGCTACTGCCAATGGTAGGGCCAGCCATTATTGGACACAGTGAGCGCTTAGTGAGGGGGAAAGGGTGTGGGGGTATACAAGGAATATACGTGTCATGTCCGGGGTACCAAGTAATGTATACTGAACCAATTAGGCATGGGAGCTGGCATGTAATGCCGGCAAGAAGACAGCAAGGTTAGGCACTTTTGGAAAATAAAATCTGAAGGCAACATTCCCAGATAGAGAATTTGTACCAATAAAGAATATGGAATATATATAGCACTTGGCCAGCTACACACACGGGCTGCACGGTGTGGGAGGCTGCCCCACGGTTCACGGCCCTTGTGTGTTCGTGCCTCATCCATCTGGCACTACACACATGGGTTGCATGGTATGGGAGGCTGCCCCACGGTGCATGGCCCCTGTGTGTTAGTGCCTCATCCATCTGGCACAACATACACGGGCTGCATGGTGTTGGAGCCTGCCCCACAGTGCACGACCCTTGTGTGTTCGTGCCTCATCCATCTGGCACTACACACACGGGCTGCATAGTGTGGGAGGCTGCCCCACGATGCACGGCCCTTGTGTGTTTGTGCTTCATCCATCTGACACTACACTACACACACGGGCGGCATAGTGTGGGAGGCTGCCCCACGGTGCACGACCCTTATGTGTTCATGCCTCATCCATCTGGCACTACACACACAGGCTCCACGGTGTGGGAGGCTGTCCCACGATGCACGGCCCTTGTGTTTTGTTTTGTTTGTTGTTTTACGTCCTAGCAACATCTAAGGTCAATCAGGACGGAGGCCCCTGTGTGTTTGTGCCTCATCCATCTACCACTACACACACGGGCTGCATGGTGTGGGAGGCTGCCCCACGGTGCACGGCCCCTGTGTGTTTGTGCCTCATCCATCTGGCACTACACACACAGGCTGCTTACTGCAGAATTTCTCAACTTTCAAATTTGCAGCCACTTCTCTACATTCTTGATCCCCAAGTCATTTATTTAGTTCGTTCATTAAAATATATTAGTGCCCAGCGGCTTCCCGCTGGGATTTAAATGCGCAACACGGTGGTCAGTGCACCGGGCAACAGCCCGTGTCTGTCCGGCTTGACACATTGAGATAAGGCGGGGGGAGGCGGCGACCCCAGAGGTCAGCGGGGTCAGCACAGGGATGCGCCGCGGCGACGGGCGCAGGCGGCACACTAATGACCGTAACGCCATTAAGATAAAGCGTGTTAGGCCGTGGCCGCGCCCTGCCCGGCTGCCACCACTGGGCGGCCCCCGCGCACACAAACACCACACTACTGAGCTGCTCAGCCTTACCACGTCTCCGTCCCTCCTCTGGCGCTGCGCTTACCCACCATGGCAGAGGACGGAACTTGCGCAGATTTCAACTTCTTAGACTTGGCAACCTTAGCAGGCCTGAGCCGGAAAACCACCGGAACTATGGCCCAGGAGGAACAAGCATGGTGGCTCTGCTCGCAGTCGACCGCTCCGACTTCGCCGCTTTGGACATATTGCGCGGTCAGCGCGCCCTCCTCCTGGTCGCGCTCCAGGAATTGGGGAACAACGAGTTCCAGCCCAACGCAAGCCCAAGCCCAGGGTGGGGGGGGGGAACAGCCAGGCCACCCCCACTCAAGTCGACCACGCAGCGGCCGACCGACAGCGCAACACGAGAAGGTGCCACACGAGTGCCACGCCATACTGGAAGCGTGCGCCGCGTTCGACCAGCTTTGGTCATTGGCAGCGGCCGACAGGGCGCTTGGCATGGCGGGCGGCGCCGCCGAGACACCGGAGCGCACCGGCCCCGCCGGAGTGCACCCGCCCCGCCACCGGCGCGACGGGTTACATCACGCCGCGGCCAAACCCCGTGGCCCACCCCAGTTGGCATGGTGTCGACCCGGGCCTGCACCACAACTTAACCATCCGCGCAAAGTCAAGCAAGGCTCTGCATATCATCAACTACCTGCCGCAGACTGTGAGTGAGTGCATCGCCAAAAAGTGAAAAGAATACCTGCAGGTAGTCGACCCTCCCTCGGGCTTAGTGCAATTCAAAACCGAGGAGGACACATGCGCATGCGTATACTTCACGCAGGGCGAATGGGGAGCAGCAAACCAATGCCTGGTCGCGCACCTCCTCCAACTGGGCGACTTGGCGTGGGAGGACATTGAATACTACCTGGCCTATACTGCCAGTTTACACAACTTCGCGTCCAAGTTCGAATGGCAATCGATCGTAGAGTACGATACTCAGTACCGCGAAGTCCAGGCCGAGCACGAGACGGCGTGGGGGGAGCCAGCCACCTATCTGGAAATGCAGCTCCTCATCCCCAGACAGTGCCCCTCCCCCACCATGAAGGGGCGCAGTACCCACGCCTCCAGCGCCCCCGGGGGCACACAACACCACAGAGCGGTGCACACCGACCCCGCCACCACCGCGGCTGGGGACAAAGTTATCTGCAGGCTTTTCGCGAACACGGGGAAGTGCCCGTACTCCCCGTGCAAGTACGAGCACACAAAAAAAGAATAGGGGGCACGCTCATACCAGAGGCCTGGGAGAGGCTGCTCCCCCCCCCCCCCCCCGACACCCTAGCGCGCAGAGATCATCGCCGGGGTGCGCAGCGGCTTCCGGATAACCAGCACGCCCTCCTTTGAACCCAACCACCCGTCCACGACGCGCCTGGACCTCTGGGGGGCGGTGGAGGAGCAGATACGTGCCGAGATCCGGTACGGCCGCTACGTCAAGCGCGGCGGCCCGGCGCACATCACCAAGGAGGCGGGTGGGATGCAGCTGATCCACGACGCCTCCCGCCCCCAGGGGGGCACCATAAACGACTACGTGGCTGGCGTGGGATATAGCTTCACAGTGGAGCAAGCTGCCAGCCTCCTGCAGCGAGGCAGCTACATGGGCAAAGTCGACCTCTCCAGGGTGTACTGCAGTATGCGGATACACCCCCACGACTACCCGCACACGGGGCTCCAGTGGACATTCGCGGGAGACAGCGCCCCCACCCACCTCTACGACACCCTGCTCATGTTCGGCGGGTGGTTGAGCGCAATCATGTTCAACCAGCTCACGCAGGCGGCCATCGGGATAATGCATGCGCGGGGGTGGCGCGACCACATCCTGGTCTACTGCAACAATTTTTTCGTCACCCACCCCCGCCGCGACGAGCGCCGCCGGAGCTAATGGCATTACTGCTCGAGCTGGGGTTCGCCATCAACTGCAGCAAATTAGTGGGCCCCAGCACCAACATCACCTTCCTGGGCATGGAAATCAACACCGACGCCTTCACCCTGGGCCTGCATGGGGGACAGCGTCCCCACCCACCTCTACGACACCCGGCTCATGTTTGGCGGGCGGTTGAGCGCAATCGTGTTCAACCAGCTCACGCAGGCGGCCGTTGGGATAATGCACGCGCGGGGGTGGCGCGACCACATCCTGGTCTACTGCAACAATTTTTTCGTCACCCAACCCCGCCGCGACGAGTGCCGCCGCCTCATGGACGAGCTAATGGCATTACTGCGCAAGCTGGGGTTCGCCATCAACTACAGCAAATTAGTGGGCCCCAGCACCAACATCACCTTCCTGGGCATGGAAATCAACACCGACGCCTTCACCCTGGGCCTACCGCCCGGGAAGCTCCACGCCCTCGCTTTGGAGGTCGAGACGGCGGCGGCGCGCCGCAGCCTAACCAAGAGGGAGCTGCAATCCATCTGCGGGAAGCTCAACTGGGCCGTCCAGGTGATCTACGGGTTAAAGAGTCTTTGTAAGGAAAATAATAAACACATTAGAATAAGAACAGACAGTACCACAGCTTTGGCGTGCAACATCAATCAATCAATTCTCTTTTCATTATTATTATTATTTTATATAAATTTTCTCTGATTATTTATCTTATTTCATTTCCATTTGTCAACTTGACAAGTCTGGATTCACATGTATTTAATCAGTTCTCATAATCAATTACAATCCTTTTCCACTATCTGTATATCAAACCGAGTTTCCAATACAACAATTGCTCTTTTTGTTCTCGTCCCCTATCATCAGATTGGTTTTGTTATAATACCTAGTGAACAATTTTGCATCTTTCCAAGATGCGTTCTCATAGCGTTGATACTCGCTCCCATTGCTGACCCTGACACTGCAGCAGCACCCCTGGTGTTATGCGCCTAACACTTCTTTGTATCTATGCCTGATAAAAATGAGTGCAGCATGCCAGCATAGCTCTAGATATAGGCCCATAGGGGCTATGTGCAACAGTAATTGAGAGTTTCCTCTTCTAAGTCTCTCCGTTCTTCGTAAGTCCTTAGTAATAGTCCTTACTAAACATAAATTCCTATTTCTAAGGTCAGCAAAGAACCTTATCGCCTCCAGGGGTTTCCCCCAGGTGATTGTCTTTCAAAACACTCATCTTACATAACATTCTATCTTACATAACATTCTACCCAAATGTAAATTTAGAATAGTCTGACCCCTTTTTGCCAGATATCCACAATAACAGAAGTGTTAATTTTAGTAACAACAATCTCAGCAACATCTTTATATTGGAACCCAAACCTTCGAACCCAATAAGTACCCTTTTCTTTTCACCAAATATGTGAGTAATGTGGTTGCAGTGGACTCTATGCATAACAACTTTTACAAAACCATTTTATAAAGAAACCTACTGACTTACTATCACCGACTACCGACTTACTATCACCCTCCGCGGCATCCGCCGTGAACGCAGCGACGCCGTGCACCAGAAAGCCCCCATTACATCCGAAGCTGCATCAACGTGCGAAACCCCGCCCATGCAGCTGCGTGGGCCGCGGCGCTCGCCATGTTCTACGGCCCGCTGCGGCGCTCCAACCTCATGTTGACTACCGCGGGCGCGTTTGACACCTCACGGCACCTGCGCCGCGCGGTTCTCGCAGGCAGGTGTGTGCCTGACGGTCTGCTGGTCAAAAACCAACCAGTACCAAGGCCCGACGTGCGTCCTCCCATTACCGCGCATGGCCGCGCCCCCGCTCTGCCCCATGCAGGCGATTTTCAACTGCTGCTCCCTCTCTCCCTCCCCCCGGAGGCTCTCTTCTGGGCCATCATCCACGGCCCCCTCCAGCACGCGGGCTACGCACCAGTGGACTACGGAACCCACAGTTTTCGGCGGGTTGGATCCTGCACCCTGTTCAACGCGAGCATACCGGAAGCGTGCATCCGCAAGCTCAGCGGATGGGCCTCCAACGCATACACGGCTTACGTCATCGCCGACACCGCGGGCATCGGGCGCACCACTAACGCCTTAGCCGCCACCATGCTGTGCGCATAACAAATGCCCCACAGCAAGCACCACCCGTACCACCAGCTGGGTCCTGGGACGCTGGGCACGCGGGAGGAGGGCGCACCGCCCACCAGGCAGCGGGCCGGCATGCCACCTTCTCCCTGCAGGTACCGGGTTCGATGCCCGACTGGACACTTACCCATTTTACTTTACATTAACTTTAATATTGCATATTATATCACTCTATAGCCCATTGAGGCAGCGCGCGCGCATTGCTGCTTAAGGTTTTAACTTTGATTCACTTGTACATGTATTGCTCACCTTTACCTGTTTTGTCATTGTTTACCTTTTAGTCGGACTTTAATAAAAAGTCCTTTTACTCCCCCCGTGTGTTCGCGTTCATTTAAGTCCGATATTAAAGAGCCTAATAAGCAGATCTGACAGAATCATTTCAGGTAGGTTTATACCGTTTGATTAATTGTGCATGTTATAAGTAACATGGGTAATTTACGGGGTTGAGACCTCCCCCCGCCTGTACTTAATCTGCCAGAAGTGGCCTGCCCTGGCCCGAGTTCCCAACGACCCGGCGCCCTCCTTTCACACTATATACTGGATTAGCTGGATTAACTCCACCAATGCCCCTAACGGCAATTTACCTGACCTGACCGTTTCAAATTTCCCGCCAAATTGATCATGGGGTCCCTCCCAGTCGATCTCAAGTCACAACTCCCTCAGCTCCGGTCAGAGAAGAACCTAACTTTGTGCCACGTAACGCCACGCCACATAACGCCATGCCACGCAACTTCCACACAGTCTACCGGTTGCTACCTATGTTTGCCTTGGATTCTGACACAACAACTAAACTGTGAGCTAAAACATTCATATAAAAGTCTACCTATATACACCTGTGTTTTGACGGTCGGTCGATACGGTTTGACTGTCCATATGGATATCTAGCTGAATCAGGACTTTATTATTGACATTCACAAGTATTGATACTCTAGTCGATACAGCTATCTCCCCAGCCACAACACAGGATACCTAGTAAACTTTACTGTCCACATGGCTCAATCAGGACTATATTATTGACATTCACAAGTATTGATACTCTAGTCGATACGGTTATCTCCCCAGCCACAACACAGGATACCTAGAAAAGTTGACTGTCCACACGGCTCAATCGGGACCTTATTATTGACATTCACAAGTATTGCTACTCTAGTGGATGTGATATATGCGTAATAGACATATAGGTGTGTGGCTAATATATGTTAACGAGATGCAGAGTTTGAGACAAAGGAATATGCTAATGAGATGACGTCATGGAAAGTTTAGCCGGCGGGTCAAGCGAGCCCTAGGCCGTCAATAAACCATTCAGTATCCAGAAGTCAAAGTGTTCAGATGGCGTACTTTCACATGGTGTCAAATGAGGAAGAAAGCCGCCCGCTAATACGTTGCCGGGTTTGCGGCCGCCTGGTCAGCTTGTCCTCAGCCACAATGCGAGATCGAACTGGAAAACATGGATCAGAGCATATGATATTTACGCTACTGCAGCAGGTGTCGCATTGAAGACAGAACGAGTGCAATGCTGCATCTTTCTTCATGTTGCTGGCGAGGAGGCTCAAAAGGTTTTCGCCAATATGGATATCGCTCTCACTGATCAAGATAAGATCGTGCCGCTTACAGAAGCGTTTCGGATTTACTGTGTCGGTAAATGCAGTCTCATTATCACACGATATAAGTTTAATTCACATAATCAGGCTACGGAAAATATGGCTACATATATCACGGCGTTGAGAGACAAGGTGAAGGATTGTGAGTATGGTACGGTGGAGGAGTCGCTGTTGCGCGATCGGATTGTGGCTGGCGTAAAAAGTGTGAACTTACAGAACAAACTGCTTCAAACTACAGAATTAAGTTGGGAAAGTGTGTTTGTATGTGTGAAATGAGTGAATTTAGTTCAGATCTGTTGGAGGACACCAAATCAGACGTGGAAAGTAAGGAGATTGATTTCATTCAGAACTATGCTACTCCACTCGCCGTGTCGTTACTTGATATTCGTTACATGGTGTCAGACTTTCGCGAACCCACAGACATGTCTTTAACAGGGTTAAAACCGCCAGGACCATTATCCCTACAGGGTAACTTGGCTTTGAACTGGAGATCATGGCTCAATGCATTTCAAATCTATGTGACAGCCTCGGGCGCGTCTAGTAAAGGTGAAAAGATACAGTGTTGCGTATTTCTACATGTAACGGGTCTGCAAGCGCAGAAACTACATCAAACATTTAAAATTAGAAATGAAGACAAGGACAGATTCAAGTGCTGATTGGCGCATTTGAAGATTACTGTATTGGCCACACGAACATAACAGTAGTGCGATACGAGTTCAATTCGTACAATCAGTCAGATGGAAGTATGGATGCATATATATGTGAGCTGGAACACCGTATTGAACTATGTGACTATGGAGAGATTGAAGACTGCATGTTATTTGATCGACTGGTCTGTGGAGTCAAGGATAACAAGTTAAGAGACAAGTTACTACAAACTCCCAACCTTACTCTAAATCAATGTCATGACATGTGCCGAATCAGTGAAAATTGTCACGTTCAGCTGACTAAGAACAAGGAAAGTGAGGAAAGTGTTGACAGTATCGGAGCGTACAGCGCGACACCGCAGCGGCGGTCCCGGTACACAGCACCACGTGGTCGGGCATGGGCGGAACGCCGCCCACCTTCAACAACAACACGGGAGTCAGTGCACCAAGTGCGGGTATACGCACGCTCCAAATCAGTGTCCTGCAAAAGATAAGCCGTGCTTATTTTGCAAGAAAATAGGACATTTCCAACGAGTATGCAGATCACGTAAAAGTGCAACAGCTACCATGAATGAGCTTGAAGTCGAAACGGAGGAATTAAATGAACGGTTGCAACTCGCTGAACTTGACGAAGATGATTTGCTCTTTATCGGAGAGCTGACGAGTAATGAAAATAAACAGCACAGCCTCTGGTATGCCCCACTCAAAATTCAAAACGAACTAATTAAATTCAAACTTGACTCCGGCGCACAAGCAAATATCATATCAAAAGACATATACAACAAGATGCAGAATGTCGTGCTGCATCCATCAGTGTGCTGCCTGGTCACATACTCCGGAGAGCGGATCCGTCCGGAAGGAGAAGTACACCTAGAAGTTGGAGGAAAATCACTCTGCTTCCAAGTCACAACGGCCGGAAGTCCAATCCTGGGTAAAGACGCGTGCGTGGAACTGAAGTTAATACGACGCATCAACGAAGTCAAGTTCGCAAGGCTGAGGACCAAGCAGACAACGGTCGTCCAAGACGCACCACAGGAGGAAGAGACGAGCAACACGGATGCAATCAATCTGGTAAATAAATATTGTGATGTAATCGAGGGTTTAGGCACAATCAAAACGAATGCAAATATCTATGTTGATAAATCTGTAACGCCATGTGTAGACCCTCCTCATCGCATCCCATACGCTGTCGCTGATAAGGTTAAAAACGAGTTAGACAATATGTTGAAGCTAGGGGTCATTGTAAAGCAAGAAGAAACTACCCCATGGCTTAGCTCAATAACAGTCGTGAAAAAAACTAACAAAATTAGGATATGTCTAGACCCAAGAAAGCTAAATAGGGCAATACTGCGAACCCCATATCCTACACGAACAATTGAGGAAGTTATTTCAAAGACGGCAAAGGCCAAATACTTTTCAGTGTTAGATGCCAATAGTGGCTATTGGCAAATCGAGTTAAATCAAAAGAGTTCTGAATTATGTACGTTCAATACCCCATGGGGTAGGTACCGCTACACGCGTCTTCCATTTGGCATAAAGACAGCGGGCGACATATTCATCAGTGAAATGAATATCATTCTGAAAGATTTGCCAGGAGTTAACGTTATCACCGATGACATTTTGATATATGGTGCCACAGTACAAGATCACAATTATAACTTAGAACAAGTCTTTATAAGAGCACGAGAAGCAAATTTGAAATTGAATTAAAAAAAATCACTGATTTGTAAAACTCACGTTAATTATGTTGGGCACATATTGACACAACAAGGACTAATGCCGAATGCAGAACGCGTACAAGCAATTAATGATATGGTTGAACCCACCGATAAAGCAGGCATTCAGCGGTTTTGGGGAATGGTCGGATACGTCAGCAAATTTATCCCGAGATTTTCCGAAATAACCAAACCATTACGTTCAGTGCTCGGTAAAGAAATAGCATGGCACTGGCAGCATGCGTTTAGCTTGTTAAAGAAGCTATTGATATCTGCTCCCATACTGCAATATTATGATGTAAATGAAAAAGTAACTATACAAGTAGATGCGTCAAAGTCCGGTCTAGGAGCGATGTTGTTTCAAAAGAATATACCTGTAGCTATGGCGTCAAAAGCTCTAGACGATACACAAGCAAACTACGCAGTCATAGAGAAAGAGCTTTGGGCGATTTGTTTTGGGTGTGTAAAGTTTCACGAGTATGTCTATAGCCCTGTTCACACGGGCAAAATGTGAAGCGACCTAGACAAGGCGAACTAAAGGAGTCGAATTAGCGCCCGTTCACACGGGGAGAGTTGAAAGTGTTTTGAAAGTGTGTCGCGTCCACACGGGCAATGTGTGAATCGGTTTAAGGCGGAAGTGGATATGTGCGCATGAGCAAGTCCAGACTAACCAGCGCCAGTTTGGGTTAGTCGACGTCGGCCGAGAGAGTGTGGGTTCGACCTAGATATGTATTTAATGAATCTTATTGGTTTGGAACGATCAAAACTTCTGCTGGGCAGTGAAACCCTAAAAATAAATGATGAAAAAAATATCTGTGCGTAGATAGCGGTTTCATTAATTAAATTATGTAATATGCGCTTTTGATCGACCGGAAAGTCAACAAACTAAGGTCGACTGCGCATGCGTGTGAGGTGCTTAATCCGCCTCAGTGCGTCCACATGGGCAAAAATTATCCGCTTCACACGAATCGATTCACATAGACTACCTCGCTTAGGTGGTTTACAAGATCCGCATCACGTGAGTCGAATCAGCCCTAATCCGCCTCAGACGTCCGTTCACACGATGAATGTGAGGCGAACTATACAAGTCGCTTTCTACGAATCGATTTACATTGCCCGTGTGAACAGGGCTTTAGGCAAAGAAATTACAGTTGAAACTGACCATAAGCCATTGGTAAAGATAATGTCTAAACCACTGTACATGTTGTCGGCAAGAATGCAGAGAATGCGGATGCGTCTGCAAAACTACAATATCAATGTCATACATATAAATGGATGTCACATGTATTTTGCAAATGCACTATCGAGGGCACACACTGCTAGCACCGCGCCACATGACCTCTTCGACAACCAGTTGTCCGGAGCCAGTATCGACATAGCCCCAAACATACTACAGCGTGTAGAAAACGCCACATGAACAGATGACATGCTACAGGCGGTGAGAAAATTAGTCCAAACTGATTAGCCTGCAAATAATAATAAACTGCCACCTAACGTAAGACCATTTGCCACATTTAAAGATGGAATAACAATCGAAAAGAACACTACAGAGAGAATTGTTACAAATCCTACATGAAAGTTGAAACACACATGGGAATCATTAAATGCAAACAACTGGCCCATGACAATGTGTTCTGGCCAGGCCTGAGCAAACAATTAGAGGATATGATAAGTAAATGCACCACATGTCAACAACACCGAAATATGCCACATGCAGAACCGTTAATATCACACGAAATACCAAACGGTCCTTTTCGAAAAATTGGAGCCGACTTATTTCAATTTGAGAGCAAAATATATCTGTTGGTAATCATTACTATTCAAAATTCCCAGAAGTCAGAGAACTGACAAGCACAACCAGCAAAGACATCATACATTCACTGCTCGAAATATTTGGTACTCACGGTGTCCCGGAAATACTCATTTCCGACAACGGCCCGCAATTTGCGAGTCAGGAATTAAAAAATGTTGTGAGCATATATGAATTTAAACACCAACAGTCCAATCCCCACTACCCACAAAGTAATGGACAAGTGGAACGATATGTCCAGACTATCAAAAGATTAATGAAAAAAGCACATGCTTCAAATATAAATTACAATATGGCTTTATTAAATTATCGAAATACGCCATTGGGTACCATTGATGCATCACCGGCACAACTCTTAATGAACCGAAGACTCCGTTCTAAAATACCCGCCACCGAGAGTCATTTAAAGCCTTCCGTTCCCAAGTCGAAGACAACCGAAATAACAAAACTGCAAAAAATACAGCAAAAATACTATAACAAACGAGCGGGCAAAGAACATGTGACATTAGAAGTGAACGATTCTGTCAAATACATAACTCATGAAGGAAGGTGGGCTGATGGGAAAATTAAAAAAATAAATGCACCAGGGCCACGAGATTATGAGATATTAAACCGGCACGGGAACAAAATAAAACGCAATCGAAAACACATATTTAAAACGCCACGTGTTAAACAGACCACAGTAGTAAAAAGGGTTGCACCGCCTGACCGGAAAACAATCCAAACCACAGAGGCACCTACGAAAAGTTACGTAACGAGATTCGGTACAGTCGTGAGAGAGCCAATCAAACTAGGCAGTGTCGCATACCCGAAATACCGCAAGCAATCAGACACAAGCCGAAAATAACGAGGCGACACGAAAACAATTAGACAGGTGTACTGGCATAGCCAGGTGCGCCAACTGTATGACCACACGTTGATCGAACGCCATAAAACTTCTATTTCAGATAAAACCACGATGTTAGGATAAGGTTGAGAAGAAATTGTTGAAGCAGAAGCTGCATATACTAAAGCCCTGTTCACACGGGGAATGTAAATCGATTCGTAGAAAGCGACTTGCCTAGTTCGCATCACATTTCCCGTGTGAACGGACGTCTGATGCGGATTAGGGCTGATTCGACTCACGTGATGCGGATCCTGTAAACCACCTATTGGTGGTAGTTTACGTGAGGCGATTTCTGTGATGCGGTTAATTTTGCCCGTGTGGACGCACTGATGCGGATTAAGGAAGTGACACGCATGCGCAGTCGAGACCTTAGTTTGTTGACTTTCCGGTCGATCAAAAGCGCATATTATATAATTTAATTAATGAAACCGCTATCTATGCACAGATATTTTTTTTGTCATTTATTTGTAGGGTTTCACTGCCCAGCAGAAGTTTTGACCGTTCCAAACCAATACGAATCATTAAATACATATCTAGGTCGAACCCACACTCTCTGGTGCCAGCATTGTCGAACCCAAAATGGCGCTGGTTAGCCTGGACTTGCTCATGCGCAGATATCCACTTCCGCCTCACGCAGTGCCCGTGTGAACGGGCGCTAATTCGACTCCTTTAGTTCGCCTTGTCTAGGTCGCTTCACATTTTGCCCGTGTGAACAAGGCTTACGACATAGAAAGTTATTCGTAATGACGACATGTCACATATAGACACTGTGTCCGTAGACGATACTGTTAAAAATTGCTGCCAATAAAAAAAGTTGTTAGAGTTAAGTCTTGTTAGCCATTGAGTTTGTTGTGTTCTGGTCATAGTTTTTTCTGTTTGTTGCTACTGTTTTCATTGTTGCTGTGTTGTTTAGTTTCAGCGTACACACATGAACGAACAGAGCTGTTATCGATAACTAATAAACAACAGGGCGAAATGATATACAAAATGCCCGGAAGAGTGTTACTTTAAAAAAAAAAAAAGGAGATGTAATATATGTGACCCGTGTCGTAACTGCGGGGGCGTGCGGGGGCGGGGAGTCGATGTGGTAAAGTACAGCTAGGAATAAACCAGTCTTGAATCTCCACTCGCCGTGTCGTTACTTGATATTCGTTACACTCCCTACACCACCCCTATCAACATGTCCATCCCACCCATATACCAGCACACCCTCCCTACACCACCCCTATCAACATGTCCACCCCACCCATATACCAGCACACCCTCCCTACACCACCCCTATCAACACGTCCATCCCACCCATATACCAGCACACTGTCCCTACACCACCCCTATCAACACGTCCATCCCACCCATATACCAGCACGCCCTCCCGAAGCCACCCCTAGCAACACGTCCATCCCACCCATATACCAGCACACCCTCCTTACACAACCCTATCAACACGTCCACCCCACCCATATACCAGCACACCCTCCCTACACCACCCCTATCAACATGTCCACCGCACCCATATACCAGCACACTGTCCCTACACCACCCCTATCAACACGTCCACCTCACCCCTATACCAGCACAGCCTCCCTATGCCACCCCTATCAACATGGCCACCCCACCCATATACCAGCACACTGTCCCTACACCACCCCTATCAACACGTCCAGCACACCCTCCCTACACCACCCCTATCAACATGTCCACCCCACCCATATACCAGCACACCCTCCCTACACCACCCCTATCAACATGTCCACCCCACCCATATACCAGCACACCCTCCCTACACCACCCCTATCAACACGTCCATCCCACCCATATACCAGCACACCCTCCCTACACCACCCCTATCTAAACCTCCACCCCACTCATATACCAGCACACCCTCCCTACACCACCCCTATCAACACGTCCATCCCACCCATATACCGCATGTCTCCCTACACCACCCTATCACAGTCCACCTACCATATACCAGCACACCTCCCTACACCACCCCTATCAACACGTCCACCCTGCCCATATACCAGCACGCCCTCCCTACACCACCCCTATCAACACGTCCATTCCACCCATATACCAGCACACCCTCCCTACACCACCCCTATCAACACGTCCACCCCGCCCATATACCAGCACGCCCTCCCTACACCACCCCTATCAACGACGTCACCCACCAATACACAGCACAGCCTCCCTACACCACAACATGTCATCCCACCCATATACCAGCACACCCTCCCTACACCACCCCTATCAAGACCATCCACCCCCCATATACCAGCACACCCTCCCTACACCACCCCTATCAACCGTCCACCCCACCCATATACTAGCACACCCTCCCTACACCACCCCTATCAACCGTCCACCCGCCATATACCAGACACCCTCCCTACACCACCCCTATCAACACGTCCACCCCCACCCATATACCAGCACGCCCTCCCTACACCACCACTATCAACACGTCCACCCCGCCCATATACCAGCACGCCCTCCCTACACCACCCTATTAAACATCATCCATCCATTACAGCACACCCTCCCTACACCACCCCTATCAACAGGTCCACCCCACCCATATACCAGCACACTGTCCCTACACCACCCCTATCAATACATCCACCCCACCCATACACCAGCACACCCTCCCTACCCCACCCCTATCAACACGTCCACGCCACCCATATAACAGCACACCCTCCTTAGACCACACCTATCAACACGTCCACCCTGCCCATATAGCAGTACACCCTCCCTACACCACCCCTATCAACACATCCACCCTGCCCATATACCAGCACACCCTCCCTATGCCACCCCTATCAACACATCCATCCCACCCATATACCAGCATGCCCTCCCTACACCACCCCTATCAACACGTCCACCCCACCCATATACCAGCACACTGTCCCTACACCACCCCTATCAACACATCCATCCCACCCATATACCATCACGCCCTCCCTACGCAACCCCTATCAACATGTCCATCCCACCCATATACCAGCACACCCTCCCTACACCACCCATATCAACACGTCCATCCCACTATATACCAGCACACCCTGCCTACACCCCTATCAACATGTCCACCCCACCCATATACCAGCACACTGACCGTACACCACCCCTATCAACATGTCCACCCCACCCATATACCAGCACACCCTCCCTACGCCACCCCAATCAACACGTCCACCCCACCAATATACCAGCACGCCCTCCCTACACCGTCCATATCAACACATCTACACCCATCCCACCCATCTATCATCACAGTTGAGCCTCCGTCTCCTGTTTTGGGAGATTGAGGGATCCGAACCCATGGGTTTGTGGGTTCAAACCCTGATCGAGTCAAGCCAATGGTTTTTGCTTCCTGGCCAGGCGCTTGACATTAATAGGGTATGGCAAGGACTGGTTGTCTCAGTGTCAGGATAATGTGACTGATTGGGATATGTGGGGTCATGGTGCTGGTGGTCTCGTCTTCCAGTAGGGTAGCACTATAAAGTCGCCATGAGTGCACACTGTCACAAGTCGGTACCCGTCCTGATATGACCTTATATGTTGCTAGGACGTAAAACAACAACAAACGTCTTCCACCACCTACCCACCTACCAGCACACCTTCCCTACATCACCCCTATCAACACGTCCACATCCACTCCCAGTCACCTTCACACCCCCACCCATCTCCCAGTGTCCCACACACACCCTCCCCACAGGGCGTCATTGGCTACATTGTGCCTGGCATGTTACAAATTCTGTCTCACTACAGTCGTAAAAAAAACCTACAAAAATGCAGTGAAAGTATTTCGCTCTATCAGCTGGGCCTCTCGTGGACTAAGGTGGATCCGGTGTTGTAGCTCTTATTAACGTATTTTACGTACCTGAAAAGGCTTCATCTCAGCGCCTCAATAACACTCATGTTGTCATGCTGGCTTTGTTTTTAAACTAAACACTGAAGATGCTCCTTTTGACTATGTTAAAAGTTATTCATGTTAGTTCATGATTTTACTGTTTTACTTTCAAGCTGAGAAAATGCATTTATTTTCAACATGGCTAAGCCGTAAACAAAATGACAGGTCAAATGATAAGCCGATCGGCAAATGTGCAATGGTGACTCAGCCCCGTCCGGTCTAGTTTAGTGGTGAATGGGACATCCCCTTGGTCCAACAGAAGCACCTCACTACCCGGACCGGAAATAAACAGTCTTGTGTCAGTACACTTCTCAGTTTTTATAAGCACTTTTATGGCCGGTACACACCTACCGTTTGTGCGCGCACACCTCCCGTTTACGATCGGAAACTGCCCGTTTCGCGCACAAAAATCGCTAGGTGTGCGCCCCCCGCGCACACCTAGCGATTGCGATTCGCGCATAAAACTAAGTTTTTAGTGCTAAAAGCGGCCGTTTACGATTGCGATTCGCGATTCAAAAAAGGAATCGGCCCATTTTCAGTTTTAAGCGGGTCGCGAGTTTTAGTGCGCGAATCGTAAACGGTAGGTGTGTACCGGCCATAACACAAATAATGGAAAGGTGATAATGTCCATGGCAAAGTGTACTCTGGGAAATACAAGCGAGTTGGGCATGTCTCATCACACTGAGAATGTGTCACCCGCCAGTCGACACAATCCGGCCCAAGCCACATAAGCATATTCAGCGCTATATGGTGCGACCCAACCAGCCACGGTTGAACTCGTTTGAGCCCGTTTAAACTTGTTTCCGGAACAAAGGCTAGGGGACCAGGTTGGAAACTGAGTGATAATAGCTGAAAACTCCTGTGCCTCTGCCTGAGCAAATGAATGCCAGGGGACCAGGCTAGACCTCCAGAGCTAGCAGTGTAGTCAAATATTATTTGACTAGTTTATTGTTCAGACATTATCACATATTTATGTATCTTTTGCACAGATTAAATTGTGTGAAGTATATTTCAAATTGATCTACATTGATTTCTGTATAAATCACACAATATCACTACTTACTGAATGGGAAACTCATCCTGCAAGGGTAAGCTCGATATGACCCAGTGGTCAGCCGTTTTTGCTCCTTTCGTCGCTGTGGACCCTTCTCCCAAGCCATGCTGTTGGTGGTCTGGTCACGAGTTCAAACAGCCAGCGTCTGGCTCGTGCTAACGCCGCTATAGTATTCACGATGAGTCATGTGCTGGAGGAGGGTGCGTCCCAGGAGGGGGGAGGGGGGGGGCGGGGTAGGTTCTGCTGCAGGTGCAGGAGGCGCGTGTAGAGGTGACTGCAGCTGGTTGTCGGCACCCAACAGGACGCCAGGAATCAGGACGGTTCCTCCGAGCACGGGGGTCCATGGGAGTTGCTCTGCGATAGCAAATGCGCACACGCTGGACACATAAACAACCTATTGACGATTTGCGTGTGACGTAGGGATCACACTACTCCTGCATCGTGGTTGGATAGAACTTAGAAGCAGTTCCTTCTACTATCAAGTGTATGTAAATAAAACCAAAAAAAGCACAAATATATTCAGTGCTACGATCTAATTCTGTTTTAGAGTCATGAATATTCAATTGGGGGTTGAAAAAATGTTATTTATGAGAATAGCATAGTCAAAAAGTGAAATACGGTCAAATTAAGCCCCAAATCCTTGCAAAAGAGGGGTGTAATGACGTCACGAGGCAACTTTCGGTGGCAATATTAGATTACATACAGAAGGCTTGTAACTGCCTACACTGTGCTTATTTACTGATTTGTTGGTTTATTTGTCACTGTTTTGAGCAGCTTGGCCTCAGAAGTTGTTGCTAAAGTGCTGTAACTTGTAAGTAAACACATCGGATGTAAACTGCCCAGAACAGCTTAGAACACAAGGAAACTGATGTTACTGCATCAGCATACATTCACAACAGGTCTGGGCAAGGGTGCTTGTAATCCCAGATGGCTGATTGCTGACCTCTGACCACTGAGTGATGACGTCCCGCGCACTCCCTCTATATTCAGGGATGAAAGTGGTTTCCGGGAAAAAAAGCGGAAATGCTGATATTCTCCCATAGGTTTAGCATCATCAGGGAATCGCGGAAAATTCCCGGAAGTTGGGTATCATATATATTGGTATACGCTGATAGTGCTGCGCCGTTTGAAGCATGTATTAGTAGTATACGCTGATAGTGCTGCGGTGTCTGCACTACACATTAGTATACGCTAATGTAGATACAAGATTCACCCCGTACTGCTGCAGTAGCCACAGGAGGGGTGCATACCAGCCCTATGTAAAAGCTGGCGAAAAAACGGGTCGAAGAATTGAGAGCCTAATTTAACAATCTAACAAGCAACATTTATTCTTTACCTATATCTTATTATTTACCCGCTACTTTTGAGTTTAAAAATATAATATAATATCTAGTTTAATAAGATTTAAAAGTGAAATCGACGGGGTTCTGCGGCCGCCATCTTGTCTTTTTGCATTCTCGCCCAGTTCACCAACTCTGCGCCTATAGAAGTATTCATTTGATACTGGAGCCACATATGGAGCCTCACTTTCATACTGTAGCCTCACTTTCATATTAATGCTATTTTCCCCCGTATTTACATAAGGCTGGTCTTCACCCGTGTACTACAACGGGTGAATCTTTTATCTAACGCTAATGGTGCTGCAGTGTAAAACAGTAGAGCCTATATGTTAATCATCCTGCGGGATTAAAAAATCCCGGAAATCCGCGAAATCGCGGAGATCTTTCATCCCTGTATATTAACGCCACCACCGGATCGGCGCCGATATTGTCGAATGTAAACAAAACAAAAAGCACACATCTACTCACTGATACGATCTAATTCTGTTATTTAGAATCATGAATATTCACCCAGGGTTGAAAGAATAGCCTACTCAAAAGGTGAAATACCGTCAAATTAAGCCCAATATTTAAGCCACTGCCGCATCGACAGTGTTATACCTGTACTTTCTATCCAACCATGATAGCTCATAAGCATGCTACGCGTTGCGAACCGGCGTGTCCCGAGGCGCTGCTAGTTGCCGGTATGTGAGTTACCCTCCTCGCTAAACGCAATGAAATGTAAAGGGCCACAAACAAATGGGGGATAGACTAAAGCATCAATCACTCCTTCCCTACCAGTACCACCACGTGCTCGGACCGTGGATGTCGTGTTCCCCTAGCCTGTGACTACTCATAGTATTCATAATATATATATATATTTTTTGTCAGCCCATTCTTATCAATGATATGCCTAGTGCCTAGTTCGGCTAAGACGGCTCTTAATACTCATACACAACTTGAGTATCCAAGGTTACTAGTACTAGTAGTAGTACTAGTACTAGTAACCTTGGATACTCAAGTTGTGTATGAGTATTAAGAACCGTACTAGTAACCTTGGATACTCAAGTTGTGTATGAGTATTAAGAACCGTCTTAGCCGAACTAGGCACTAGGCATATCATCGATAAAAATGGGGTGACAAAAAAATATATATATATATTATGAATTTTTGGGACTTCTAAAGTGACAGATGGTGGAATGGTCGCTAATTTTGACCATATCCGGGAGGGGGGGGGGGGAAATCAGACATAACAAATCCAGAATCCCCGATAAATCCGGAAGATTCTCACCTATGGCTTATATGTAATACTTGCACATTGGTTTTCGTTATTGGTTATTGGTTTTGACCGCACAAACAGGTTGGTTTTATGGGTAGTGGATGTGAAAGTACAATGTCTGAACACTTTGACTTCTGGATACTGAATGACTTTATTCCCCTCCAGGGCTCAAACCATAGGCAGCCAAACTTTTCCATGACATCATCTCATTTGCATATATTACAGATGTGTCTAGACTTCTATTACGCATATATCAAATCCCCCCCTCAAAGTATTTCTGAGACATGAAATGTTTCAAAATCCCCATAAAACATACCAGGTTTACTCGTTCATCATACAGTAATACAATAAAATATACAAGCACTTAACTTAAACCATAGGTTTAGCGAGTGTCTGAGCACACTATGGCACTGAAGTCCTTTGAACTGTCCGGCTGCTTAGCCTCCACATGCCATACTGGCACTATAGTCCAACACACATTAAATGCACCTGAAACTGAAACTTAACTCCTACATGCACATGTGTTTGTGTGTATACATTTTTTGCCTGCCTCCTGCAGCTTACTACCCACCTCCTGCAGCTTACTGCCCACCTCCTGCAGCTTACTGCCAGCCTCCTGTAGCTTACTGCCAGTCTCCTGCAGCTTACTGCTCGCCTCCTGCAGCTTACTGCCCGCCTCCTGCAGCTTACTGCCGGCCTCCTACAGCTTACTGCTCGACTCCTGCAGCTTACTGCTCGACTCCTGCAGCTTACTGCTCGACTCCTGCAGCTTACTGCCTTCCTCCTGCACTTTACTGCAGGTCTCCTGCAGCTTACTGCCTGCCTCCTGCAGATTACTGCCAGCCTCCTGCAGTTTACTGCCGGTCTTCTGAAGCATACTGCTCGCCTCCTGCAGCTTACTGCCCACCTCCTGCAGCTTACCGCCCGCCTCCTGCCATGTAGCCGGAGGTTGCAGACTGCATGCAGTGTGTGTAAAGGCACAGTCACATACTCGTTAGTGGACGTAGTTGAACGTAGTGGAGGCTAATGTAGTTGAACGTACCAGCATCTGTACTTCTCCGTCATGCTAACTTGGTAATAACGTGGGTGGGCCGTGAGTTACGATTTAATCTTTGGACATGTTCAAAAGAGGGCTACATTAAGGGCTGAATTTGCATCCGTGATGCCAATGTACTCTAGCATATTTGGACGAAGCCCTGGTCATATCCAGTGGACGTAGGTGAATGTAGTGGAGGCTAACATAGTTGAACGTACTAGCATCCATACCGTAACATATTTATCCGTACCAACACCTGCAGTACCTTAACGTATTTCAACGTAGTTTAACATACTTACACCACGTTTGACCCACGTTAACCTCCACTACGTTTCTAATTTAATATGCACAAAGTCTCCAAGTAACCCATAAATATACAAGAAAGACACAGGGATCAAACTCACCTGGATTTCGCGATCCTGTGTCTGTATCACGTGACCTACTGTTGTTCATGTAACCTCATCTCGTCACCTTTCTTCCTGACCGATCACCATGGCAACAGCTGACTACGCTCCCTTGACGCGCCGACTCGGTGTTCCGTGGTGCGCTTTGATGTTAGATCACGAAGTTGGCCGGTGTGAGCCCAAGGCCACCCGGCCGGCACGGCGCGGTGGTGACGGCTTACACGGCAGTAATCCCATGAGGCACTTCGGTGCGTGGTAGACTTCTGAAGGCAGGGTGCACCACGAGTGCTGCTGGGGCATTGATTGCTACACATGCGTATTTATAGAAGTGTTTCCAATCTGATGGTTCAGTATTACACATGTATCTGTTATCTGTAATTTATTGATGAGGCAGTGCATAATGAATATTGCCCATAGTGAATGGCAGTGTAAGTGCGGGCTCCTCAGGTACGTGAGCGCTGCCAAGTGCCCGACACCCTGCCGCTCCAGAACGCATGTGTACACACCGAACGTGGCCCTGAGTAACGGTGCCACCGCCTACTGCCATGCACACCGCAGTGACAGTCACAGAGAAGGGAAGCCCGAGTAACGGTGCCACCGCCTACTGCAATACACCAAAGTGGCAGTCACAGAGAAGGGAAACCGTCACCCCGATGTACAGCGTCCCCACTTCCTGCCTACAACCTCCACCGCAATGTACTACTCGGCACACAGCGTCCAGCGCGCACCGACAACCTCCCGAAACCCAAGGGCCAGCCTATGGGTGCCACAGCAGCTCGGTCCTGAGGTCGAAGTGATGAGGCACTCACGGGCCGTGACCAGTCCACTCAACGCCCACAGTGTAAGTGTACAGGTGTGGGCAGACCTGCTGGCTGTGTGTCAGTGGTAGGCTGAGCGGTGCTCGATATGAGCCAATCGCGTGGAGGGGTGGGCGGCGTGAGTTAGTGTGACTGGAATCCCCAGGTGTGTGCGCTAATAGCATTTTAATCAAAATGTAATTCAAAATGCAGACGAAATACCAGAGACGTGAATGCAATCAGTGGGTTATTAGAATTGGGCAAGATACAGATACCACTTTCGTTACTATGTGCCAACCAGTAGTATTATCCCTCTCTTGTGAATCCTATGTCAGAAATATACAGCGGGGAATATAAGTCGTGACCAAATTCATACAGTACGTAACAGTGAATGCCCGCTAATAAACTTGCAAATAGCTTATGTAGTAAGAGTTTGCAAAACTGTGAAGATCAATCAACAATCAGGCATAGACTGACACTTCTTGCGGCAATACGTTCAAAGCAGTTGGTGTCCGTCCACGATAGATGTGGTGGCGAATATAGATTTACAGAAGACGGGTGAGAAGGCCGTCGAACAGATACATTCGGCATACCCGCCCACCAGTGCCGCCCTTAACGACGTCCACGCCCGCTACACTGCCACACTTCTACGCGCTACCAGCCTGCACCGAGCAGCTCGCCACTGGCTCGCACCAGCTGAGTTGACTCACACCAGCTCGCAGTGACTCACACCATCTCGCAGTGACTCACACCATCTCGCAGTGACTGGCTCGTGCCAGCTCAGAAGACTCACCTACATGCAGAGGCCGCCTCGTACGTGTCGTTCCGCTAGGAGCACACAGAACGCCTGCTGTCAGTGCGCTCTGGGTGCGCTGTCAGTGCTGCAGGTGACGGTTCGGTGGGCTGCCGGCAGGAGGCGTCTCAGCGCTGCCCCGTGCACAACGCGGCTGCGGTACCTGCTGCCAGTGGTAATGCACGCCCTGGTGCCTCACCACCCCCACCGACACCACAGCGCCGCCCACAGCCAGCGTCCGCACTCACATCGACCGGTGCTATCAGAGGGCATAGGTCAAGTGACATGCACCACATAGAGCGCTGATCTAGGTTCTAGTCATCTTAGGCAACCTCAGCTAAAGGATGTACACTGGCAGAGCACCGTGCCCTAGTCATCCTAAGTACACAGGTAAAGGGATATGCATCAACACGTTCTGTTTGAGTTATCCTAGATACACACGTTATGTAAAAGGTTATGCATTGACAGGTGGCACCCCTATTATAGAATTTATCGTCGAATCTGGAAATCAAGAGCTCTAATTGGGGTTCATTACATAGCGAACCACATGAATATGACGTACATCTTGTTTTCTTAAAAACCTACACACACCAATAAAAAGAATGTAAGTATATATTCATGATGTACACACTGCTGACGGCCCGGTGCGGATGGTGGTAGCTAACGTGCACCCGCAGCACGGTCCCGCCCCGTGCTGCGGCCAGCAGGTGCAGTTAGCAGGGCGTGAGGCGGTCGGGGCTGCAGCTGGAGCCGAGGCAGGCGCTTCGCGGATTAGCATTGACGAGCAGAGATGGGAGATAGTGCCGGAACCCCACTTATCCCCTAAACCACCTTCAGGTTCAACTAGTGACCGTCCATTCTCGGTGCGATTTACACATTGGAATGCACCGTGCAGAGCTTTAATTTGACGTGTGAGTTTGAGTGTGGAGACTGGGCGTGGCGGATGACCAGCATCAGTGTGCGTGCGAGTAGCGGGGTGGGTGCGGGTGTCAGCAGCCTCTCCCGCATGCTACTCACGCTATCAGCCATGGAGGAATGAGAGCTGGAGGCGTGAATGCAGCTGATGTGTGCTATAACCGCCCACGAACGCCGCTCAGCGCACTGGGCAGGTCGGCACCCGCAATGCACACACCAGCATATAGAGAGCGTCGTGCTGTCAGTCCACACGTGCACACCCACAGATAGCACGCCCAACACTCCTCCTGCTGGAACGCTGCTGCTCCTGTTGTACTTGTACTGCCCGAGTCCTCCAGTACCCGGCACTACAGGCCGCGTCTCTCCATGCCTACTACACCACCGGATCCTCCTCACACTCCCCTCCCTGTGCGGCAAAGGAGCACACACTGTAACGGGCGCTCTCTTAGGCCGCATTATTCCAAAGGCGGAGGAAAACAAGCGGGTGGGGCAGTGCATAGTACACCGGTGTTACTCGGTGTGCGGGACCAGTGTTGGTTACTCTAGGGTGCGGAAAGAGGCGCAGGCGGGCTGGTACTACTACTATAGACCTATTTCAATGTTTGTAAACATCGTGTATGCGCGCGCAGCTTGGCTGCAGAACGAATGCACACTGCCACTGAGTTTGCCGATATGCACAGTGCAAAACGTTTATTTTATTCAAAATTGATCTATTCGTTGAATGTGTTTTCTATATGTGTCCCAAGCGGTTTGTCTCTAGGTGGTGTGGTTTTAGAGATATTTCATTTTTTTCTGTAAGAAGATTGCTCACGGCCATTGACAATGCACTGAGTTTGCCAGTACGGGCAGTGCAAAACGTTTATTTTATTCAAAATTAATAGAAATCCAGAACCCTAAACATATGAATTTAATATAATCTATTCGTTGAATATGTTTTCTATGTGTACCAAGTGGTTTCTTTCTAGGTGGTGTGGTTTTAGAGATATTTCACATTTTCTGTAAGAAGATTGCTTACGTCATGTACAATGCATTGAGTTTGTCGATATGCGCAGTGCAAAACGTTAGTTTTGTTCAAAATTTATAGAAATCCAGAACCTGAACCTTATAAATTTAATATAATCTTTTTGTTAAGTATGTTATCTGTTTGTGTGTGAAGCGGTTTGTTTCTTTGTGGTGTGGTTTTAGTTTAGAGATATTTAACTTTTTCTGTAAGAAGATTGCTCACGGCCATTGACAATGCATTGAGTTTGCCGATACGCGCAGTGCAAAACGTTAGTTTGATTCAAAATTAATAGAAATCCAGCACCTGAACCTTATAAATTTAATATAATCTGTTTGTTAAGCATGTTATCTGTTTGTGTACCAAGTGGTTTGTTTCTTTGTGGTGTGGTTTTAGAGATATTTCACTTTTTCTGTAAGAAGATTGCTCACGGCCATTGACAATGCATTGAGTTTGCTGATACGTGCAGTGCAAAACATTACTTTTATTCAAAATTAATAGAAATCCAGCAGCTGAACCCTATAAATTTAATATAATCTGTTTGTTAATCATGTTATCTGTTTGTGTGCCAAGTGGTTGTTTTCTAGGTTGTGTGGTTTTAGAGATATTTCACCTTTTCTCTATGAAGATTGCTCATAGCCATTGAGTTTGCAGTGTGACCGGATGTTGTCCTGCAGCCAAGCAGCGCGCACACTGACCTAAATACACATGCTGACATCATATGAAACTGGTCAATAGGCTGACGATTAGCACTGGGTGGGTGCACTAACTATAAATCAACCTGGCCCATAAGCTACATACATATCCAATAACACAAATAAGGAAATACAGCCAACAAAACAGTAAATTATCCCAAAGAGCTCTAAATACTCTGTAGGCGTAGGATGCCATCTCTTTACGACAACTGGCTGCACTAGAAATTTAACATTATACAATCCCAGTGGGTGGTCGGTTAGGTGCATTCCATCTGGTTTTGCTTCATGACGGGCTCAATGGCCTGGAGGGAGGCCTAGTGTGTTTGAGTGAGGCCTGGTGTATTTGAGTGAGGTCCGGTGTGTTTGTTTGAGGCCTGGTGCGTTTGTGTGAGGCCTGGTGTGTGTGAGGCCGGGTGTGTTGGAGTGAGGCCTGGTGTATTGGAGTGAGGCCTGGTGTGTTTGTGTGAGGCCTGGTGCGTTTGTGTGAGGCCTTGTGTGTTAGAGTGAGGTCCGGTGTGTTGGAGTGAGGTCCGGTGTGTTGGAGTCGGCCCTGGTGTTGGGAGTAAGGTCTGGTGTGTTGGAGTGAGGCCTGGTGTGTGAGTGAGGCCCGGTGTGTTTGAGACCTCGTGATGTGACATAAAAACAATCTCTGCCCCACAGTCTTACAGTAGCAATGGCCACTTACTGCTCGGAGTGGTTAGCAATACAGCGTGCGACCGACATGACATTTCAGATAACGTATGTCATGTGGGCACTATGTTCAGAATTGTGCTTCAAAGTTAAGCAATGTCCCATATTAAACTGTCAGTGCCAGCCTCCATGTTCCATTTATAATAAAAGAACCGGACAAGAAAAGATTAGGAAAGTCGTTCATAATTCTTAAATACTATCAACATATCTATGGTGATTTGTATGTTGATAATAGTTCTATTCCAATAATATTACATTCGGACACAGTACTACGTTAAAAACTCAAAGAACGGACAACAAACAAATAATGTCAGAATTAAAAATATATTTACACGTTTGTTTTAAAGTAACTACTAGGATATCCTGTAAATATTCTAAGTTATTTCGTGTACACTCAATAAGACATTACACACATACACATATTAAATAAATTTATAAAAGAACATCGATCTTCTACTTTCCCTGTTCACAGATTTAAGTTTACTGAGTTACTACTCAATCCCATAAATCAGCCATTGCCCACATTAAATCACGGACGTGAACTATACTTGCGCTCTTAAATAACACACATGGCATCAGAAACTAAATTATGTGGAACCGATATAATTTAGCACTTGAACGTGCCGGTTCATACCCACAGCTTACACGCGAAAGTTGGGTTAGTGCCTCACCCACGCTCATCCTTCACTATAGGCCTAACACATAAGGTTGACTTTGAACCTATAACCACATGCCTTCTGGTGACCAAACCTGGTAGGGCTTTTGCTATACGTTTATTCCTCATGTAGATTGCAGTGTAGCAGATATCTTCAATGAAGCAAATATTTTACATTAGATGAAATACCACTTCCTGTATGTATGTTCACCACTTCCACCACCTGCTGAAGCCTCAACTGCAGAATAATGACTGAGGTCATCCATACCGTCCTAATTATGATGGTAATCAGGCCACGAGGGCCAGCCGCTACTGGATGTCGCGTCGGTCGAGCTCTCGTCACCTTTGGATTAGCAATCGAGAGAGCAGGACGTCATGCACCGCGCGGAGCGGTACAGGGGGCCAGGGGCCCCTTCTGACGGGTTAAGACTGATAGGATATCAGCGGGTAGGCTTCTGACCACCCAGTCTCTGCGTTGCGCACGGTCACTTCGGTACCGGAGGCTAGGACATTATCAAGGTACTGATAACTGTCCTGGTAAGTATGGCGCCCACGGGCTGCCACCGCTAAGGCGGAGCGGCCTACGGGCCAGGCCTTCGGGCCAGGCCTACGGGCCATGCCTACGGGCTAGGCCTACGGGCCAGACCTACGGGTCTTCTACCTCTGCGTAGCGCACGGTCAGGCTCGCCTGTTCCGGAGGTATGACAATTGTTAGGTGATCGCACCGACATTGTCGACAAGGCTTAGCGGGCCGGGCCCCGCCCGCGCCTGAGCTTCCCCCCTCCCCTCCACCCCAGGGCGGGTATGGGGGGTAGGCGCGGGGTCATGGAGCGGTCACGACCTGGATGCATGACCAACAGGTGGGCCGCCTCAACCAGGAGAGGCCGTTGCGGCCAAAATCAGGGGCAAGGGGGCAAACTAATTATGAACGAAATAAGCGGGACGATACGAGTGGCACGGCTAACGGCTCATTCCACCATGGCGCACCACATCTCACGCACGCCCTCCCCGGTAACCCCCACGGGTTACCCTAGCCACAGCAAAGGCGAACGGGTCGCTAGCATACTGACAGAGTTCATTGAACGAGCGGAAAGGAAAAGGATGGAATCACCATCTGAGGCACTGTATGTACCCCTGCCACATGAGTCCGACACCAACTCAGAGACAGACATGGAGACTACGGGCCACAGGACGGAGACGCCAACACAGGACGAACACCACTACCCGGCGGCCGCCGGGAAGCCACCTCCCTCCCCAGATACGGTTATCCAGACGGACAGCAGCGGGAGGAGGCTGGTACTAGCGGCTACTTCGCCTACCTACACACCACCCCCCGTGGGAGGACTACACAGGGGGTTGAGAATGGTGGTGGCGGATCTGTCGAACACCTTCAGCCCGCCTCCGGATCCTGCTTGTGGGGATCAATGGAGGGGCCCTGAATACATACCCACCCCTATAGCTGAATTGGAGCGCCTGGAAGCTGGAACTCCAGGAGGAGATACGTAACAGAAGGGCGGGCTACTCTATCAACTGGTCCCAGGGGGAGTCCCAGGGGCCATCACCGCCACAACTGGCGGAAGCGAGGAACCCAACATCAGAGCAAGCCCCGCGACCAATGCCGTCAGCTTTTACCATACCGAGACGGGTAGTACAGCAGGCGAGGCCAGCCACACCAGTGAACACCCCACCGCCGCCCTACAGCGTGAGGACGCCAGCGTCGGTGGCACCCACACCACCACCACAACAAGAGCGCGCGACCACGCCCACACGGGCCACGCCGGGACCCCAGGAGGTCACGTTGAGTGCGGCTGAGGACGGTAACTCGTATCTAGAACAGTTTATACCAGCTGAGAAGGCGCCATTGGATGCCGAGTGCGGCAACCTGGCAGACAACACAGCCAAGCTACTGACAGCACTCTGGAACAATCCAATGACCAAAACCGAGACCGCAGAGCTGTACGCAACGCTGCCAAGACCGAGAAACGCGGAAGTACTACATAAAACCCGCATGAACCCGGAGATTGAACTTACGTTACAACAGAGAGTGAGGGGCGGCCCAGTGGGGCGTGCAGTATGCCTCTAGGCCACTGGCTAAAGTCTTGGAGGGCATTGAGACTGGCAGACCACTCGCGAAGCAGGAACTGGCAGAGGCACTAGTCACCACTCTTAAGCTACTAGCCCGTACCAGTAACACGATCCTGGGCCTGAGGAGGGACAATGTGCGTCCAACACTGCAGGCCCAGATCAAACCACTGGCCAAAAAGGAGGGAAGCAGGGGCTTCAAGTACCTCTTAGGAGAGGACCTGGCAGCTCAAGTCACCACACTGGAAGCTAACCAGAAAACCGCCAATGCCATTGTCAGGGGCAATGGAAGGCACTACACAAGACCAGAACGCAAGCAGGGAAACTACAGAGGCGGCCAGGGGAGGAGCCGCCCAAACCAGTACCCTTCCCAGAACTACTCACAGCATTCCGCACGCCACAGGCAGGACCACCCCCGACAAAGCGGAGGAGGACAGACACGCCCACAGAGAGGGGGGCGTGGCAGAGGAGCGGGATACAGAGCGAGACCAGCAAGACAGAAAACACAGTGAGTAACATGGCCAATACCTTCAAAGCAGGGGGCGTGACCGAAAGAGCATGTGATTGGGAACGGGTCACTGATAATGCATGGGTCAAACTAATGGTGAAGGGCATCAAAATTGAGATCACCAACCTACCGGGGCAGAGAGTGGAGCCAGTATCAGACAGCAAAGGGAATGACGAAATACTAAACGGGAAAATTAAAGACATGTGGGTACAAGGGGTGATAGAGGCGGCCACGCCCACCAAACGCGCCTTTGTGTCACACCTATTTCTACGGCCCAAGAAAGATGGCGACTTCAGACCCATACTAAACCTTTCAAAATTGAATGAATTCATAGTCTACAGACACTTCAAAATGGAGCAGTTATCCACGGTAATGCAGTTAATAACACAGGGGGCGTGGCTCGCGAGCATAGATATTTCACAAGCGTATCACAGTATAGAAATAAGAAAGGCAGACAGGGACCTACTACAATTCCTACACGGGGGGAACAGGTACCGCTTCAGAGTTTTGCCAAACGGACTAAGCTCAGGGCCCAGAATCTTCACTAAAATAATGAAGGCAGTAATGAGCCACCTAAGGTCACATCACTGTATATTACTATGTTTCTATCTAGACGACACAATACTGATAGGCAATACCGAGACGGAGGTGAGAGACGCGGTGAGGATCACGTTGGATCTCCTGACGAGGCTAGGGTTCACAATAAACAAAGATAAGTCGGTATTGGTACCGGCGCGAGAACTGCAGTTCTTAGGCTTCCGAATAAACACTGACCTAATGAGGGTCGACTTACCGAGGCAGAAATGTGGGGAACTGATAACTTTCGCCAGGGAAGTGTTGCTAGAGAAGAAACTAAAAATAAAAACATTAGCGGCACTGATCGGCAAACTGGTAGCCACCGACCAGGGTAACAAATGGGCCAGAATCAAGTCAAAATCAATGGTGCGAGCCCTCACCTGGAATTTAAGGGACGCCAATGGGAATTATGAAAAAAGATGCACGCTCACACGTAGGGTGAAAGAATGTATCCAATACTGGATAGACAACCTTGAGCAAGCCACAAGGCCGTACAAGCCATCACCAGTGGAGGTATGCGTGTACACAGACGCCTCCTCACACGGATGGGGCTATTACAGCCAGACACACCAAGCACATTACGGGGAACAATGGGACGAAACAGTCAGTGAAAATACACACATTAATGTACTAGAACTAAGGGCAGTAAGGCGCACACTGCAACACTTGGGAGATAAACTAGCATGGAAACATGTAAGGGTGTTCGCAGACAACACTACAACTGTAGCATGCATAGGGAAAGGGGGATCAGCGAGATCCAAAACATGGCAACAAGAAACAGAGGAGATATGGGATATCACAGAAAGGAATAACATTACTATATCAGTGAGGTTCTGTCCGGGGATCAAAAACATTGAGGCCGACTGGGCATCGAGGGCGTTCACCGATGCAGGTGAATGGACGCTCGATGACAACACGGTCAGAAAGATCTTTAACACACTGGGCAAGCCCACAGTAGACCTGTTTGCCACAAGTGAGAACAGCAAGTTAGACCAATATGTCTCTTGGGAGTATGACAGACAGGCTAGGGGTACAGACGCATTGTCATTGAGCTGGAGAGATATTAATGCCTACATGTTTCCACCTTTCAGCTGCCTGTCGAGAGTGATCAACAAGATCATACAGGAAGGCCCGAGGGGGATCTTGGTGACACCAGAGTGGCCTACGCAGCCCTGGTACCCATTGCTACACAAACTGAGGGGCTACGCAACTTCCTGGACCATACCGGTCGAGACAGGCACGCTGTCACCCAAGGGGAACAAGGGGAAGCGGTTCCCACTGACCAACAGCATGTGCCTGAGGATAACACAACTTTAGGCGGCATGTTCGAAGCCATGGGCATGAACAGAGCAGCAGCGCACACGCTCATGGCATCATGGGCAACGGCCACTCAGAAACAGTACACGTTGGTACTGAAAAGATGGGTGGCCCACTGTGAGGCGCAGTTAATCAACCCACGAAGCCCAACCATACAACAAGGCATAGCTTACCTGCAGATCTATTCTCATGTGGGGCAGCACGCAACACGATCAATACGGTCAGGTCACTATTGTCCACCTTCGTGACAGTAGGGGGCGTGGCGTTCGGAGAACACCCACTGGTTAACCGACTCCTAAAAGGGATCGGCAACTTAAAACCAACCAACCCGAAATACACAATGATTTGGGACCCGAAACCACTACTAGAGTACCTGAAGGAGTGGGGACCGATCGACCAGCTTAATACAGAAAAACTCAACAAAAGAACGCTGTGCTTATTCCTGCTGGCCACGGGCCAACGACTACAAGCGTTGGGGTTAATGAAGCGAAGTGACTACGTGGGAACAAGGAAAATGCACCTTGACATACACCACAAAACTCAAATCAAACGACCCCAGCAGGAACCCACTAGTACGGAATTTCAGAGAATTCGGAATACCAGAGCTATGTGTGTACACACACCTTAAAACCTATGTAGAAAGGAACGAACTCCAGGCGGCGGCACCGGCAGTGTTCGCCACAACCAGGCCACCGCATGTAAGGGCATCACAGGACACCTTAACTAGGTACGTGAAAAACACGATGGCGGAGGCAGGAGTTAACATGAAGGACTATACGCCCTATTCATGCAGGCATGCGGCGACTAGCGCAGCGGCACGGAGACAGGTGCCACTAGCCACTATCCTGCAGGCGGCAGGATGGTCGGGAGAAGGAACCTTCAGGAGGTTCTACAACCGGCCAGTCAACAATGCACCGATAACAAACCTCATTCCGGACATTTGGGTACAGAGCCCAACTTACTGAGACTATACGCAGTTATTTATCCAAGAAAGATTGGCAACTTAGACCAGAGGGTCACTGACACTGATGTTAAAACATGTACCGTTATATATGATAGACTTAAGAGTCACCTGTTAACTACTTAGACACAATACAAACCATGATACAAGAAACTTGTTTGTCAAATGCATTAGAAAATGAGAACGGCACTGAGGGTCGGTCAGCTGTGTGTATGTATAAACAAATAACAACACTGACCTCGAAAATAACGAAAACACAACAATTCCTGAATACAGTCGCAACACAAAATAGCGGCTGGCCCTCGTGGCCTGATTACCATCATAATATATAATTCTGCTAAGATATGCAGCAGAATAGGAATTATTATGGTAAGAAAGAGGCCACGAGGGGCCAGCGGCCCACCCTATCATTGGTATCACCACCCTACACAACTGTTATACAGGAACTGAAACTACAAAAAATGACGAGAGCTCGACCGACGCAACATCCAGTAGCCGCTGGCCCCTCGTGGCCTCTTTCTTACCATAATAATTCCTATTCTGCTGCATATCTTAGCAGAATTATATATTAGTAACCATAGCACCCCACCACCCTAATGTAAAGGCACCAAGGCCCACTGCTGCTCCGCCAGTGTACTACACACACACCTGCTTGAAGAACCGCACCCACACGCACGCACACTGCACGCTATCACTGTGTCTGCCCCTGTGTCTGATATGTGTAGTGCACCAGATTTATGGACTGATGCAGTGTGTTCACAACCCACAGTAACCAGTATCCAGTATCAGTGTCGCGGAATAGCCATATTGAGAGTAGGTACCAGCAGTTGAGGTATTACTGAGATTCTTACAAATCTACAAATACGAAGGTATGGATCAGGGGAGAGGAAAAGCCCGGACAGGCTGAAAGTAGCCTCACTTTTCGAAGTTGGAGGGGAGCAAAAAACCTAAAACCAGGATCAGGAACCCTGTTCCCATTATCATTTTCCCTATAATTAGTTAACCCTAGATTGTTCTTTATACTCGAGCTTGCTCTGGTTCATATACTCATTTATCGGTGTGGGAGGGTGGGCCCCTGACCCTTCCTGTCATATTTGTAGATTCTTAAGAATCTCAGTAATACGTCAACTTACAAGTCTAGTATAACTATCATATTCTTACTTCAACTTCCGAATACCAGAAGTTAAGTAACCAGGGAATCTTTGAAGCATGTTTTTTTGTGCAGCAACCTTTTTTCTTTTTCTTGACCTCTTTTCCCCCCTCGTACTCTTCTTCCTTCTCGTTTATTCCCCTCATCTGTTTCTGTCTCTGTGGCTTTCTGTAAGAATAAGTCTTGTGCTGGCGCACGCATATTAGGAAATTCACTTCTTCTTCCTCTCTTTCTGTGCTTACAAGCATACCCTTTTAATACATATAAATTAGATACATATATATCAATATACGTATGTTTTAATCAAATATAACATTCTTTTTTTCTCTACTTCTCTGTTGGGAAATGTATATTTCATACTCCTCATGTATCTTTATGCAATAAGTCTCTCATGACATGTAACTATATAGTTTATTGACAATATTTCACATGTTACATACAGTCATATTGTGACACAACGTGGTAATCTTAATAACACCTGGTGTTGAATACCTGTTCATCGCTCTCTGGGTAGGATAGTCTTACTACGACTAACTGTGAAAGTACAACGTTTGAACACTTCGAGTTCTGGATACTGAATGGTTTATTCACGGCGTAGGGCATGCTTGACCCACCCGCTGGCTAAACTTTCCATGACGTCATCTCATTTGCATATCTCTTTGTCCCCAACTCTGCATATCGTTAACATATATTACCCACAGGTCTAGACGTCTATTACGCATATATCACATCCCCCCCTCAAAGTATTTCTGAAACATGAAATGTTACAAAATAACAATGAAGAAACATAAAATATACAGTATCAAATACATGAGCACTTAACTTGCAAATGTCTGAGTGCACAATGCACTTAAGTCCTCAACACTCCGGCCGTAATGCCTGACATCTCATATTGTCCATATGTATTAACAGTAAAGACAAAAGCTGAAATAAACTTAACTGTACATGCACATGTTAACCGTGCAACCGTCGGAAGCACACTGACCTACTATAGATCTAACCTGCTCGCCGGCCTTATCAGCCGACCTGACCTACTTAGATTAACCGTACTGTTTACATTCGGTGCTGACGCTGACCCGATTGCGTCTGCACGACTAACTCGGGCCGCCCCTCCACAGGCGCTCCAATCATTTGTACTCGGTTACGATACAACATGTTGCCCGACTCGTTTAAAATCTGATATTCTCTCCCGGACACCCCAGTCCGTCCCCAAATAACACCTTTTTTCCATTCCCCAGCATTATTTTTGTACTTTATCTTATCTCCAACTTTCATGGGCTTGTGCGCCTTACCGCACTTCCGGTCATGAAATGCTTTCTGACTACTCTGCCGCTGAGCTGTTTGCCTTTTCTTGGGATCCTGCGTTTCAGGCACCAAAATACCCTTTGCCATAGGTAATCTGCCTCTCAACCTTCTGCTCATAAGCAACTGCGCTGGAGATACGTTCAGGACAGGCAACGGAGTATTGCGATAATTCAGCAATGCTAACTGAAAATCAGCTCCAGTTTTCTCACACTTCTTTAACATGTCCTTAACTGTTTGTACGAACCGCTCAACTTGACCGTTGCTACGCGGATACTGTGGACTGGAATACACGGCCTTGAACCTGTAATGCAGTGCAAACTCCCTGTACTCATGGCTCTTAAACTGTGGACCATTATCTGACATTACCTGACTAGGAATACCGTGCCTTGCAAAGTTGTCTTTTAACGCTTCAATAACAGTGACAGGCGATGTATCGCCCAAAAGCGTTACCTCTGGAAACTTGGTGTAGTAATCTACAGTTATCAGGTAATTCTTATGATTTAACTCAAATAAATCGGCCCCGACTTTATCATATGGTTGACAGGCGATCGGGTGATTTATCAATGGCTCGTTATGCAAATTTTCCGGTTGTTTTGACAAGTGTCACACCGACTGACTTTATCCTCGATTTGCTTGTTAATATTTGGCCAAAACATACAGTCCCGCGCCAACTGCTTCGACTTAGTCACCCCCAAATGCGTCTCATGCAACGCCTCTATCATTTCACCACGAAGAGCTGGAGGAACCACCACCCGATTGCCGTTCATTACAAGATTATTTTCAACTGTCAACTCATGCTTGTACGGAATGTACTGTCTCAGACACGGTGGTGTATGTATACGTGTAGTGTCCCACCCATCTTCAATGTGTGAGATCAACATAGACATAGATACATCTTTTTCATATTCAGCTACAATTTTACTCAACAGACTCGACGACTGCATGTCCACTGCAGCAACGCAGAACATGTCATCGAACAGGCTATCATGACCTACTTTGGCGGTATGCGCCCTGGACAACGTGTCTGCAAAAAACATCAAAGAGCCCTTCACATGACATAACTGAATATTGTAATTCTGCAATCGCATTCACATTCTTTGCATTTTAGCCGACAGCTTATGTATTGGTTTTTGCATTATGGCTACCAACGGCTTGTGGTCTGTCTGAATTTGAACTTCCTTGCCAAATATATACTCATGAAACCGTTGGCATCCGAAACATATGTCGAGCATTTCTTTTTCAATAGTGGCATATCAACACTGCGCTGCATTAAGCGCACGAGATGCGAGTGCGATTGGTTTACCATCTTGCATCAACACGGCTCCCAAACCTGACTGACAAGCATCTACCTGAATCACAATGGGTTTCTTAACATTGTAATATGTCAATCCAGGAGCAGTTCTTAACTTCTCTTTCAATTTATCGAATGCACCTTGCTGTTCAGCTTGCCAGTGCCACGCCACGTCCTTGGCTAGAAGCGTGCGTAGTGGTTTGGCTATCTCGGACATGTTGGGTATGAACTTGTGTACATATCCTACCATGCCCAGGAACCTTTGGACGCTTTGTTTGTCACGCGGCTCTGGCATGTCTACTATTGCTTGTATTCTGTCTGGATCAGGTTTTACACCCTGCTGGGTAAGTTGATGACCTACATACCTTACTGTAGTCTTACATAGCAACGATTTAGTATCATTTAACTTTAGATTAACCGACCTAGCTCGGTCCAAAACAGCTCGGAGCCGCTCGTTATGCTCCTCAACCGTTGACCCATATACCAAAATATCGTCCGTGACTATCCCGATACCGGGTATGTCGCCCATGACACGGTGCATCTCCTGAATAAAAATGTCCCTGGCTGTTTTGATGCCAAAAGGCAAGCGTGTGTACCTGTACCGGCCCCACGGAGTATTGAACGTGCACAAACGTGAACTTTCCTCATCCAATTCTATCTGCCAATACCCTCCTGTCTTTGCATCCAAAACTGAAAAATACTTTGCATCAGCCGTTTTGGCAATAATCTCATCAATAGTTTTGGTTGGGAATGGCCCTCTTTTTATCGCTTTGTTCAACTTAGTCGGATCCAAACAAATTCTAATTTTATTAGTTTTTTTTACGATCGTAATAGAATTAACCCACTCAGTAGGCTCATCCTGTTCCACCTAACTCTACCATACGATCAAGCTCACTGCGTACTTTACCCTGAATGGTAAACGGAATCCGTCTAGGCGGATCTATGACAGGTTGAATAGACTTATCGACATGAATGACAGCCTTTGCTTTGATCAACCCCAAACCCTGAAATACGTCTTTGTATTCGCTTACCAGCTTCTCTGCCCCTGCGCTGGAACTGTTCATCGGTGTGGAAAAGTTCGGCGGTTTGCCAATGTTCGTCGGTTTGCCAATGTTCGTCGGTTTGGCCATGTTCGTCGGCACAGAGCTCTGCACCTCATCCACACATGCCAGCAGGTTCAACGTCACACAAGCCTGCTTGCCCAGGATGGGCTGGCAATCCGGCACCACCTGGAACCGAAGCACACTGTCGTTGACGTCGAGCAGTGCCTCTCCATACGGCGTGATCCGGTGACCGGAGAACGTCACCAACGAACATCTGGTGTTCGCCAGCCTCCCCGGAGCGACTCTGTCGAAGACGAACCTCGGAAGCACGTTTGCCTCCGATCCAGTGTCAAGCTTAAACTTGACAGGACAACCGTTCACCCGAACGATTGCATGCCACAGCTCGGCATCCCGACCAGCACCGCGATCGACGGCGCCCACAAACAGATCGTTGCCAGTACATTGACTTCCGCCGGATCCGGGTCTTGCTCAGCATTGTGAGGGTCGGGCGCTTCGACGTGAAGCTCGTTGACTCTCCCGAGCCTGCTCCTACAGACCTTCCCGAAGTGCCCGATCTTCTTACAGGCAATGCAAGCCTTTCCTTTCGCTGGGCAGATTCCCCGGCGGTGTTCATATCCACAGTTCTGGCAGCGGATCTTGAAATCTCCTGCACCGGCGCCGCTGGCAATCCAAGATGGCGATTTCCAAGATGGCGTCGCCGCTGACCGGACCACCGGTGCACCGGTACGCACATTAGCATAATTCCGAATGAAATCTATGTCTGTACTTTCCACGTCTGATTTGGTGTCCTCCAACAGATCTGAACTGAACTCACTCATTTCGCACATACTTATGCACTTTGTCAATGTTAACTCAGTAGTTTGAAGCAATTTGTTCCGCAAATTCACATTTTTCACGCCAGCCACAATTCGATCGCGCAAAAGCGACTCCTCCACCACTCCGTATTCACAGTCCTTGACTTTGTCCCTTAACGCTGTGATGTACGTCGCCATATTTCCTGACGCTTGATTATGCGAATTGAATTTGTATCGTGTGATAATTATACTGCTCTTACCGACACAATAAACCTGAAATGCTTCAGTTAACGGCTTGATCTTGTCTTGATCGACGAACGCAAAAGTCATATTGGCAAATACCTTTTGCGCTTCCTCGCCAGCAACGTGAAGGAAGATGCAACATTGCACTCGTTCTCCTTTCAATATGACACCTGCCGCAGTGGCGTATATATCATATGCTCTGATCCATGTTTTCCAGTTCGATCTCGCGTTGTTGCTGAGGACAAGCTGACCAGGCGGCCGCAAACCCGGCAAAGTATTTGCGGGCGGCATTCTTCCTCATCTGACACCATGTGAAAGTACAACGTCTGACCACTTCGAGTTCTGGATACTGAATGGTTTATTCACGGCGTAGGGCACGCTTGACCCACCGGCTAAACTTTCCATGACGTCATCTCATTTGCATATCTCTTTGTCCCCAACTCTGCATATCATTAACATATATTACCCACAGGTCTAGATGTCTATTACGCATATATCACACTAACTGCCTTCACCTCTACTTTTTACTAGCGTGGTTACTCAACGTCTATTCATAGCCCTGCTCAGGATGGTCCTCTGTATTTCGCTAGGATCATCCAGAGATTAGTGGTAGAACTGCGCAAATGATTCCTGTCTCTCCATGACGCATTCTGCATGATGGCGTTCAGGTTCACGCCCATTTCCTGAGCCGAGGAAGCCGCTGCCCCCCCCCCCTCGTGCTGTGTCCCTTGTACCTGGCGGCGTCGATGCTTGCTAGGTTTAGCACGCATATCGTCCACCTGGCCAAAGTTGCTCTCAATTTGGGCCCATGTGGGCCTATGTATGACAAGAGCATCTGTGTGTTTTGTCTCCTGATGGCTCTGGTTCTGGCAACATATTTCTTAATTGTCCTGACTACACACAGTCTTCTGTCCGCTGGGTATTTATAGAACCTCATCGAGTACAGTGGATAGCCCAACTGGTTGTGCTTTAAGAGCTTCTTCATCTTGAACACCACAGAATCTTCTTCAATCCTCAACATGTCCACTGCCAGGTTCAGGATTGTCTGTCCCTGCTGGGGCAAGACTAGTAACAACAATATTACAATTTTGTACAACAACAATTTTAAGCTCACCTCAGCATTATTGGGGCATTTTACGATCCAATTAAGACAACGTCCACACTCCAGTAACTGTCGTATCTGGGCTGTGGAGGTCTCTGTTTGTGGCAGCTTTTGCACAGCCACTTCATTAAGTAGTGTTCCCCGATTGTTCTCCCCCCCCCCCAAACGGGGCAGGATCGTGCTTAGTGCACACCTTGCGGCATTCAATGCACCATACCCTACTCCCGACTAAAAATAGAGTTAGAGGTAACATAGTAAGTACATCTGGCATCCTGGGTTTTAGTACACTCACCCCTTTTTCAATGGCCCATACAGACCACCTGTTTACATGTGTCAGATAGTTCTTTCTTGTTGCGCTTCTCCAAGTGCGTTTATAGTATTGGAGAGTTTTAACGTCTATGTCGTACCCTTCTAGCGTCCTGGCCAGAAGAGGTACCCCGTCAATTTTATGTATGTCTTACCTACTCTTGTGTGGTAGCCTCCTCCAACTCGTTGCTGCTCCTCCGCTACCGAATTGCTAACTGAGGCTACTTCCGGCCTGCCTGGGGTTGGCCTCTCCCCGGGTACTTAACTTCTGGTATTCGGAAGATGAAATAAGAATCGTAGAAAGTCATGGATGGTACCAAAAGAAGTGCCATGACCTCAGCTTTCTAGCCATATATGGTTTGCCCTAGGTAAAAAAAAGTCAATCGTGCATGTTATACGTAACATGGGTAATTTATGGGGTGGAGACCCCCCCCCCCCCGCCCTTACATAATGCGCCAGAAGTGGCCTGCCCTGGCCCGAGATCCCAACGACCCGGCGCCCTCCTTACACACTATATATCAGATTAGCTAGATTAACTCCACCGGCTGCCCCTAGCGGCCTCCGACCATTGCTGCATTTCGAATTTCCCGATTTCAAACCAGAACCTCCACAGTTCCGGTCAGAGAAGCACCTAACTTCGTCACACCACGTAATGTAACGCCACGCCACGTAATGCCACGCAACTTCCACACAGTCTACCTGTTGCTACCTGTGTTTGCTTCGGATTGTGAGACAACAACGAAACTGTGAGCTAAAACATTCATAAAAAAGTCTACCTATCTACAGCTGTGTTTCGACGGCCGTCGATACGGTTTGACTGTCCATACGGATATCTAGCTCAATCGGGACTTTATTATTGACATTCACAATAACTTTTCTGTCGACACAGTTCACTGTCTATACGTCCGTAGAAGCAACTAACTTCGACACGCCACGTAACCCCACGCCACATAACACCACGCCATGTTACTTCGTACACAGTGTACCTGTTGCTACCTGTGTTTGCTTCCGATTGTGACACGACAACGAAACTGTGAGCTAAAACATTCATAAAAAGTCTACCTATCTACACCTGTGTTTCGACGGTCGGTCGATACGGTTTGACTGTCCATACGGATATCTTGCTTATTCGGGACTTTATTATTGACATTCACACACAGGATACCTTAAACTTACTGTCGACACGGTTCACTGCTGATACCGTCGTCCACACGGTTTCGGAACCTGAGCCTAATTAATATACTTTACGGTCGACACAGCTAACTGTCTATACGTCCGTCCATACGGCTCAGTGTCTATACTTGATAAATTTTTATTCAAAGACATTTGACGTCTGAAACATCCTTTATCTGTGTCGCTACTACTTCCATACTGATCTACACCTGAGTTTAGACGGCCGTCGATACGATTTGACTTTCCATACGGATATCTAGCTCAATCGGGAATTTATTAATGACATTCACAAAATAACTTTCCTGTCGACACAGCTCACTGTCTTGATACGTCTGTAGAAGCAATTGACTTCAACACGCCACATAACGCCACACCACGTAACGCCAAGTAACTTTGTACACAGTAACATGCCAAACACAAGGAAGACATCGAGGAAAGCATGCAAGAATGATAGCCCCAAGCAGCGTGGGAAACCGAGGAAGGCACAGACGGAACCTGACTGCCATGGAGATACCACTGACACCTCCCTGGATCGCCCCTTGGCTAGCAAAGCACTGCCAACGACAGACGCACAAGAATTCAATTAACAGTATTGCCGGTGTCAAAGCTCATGCCACACACGATGCCGCTCAACCCTCACGTAAGCAAAATAGCTTCCAAGAAGTTACGACAGGTGGCGCCACAGGCGCCCCAAATGCAAAATGGCTACCAATTGAAATCGCCGCTGGGGCCAACCAACCGATAGCCCTCACACACGATGGCGCCACCGGTGATAACAACAATGAAAACAGCTTCCAAGAAGTTACGACAGGTGGTGCCACAAGCGCGCCAAATGCAATATGGCCGCCAACTGAAATCGCTGCTGGGGCCAACCAACCGATAGCCATCACACACGATGGTGCCACCGGTGATAACAACAAGGAGCAAACACTAAACGACACAAGGGATGATGTCTACATCGCAAGCATAAACTCATGCCCACCCCTAACCCCCATGGACTATAGGCCGATCCTAAACGAGATATGGCCACATCCACGTATTCATCTATGGGAAAAGCACTGCGAATACCTTGGCATATATCTGAAAACCTATTCACTCATGGTGTCTAGGCTACCCTGTGAATATTGTATTAAATTGCTCCCTCTATTCCCAGGATACCCCGACTGGACGCACGAAAGAATCCTGGAGGTATGCTTTGCACGCCTGGCATGTGGGACATGAAAGAGCAAGGCAGTACAGGCAAACAAGTACATCCAGTTTGCGGCCCGCCACGGCATCGACCCGCTCGCCCCCACACAGTGCGACCTGATGGCATGCATACCACCTAAAGGAAACCCTCGCATCTCCGGGAGTTGCCAAGATCTGCATCAGCGGGGCTAGGACATGGGTACTCATGTTTGGCGGGTCCCCGGCAGCTCTCGACACGTACTCCGTCTCCCTGTTGGGGCACAGGCACTGTGCAGCGGCTGGCAGCACGATCTCCGAAATCATGCAGCTCATAGCATGGACGTCGGCCGCAGTCCTTCACTATGTACCCAGAGCGACAATCCTGGACGGCCCCCACCCCTCCTGTAATTGGTTGAGGCGTCGGGTCCCGCCCTCTTGTGACCTGTGAATAAGGACACTAACATTGGACCTGACCGCATGTGGACATGTACATAGTGATTGAATTCAACCTGTTTCCAAATTAAAAGATAATTAACCACTATTCACCTCATGACTCCGCCTTCGTAAATTGTGCATGTTATACGTATCATGGGTAATTTACGGGGTGGAGACCTCCCCCGCCCTTACATAATGCGCCAGAAGTGGCGTGCCCTGGCCCGAGATCCCAATGACCCGGCGCCCTCCTTACACACTATATACCGGATTAGCTAGATAAACTCCACCGGCTGCCCCTAGCGGCCTCTGACCTGACGTGACCATTGCAAATTTCCCGATTTCAAACCAGAACCTCCACAGCTCCGGTCAGAGAAGCACCTAACTTCGTCCCACCCACCCACACCGCTGATTAAGTGGTTAGCCGGTCGGGTTGAGGGGTCGGGTCCCACCTGTAAGATACGACTCGACGCGTTGAGTTCCAGTTAGTAACTGACCTTTATTTGAGTTGGTTACAATCTGTATGTCGCTGGTTCCCCGTACCTGCCGGATTGGCCTAGATACATAACATCTCCCCTTCTATAGTTTTAATCAAGTACATAGTAAATTGGTCACTATCAGTAAACGTATGTGACATGTGCTTACCCTAACTTAAACCTATTAAATGTTTGTGTTAACTGCTCGTGATAAACCCGTGATATATCTATATAGATAGGTGCCAACAACTTACTCCAGCTGACCTGTGACACTACCTCTCTTAAATATACACAACAACAATTCCATCACCCTCCCAAAGTGCACAGTAAATACTCTGTTCTATTGTAAATGTAACATATGCTTAATGGTATATTGATTCACAGATCGTTTGTTTCATTTATTAACTGGTAAGTATCACAAACATTTAGATCACTTCCTACACACCAGCTAGTTGACGTGAACGGCTTAATAAATAATGTATCATCACATTAACTTTCTAATACTCTGGTACTGTAACTTTATATCACAGGACGTGCTATCTATACATATGCTTAAGAAATACATGTTTAAATGCACATTTTTGAACAACTACATGTACTGTAGAAATCTATATACACATGTATAATTTATAACTGTATTGGGTACAGCACATATTCCAAGTCTAGTAACATCCAAAACAATAACACTATTAAATACTATTCTGTTTCAACGACTTATTCTGAGCATACATGCAATGTGAAGGCAAATGGTGTGAACTCAACTACCGAAATGCAGTAGTTATTAATATGACAACCAAATACAATTGATATCAATTACATTCCACAATATGGAACCTTCTATGGACATCATTTATGATATATATTATTCACACGAGTTTTGTAGTTTTATCACACATCATTCATATGACTTTTAGAATCCCATCCTTTTGACCGGGTGAATATCCCGGCCGTACCTAGTCGTATATGGAACTTGTACTGCAGATTTTGTGTGTGGTGTTTGTATTTTTGCATTTACTGTTTTTGATCGAAAAATGTGCTGTCGATTTCTTTTGATCAAATGATTTTGAGCATTCAGGACAACGTAGTCACGTGGACCTGGTCTACCTGCCTGCACAATTTTGCCAACCTGCCACTCTCCCTTGTGGTTGAGATACCGGACTCTGTCCCCTATGTTCAAAATGTTGTGTTCAGGACTTGCATGTTGATCATAGTACTTCTTTTGTATCTGTTGTCTGTGATGTATCTTGTTTCTTTTTGATGGTTGTGTTTGTGGTTTTAAATGTTTGTCTAACATGGGGATCTTTGATCTTAGTGTCCGAGACATTAACAACTGAGCTGGAGAAACACCTATGCCTTGCAAAGTGGTATTCCTATAATTTAGTAGTGCAATGTTTATGTCTTTATTGTCCACTATTGACTTTTTTATCATGCGTTTAACAGTTTGTACATACCTCTCGACCTGACCGTTACTTTGTGCAAACATTGGATTCGAAAATATGGGAATAAATTCATATTCATTCGCAAATGTTAAATAATCAGCACTGCTGAACTGGGGACCGTTGTCCGAAACGACATATCTGGGTATACCGTATCTTCCAAACATTTGTTTCATAGCAGCTATTATAGACAGACTTGTAGTACTTGTCAATTTCACAATCTCTGGGAACTTCGTGTAATAATCGACCAAGAGCAAATACGTTGTGCTATCTACATAAAACAGGTCGACCCCAATTTTATAATACGGTATGTCCATTATGTTATGATTAATCAACGGTTCAGCGGCCTGCTTATTCCGCAACCCCTGACATATTTGACAGCGTGATACCTTATCGTCAATTTGACTCCCTAATCCAGGCCAAAAAATGGTATCTCGCGCTAATTGCTTGCACCTTACTATACCCAAATGGGATTCATGTATTCTGTCTAACATGTCTTTTTGTAATGTCTTGGGGATAATAATGCGGTTGTCTTTTAATAAGATGTTGTCTTGTATTGAAATGTTATATCTGTAAGTAAAAAATGGTTTTACAGTGGGGTGCAAACCTTTGTCATGCTTGGTCCACCCCTCTCTGGTTAAAAACATAACTCTCTGTAGAGTGCTGTCCTTTGCTACCTCTAGTTTGATTTTGTTTACAATGTCATGGTCTATGTCGACTGCAGCCACCGTCATGTCGTCGTCGAACAATTCATCAGGGGTTGTCAATCTTGTGTGTGCTCTGGACAATGTGTCTGCAAAAAACATTAGGGTGCCTTTAATATGGACAATTGAGATGTCATAGTTCTGCAAACGCATCCTCATGCGTTGCATCCTGGCAGATAGTGTATGTATTGGTTTATCCATAATGGCTACCAACGGTTTGTGATCAGTTTCAACAGTTATACTTTTTCCAAATATATACTCGTGAAATTTTTTACAACCGAAACAAATAGCTAGCAACTCTTTTTCTATTACGGCATAATTAGACTGGGTTTTATCCAAGGCCTTTGATGCCATGGCAACTGGTCGTTTGTCTTGAAACAACGTCGCCCCCAGCCCAGATTTGGACGCATCTACTTGTAAAACTATGTCTTCCTTGACATTAAAATACTTTAGTATGGGGGCCTTTGTTAAGAGCTGCTTAAGTGTTTCAAATGACTTTATCTGTTCTTCCTCCCAGTGCCATGCCACATCTTTGCTTAAAACGACCCGTAAAGGTTTGGTTAATTCCGCCATGTTAGGTATAAATTTACTGACATATCCCACCATCCCCAGAAATCTTTGCACTGCTTTCTTGTCTTGAGGAGTTGGTAGATCAATAATGGCCTGGATGCGGTCTTTGTTAGGCAATAGTCCATTTGCTGTTATCAAATGCCCAACATAGTTAACCTTTGACTTACAAATTACTGACTTTTTTGGGTTAAGTTTCAAATTGAATTTTCTGGCTCTTTCAAAAACCTTTTTTAGTCTACTGTTGTGTTCTTCAATATTTTTGCCATATATTAAAATATCATCCGTGATCACATTAACACCTTCTAACCCTCCTAGTATACCATTCATTTCTTCTATAAATATATCACCAGCTGTTTTTATTCCGAAAGGTAAACGTGTATACCTGTACCTGCCCCACGGTGTGTTGAATGTGCATAAATGAGAGCTTTCTTTATCTAATTCGATCTGCCAATATCCGCTATTAGCATCTATCACCGAGAATATTTTGGCCCCACTTGTGTTTGCAACAACCTCTTCAATAGTACGGGTGGGGTAAGGGCCCCTTAAAATTGCTTTATTCAGTTTTGTAGGATCTAAACAAATCCTTATCTTGCCAGGTTTCCTTACAATGGTAATGGAACTGACCCACGGGGTTGGTATTGTTTGTTTCACTATTACTCCTAATGCTAACATCCTATCTAATTCATTACGTACATCTTGAATTATTGCATGGGGTATTCTCCTAGGTGCATCAACAACAGGGGGTACATTTGTATTGACATGAATGTGAGCACCGACTTTTATTTTGCCAAGGCCATTGAACACATCAGCATAAATATTTACCAGTTCATCAGCGCTTGTTTCTGGGCCCATCACGTCCGAAATGGAATCCACCCTTGAAATTAAGTTAAGGTCCACACACGCACATTTGCCTAGAAGGGGGCTCCCCTCCCTGGTCACTTGGAACTTTAAAGGTCGACCGTGGATCTCGATCCATGATTCTCCAATCGGCTGTATGCGCTGACCCGAATATGTGACTAGGCGACAGTGAGGTGGGGATAGAGGTATCCCACCTATCATATCAAATAATCGTCTCGGGATTATGTTAGCCTCAGAACCTGTGTCGAGTTTAAACTCGACCATGACATCCTTGATCTTGATGCTTGTGTACCAAAGCCCTGTTTTCGTCTCGTCGTCGTTGTTTACTGCACCGACGAACAAGTCGTGTTGATCGTATCCTTCGTATCCATGAGTCCAGTCATCATGTTCGTCGTGATCATCCACATTCAATTCATTCACTGCGGTACTCCGTTGGTTATGTTGTCTACACATCCTGACGAAATGTCCTGTTTTCCTGCATCCGGAGCACTGTTTATCCTTGGCAGGACACCGCCCATGGTAGTGTTGATACCCACAATTTTGACATTTGGGTGTTGAACTATTTGAACGGTAGTTTTGTTGTTGCGACGTTCGTCTCCATGGCGCCGGCCGGCGCTGTGACGTCATGCCGCTTTCTAGTTTTGAAATTGCATCAACGTTCTCACTGTGTAACATCCTCATACTCTCACTTATTAACTCCGATTTGTGTTCACTCAAACGACACATGGTAATACAGTCTTCTAGGGTTAAATTGTTCGTTTGCAACAGACGATCCCGTAAAATACGGCTCCTGACCCCGCACACTATTCAATCACACAATAGGGACTCTTCAAGCGACCCGTATTGACAATACGAAATACGGTTTCGAAGATTCCGAATATACGTGTCCATGCTCTCACTTGTTTGGTTTAAAGAGTTAAATTGGTATCTTACCACCGTAATGTTCGTCTTTCCTACGCAATAAAGATGAAATGCTTCTATCAATACTTCAATTTTGTCCTTGTCAGTCCCTGCAATGTCGAACGTCCTATGAATCTTTTGAGCTTCAGTTCCTGCGACGTGTAAGAACACGCAACACTGAACCTTTTCAGCCTTCGCAGCCACTCCGGCTGCCACCGCGTAAATCCGATAGGAATCGATCCATTGGGTCCAGTTTAGGTTGATGTTACCCTCCAAGTCCAATGGCAATGGGGGTTTTAATCCTGATAGAGCCATTAGTGCTTGTTAGGTAATCCACATCTGACACCATGTAAGATACGACTCGACGCGTTGAGTTCCAGTTAGTAACTGACCTTTATTTGAGTTCTGTATCCCTTGGTTACAATCTGTATGTCGCTGGTTCCCCGTACCTGCCGGATTGGCCTAGATACATAACACCACCCACCCTCTTGTGACCTGTGAATAAGGATACTAACATTGGACCTGACCGCATGTAGACATGTACATAGTGATTCAATTCAACCTGTTTCTGAATTAAAAGATAATTAACCACTATTCACCTCATGACTCCGCCATCGTAAATTATGGTAAATTCTGCAATTTAAATTATTGGTATAGTTAAATTATTGGGATAGTTAATTACATTAGTTCCATATACTATGTATACAAAATCTGAAGAAGGTCCAACTATTGAATGAGCCACAGTGAGTGGTTGAATAGATTCATATTTTTAGTAGAATATTAATACAATAATATGTATTAGGTCCAGATTCTGTCAATTGATAGGAAGATATAACAATGAAGATTCATCAAATTGATATAGTTGGTTTATTTTATTTTATTTTTTATTTTTTTATTGAGGCTGTATTTATTCTGTCCATAGCATGTAAGCCTGGGTACCCAGGCTTGTTTTCAATGCTGGCCAGCTGTAGTGTTGGTGTTGTCTTACCAAACAGTAGCTGCTGATAAGTTATTTGATTGTCTGCATTTCAGTAGCAGATAGATAGTCTGTTGGTACGTTTAGTAGCCTATGTTAGTTTTTTTGGGCCCTCTTGGCATTGTATTTTTGTTCTATTCTTATTACTATGTTAGTTGTTTTCTTAAGGTTCTATGTTAGTGTTTTGGGGTTTTCTTGGGAAGAGTTTTCCGCTTTTTTCTACTTAATTCTATACTAGCCTATTTTATTTACATGTCCATAGGCTTGTACGTAATAGGTGGTTGAGTTATGTTTGTTTGAAATTGATTTGATTTATATTGTTGTTGGATATGTTATCTGGCTTTTATATTTCCGGTTATCCCGCCCTGGGCTGTCCAGTTGGTGGGCCGTGACATATCACCTGCCCCCTTGTGGTGCAGTTCAGTTGGGGTTCCCAGTTTTTATTTTGCACAGATATTTTTTGTACATTTTTAGGTCAGGGATTTGTCTTTCTTTCACCGTTTACGCATTCCATGCCATGGCGGCCATTTCCAGTACGCTCCTTTCATGGGCTTTGATCTGGCTTCTGGTCTGTCTTAGTAGTGGTGCCTTGCTTGCTCTGGTGTCCCTTAGTGGTTGGGTTAGACGCTTAATGTCTTGGCTATATCCATATGCTAATGTTTTTAGGTGGATTATCCTTCTGTTTTCTAATAGCTTCACTTTAGTTCTTTTGTGTAGGTCATAAGTGGGGTGTAGTTTGTCTACTTTCAGGCATATTTTCAAGGCCCTATTTTGTAGTATCTGCAATTTTTTAGCACCCGTGTAGATTACATCCCCATAGTCAAAGTAGGGGAGTACCATGCCTTTGAAGATTTTTATTGACATATCTTGTGTCATATAGTTTCTTAGTTTAGCAAATAGCCATAGCTTGTGATTTACTTTTTGTATGATTTTTGTTAAACACAGATTGTAGTTTAGCTGGCTATCCAGTTCTAGGCCTAGGTATTTGTAGTGATTTACACTTTCCAGTGTTTGGTTTCCTAGTGTGCATTGTAGGTTTCTTCCTGTGATTGCTGTCCAGTTTTAGCAGGAGGTTGTTCAGTTTGGTTGCTACCTCCTCTACTGTGCTTCCTTCTGCATATATGACAGTGTCATCCGCAAATAGCTGGAGACATTCTGTCTCCAGCCATTTTTCTAGGTCATTTATGCATAGTATAAATAGTAGTGGTCCCAGGATTGATCCTTGGGGTACACCACAGGTGATAGTTACTTTAGTTTTTTGCTGCATGTTGTTTAGGTAGCATTTTATCCAGTTTATTGATTTGGATTTAATGCCCATGTTGTTTAATTTTCTTATTAATATGCTGTGGTCTACAGTGTCAAAGGCTTTGCTGAAGTCGATGAATGCTGCTCGAACTAATTTCTTTTGGTTCAATGATGCCAGCACATCACTTGTTAGGTTTGCTATTGTTTTTGATGTGGAGTGGAGTTTTCTGAAACCTCCTTGCCTCTTGTTTAGTATATTGTTTTTTTCCAGGTGCGCATTTATGTGCCTGTGGAATATTTTTTCAATTAGCTTGCCTGGTATTTGCAAGATTGATATTGGTCTGTAGTTCCCCATGTTTTGTTTGTCACCACTTTTGTATATGGGGGTGATGGTTGCCATCTTCCATGCTGTGATGAAGTGTCCCTGCTCAAATGATATGTTGAACAGGTCGACCATGGTATCTGGGATGGCTTGGAGTGCCTCTTTTAGTATTTTTGTGGGGATTCCATCTATTCCACTTGGTTTGTTTTCATCTATGTCATTTATTAGCTGTGTTAGTTCTCTTAGGTCAGTTTTGCAGGTGGGGATTTCATCCTGGATATTTTCTGACTTGATTTCCCAGATTCTTGTGAATTTCTTTGATAACCTTTGTCTTACCGTGGCAAAGTGTGTATTTAGTTTGTTTGCTGCATCACTATCTGTGTGTGTATTTCCATCCTTATCCTGGAAGCTTATCCGTTCTTCTATCTTATTTTTGGGGAATAGTAAGCTTACATTTTTCCAGAACTTATTTGCGTTGCTTCCCCAGTCCTTGTCTTGTTTTATTATATATTTCTTTTTTGCTGCCCTTACTGCTTTGAGGATGTTGTTTCTGGCAGTATTCTAGGCCCTTTTATCCTCTGGGTCTTTAGTATGTTTCACTTTGTCACCTAGCCTTCGTTTTGTTGCAATATGCGTTAACAGTTCCCTGTCTACCCACGGGTCTTGGTTTCTCTGTATTTTTAGTTTCTTTATGGGACACATCTCATCTAATGATTGTTTTATTTCTGTGACAATGTTATTCCAGTAGATATCAGGGTCATCTCTGTCTGTTGTGAGGTCTATATTTTCATATAGGTGGTTTTGTAGTGTTTCTTTTGAGTAGTTTTTTAGGGATCTGCCCATCTTACATATATATATATTGGCTTGTGCTTTTGAGTTTTTTCCTCGTTATATATATTAGCTCATGGTCACTTATACCCCAGCTTCTAGTGCCCCATTTTGTGGCATGGTTTGAGTTGGTTAGTATTAGGTCAATTGTTGAGCTATTGTTTCCTAGTCTTGTGTGTCTGTAATAAGTTGCTGTAGCCCTAGGATTTTGATAGTGGTTTGTAGCATTAGTTTATTTTTGTCGTTGCTACTGTAGTTTATGTTGAAGTCCCCTAACACAAAGATTTCTGTATTTGTTAGTTTTCTCACTGTATTTATACTTTTCTCTAGAGTTTGAAGGAATGTTTCAATATCCCCGGATGGTGGTCTGTAGAGGCTTGCTATGGCTATGTTAGCCTGCTTCTCATTTTTTATTAGGCACCATACTAGCTCCAGGTGTTCATTTGAGTTGTTTGCTATTTTTAGGGCCTCAGTGTCTAGATTTTTTTAGGTTTTGCAGTAGATTGCAACCCCTCCACCTTTTTTTGTTAGGTTTGCTATGTTAATTTGCTGTCTGTCATTACGTACAAGCCTATATCCTTCTATGTTGAGGGTGTTGTCTTGATGTCTCTCAGTGAACCATGTTTCTGACAGTGTTAAAACATCAAGATTTTCATTTTTTAGGTGCATTTTTATTGTGTCTATTTTATTGGATGCACTCTGGCAGTTTAGGTGGGAAAAGTGCATGCCCCTTCCCAGCATGCATTCAATTTCATCTACCATCTTTCTTTACCTTTAGCGTTTGTTAGATTTCGCGAGTTTTTAACTTTGTTTAGATTGTTTTATTGGCGTATGGGCTGGTGCATACAGTACATATGCCCTGTTTTGTTATATATAGTTTCATACATAATTAATAAGTTATTTTGCTGTTTTGCTTGCTTGGGTTTACTGTGTCTATTTTATATTTACTATATTTTGCTTATTAATTTTGGTTTCTATTCTTTAGCGTTTGTGAGGCTTACCTTGACTTTTTGTAGGATTTCTCCCATTCCCTGGCTTACCTTGACTTTTTGTAGGATTTCTCCCATTCTATTCTATATTTGATGACGCTGTAAGTTATATACAGCTGTACAATTTTCCGATATATGAGATATGGGATATGGAGAACTCTGCTATAATAAATTGCAACTTGTCTATAAAATGGTAAATAGGATGTAAAACCAAAGGCATATAAGGTATATGTTGAGTTGGTGATCTATTACTAATTGAGGATAGAAATTGTGTATCAGCATAGTATAGAGAGAGAGGGTCACTTCTTGACCTGAGAGAAGGTCACTTCTTGACATGTGGGACAGTCTTTGGGAAGTTGCCTCACATACCCCCTCCCTTCCTAGAGTTATTCATGGATCACTGCACCAGATACAACAGGGCACTGTAGCCAGATCTAACCATGCCTTGGCAACAGGGATATTGAACCCTCATTGGTGGATAGAGGAATGCTTGTTAGGGATGGAAGACTGGATCATGTGATCACCACCATCTTGTTCTTGAAACTATAAATACAATAAATCAGAGAGTCTCACTCTCTGACCTTTCACTCTTTATCTACTTTCCTTCCTTGCCTGTAGTGATTTCTTATTAGCCTATCTATACCACTCAAACAGCCAGCCGTCGACTTTACAAAATGGTGACCACGACGAGTGCACTTTGTGACATCGGATAGAGTGTTCAACACTTACATATTCGACCACGAAGTGTTGAAACCACCGGGGTTTTTGAATCTTCATGAGATAAGTACTCATTGTTGACTGTGTGAATATTTCGGTGTGTTTCAGTAGATTATTTTATTTGTTATTTGATACTATAGTGAATATTACTGTATTTAATGTATTTATTAGTGAGTAGTTAAATTAACTCATGGGGTGTTTTAATTTTGGCGTTAGGGACTGGGGCTAGGATTTTTTTTTATATAGATAATATTACTGGTAGTATTTTAATTTCATGTATATTGATGCTATTCTAAATTCTAAAAACAATGAACTTTTTATGGACTTCGACTGGTGGTTGATGGAGTGGATAGGTTAGTTTTTCTTCTTTTGATTCTCCATTCTTTTTACTTTATTCAGGGGCTAAATTAAAGTAAATTGCTTTGTCAACGAGTTTCCGACAAAAGTGTCAATTCTTGAGGGAGACATTAGTCTTTGGCATCGATATTGCTGTAATGTCGCACGTCTGAAGCCTCGTGTCGCCGTTAAATTTTTTTTAATTTCTGACTACTTTCGGTAATTTTCTTTAACCTTGAAGTAAATAGGAGCGTATTAATATATACGGGAGACTTTTCACTTTTCTGCTACATTACAGGTATATTTCTCGGTTGGATACAATTCTTTAGATTTATTTCTCCCGCGCTTTACACAACACACCAACAATGCCTATAACACGCCTAAAGGAGGATGCATTGCGTGAGCAATTTGACTTGTGGTTTGAAAGTCAGGTTGACATACGCATTCTTAGTGCTGACTGTGATAAGTTGGAAACATGGACAAAATTTATGGCTGATAGCTTAGAAAGTATTACTGACAAAAATGAAGAAAGAATATTGCAAATTACTGAACGTACAGAGGCTGATAATGACAGAGAAGAGCATAGAGAAAGGCGTGAATTAGCTAGTCTAGAACATAAAAGTAATGAGACTAAAATAAGAGCTCTTAAAGCCTATGGGAAGTCTGTACCTATGCTGGATGGGACTGACAGAGGTGCGCTGAGAGAGTGGGTAGATCTTATTGAGAGGATAGGAATACTTGCAGATGTGTCAGATTTAGATATAATTCGCTTCGCACTTTCTAATGCAACATGTACACTGCATGAAGTGTTATTCACTGCCTTCACAACTAAGGGTGCTAAGTCATGGGATGATATCAAAGAAGACATTATTAACAGCAGATGAGAAAATACATTTAAAAAGTGTGGTAATGACTATGGTACAGGATGAGGGTGAGACAGTAGCGGCATAATGTCAACGGTTTAAAACAGCTGCTAGTAAGGGGTGGAAACTACCTTCTGCTACCTTGGGGACTGACACCTTTGAAATTTTGTTATCACGATTTCTTGATTCATTGTTGGTAAAAATTTATTTTTAATCAAAATTCTTTTTTTTCTCTCGAAGTCAGATATACCTTATCCACTAACAAAACTCTTTAGACTCAATTTATTATTATAGTTGATAGAATGAGACTTAATGATGATATAACTACAAATCCAAATTGGCAGAGGTGGGGGCACGGGGAATCGAACCACTGACCTTCAGATTAGGAGACCGACCTAGAAAAAAGTCAGACACTCTAACCACTCAGCCACAGAGAACACCACATTTAGAGAACACCACGTTTAGAGAACACCACATCTACAGAAAGGAATACAAATATTGCACCCTATGCATATTTTTTTATTTTGCTGCCCCGGTACCTATTGATAGCAATGGACATTTAGTCAAAATAGGTAACGAAACGATGTTAGTATTGACTTCGATAAAGATTCTAAACAACTACGTCTATACAGTTTTGTTTGTTTGTTGTTGTTGTTTTACGTCCTAGCAACATCTAAGGTCATATCAGGACAGGTACCTACTTGTGACAGTGCGCACTCATGTCGACTTTATAGTGCTGTCCCACTGGGAAACCAGGCCGCCGGCACCATGACCTGGTATCCCACTCAGTCACATTATCTTGACACTGAGCACACCAGTGCTTGCCCTGTCCTAATAATGCCGAACGCATGGCTAGGAAGCAACAAGTATCAATTTTTAAGTCATTGCTTTGACTCAACCAGGGTTCGAACCCACGACCCCAGGATCTACCAGCACGGGAGATGGACGCTCTAACTCATTCGGCCATCCCGTCTGGTCCACGTCGGGATTCCAACCACAACAATGAGACATGTGAACACCTAACATTCACACACCCCTTTACAGTGTCTGACTCATTAACCGCCATGTGCAGGGTCATAACAACAGTGGTCCAGGAGATCAGCGAACATCCAACATTCACACACCCCTTTACAGTGTCTGACTCATTAACCACCATGTGCAGGGTCATAACGACAGTGGTCCAGGAGATCAGCGAACACCCAAATTCACACACCCCTTTACAGTGTCTGACTCATTAACTACCATGTGCAGGGTCATAACGACAGTGGTCCAGGAGATCAGCGAACACCCAACATTCACACACCCCTTTACAGTGTCTGACTCATTAACCACCATGTTAATGACAGTGGTCCAGGAGATCAGCGAACACCCAACATTCACACACCCCCTTTAGTGTCTGACTCATTAACCAACATGTGCAGGGTCATAGCGACAGTAGTCCAAGAGATCAGCAAACACCCAATATTCCCCCACACCCTTTACAGTGTCTGACTCATTAACCACCATGTGCAGGGTCACAACGACAGTGGTCCAGGAGATCAATGAACACCCAACATTCCCACACCCCCTTTACAGTGTCTGACTCATTAACCACCATGTGCGCGGTCATAACGACAGTGGTCCAGGAGATCAACGAACACCCAACATTCCCACACCCCCTTTACAGTGTCTGACTCATTAACTACCATGTGCACGGTCATAATGACAGTGGTCCAGCAAACGCCCAACATTCATACAACTCTTTCATCGTATTTGACATATTAATAGGTACCGGCAGTGCCCATTAAAAGTCCAGGAATGGTGATTTTTTCATCAATATTCACAGGCTTGTAACTATTTCGGTATGTATGTGATTTAGATGAAATTACATAACGTAGAACATCAACATATGTTCTACCCGATGGTGTTGTTGGATAGAATATATAGTAAGTTTGTATTTAAGTAAACTCCATTTGTATGATGAGTGTATTTAGTGAATACGACTGTGAAAACAGGGTATCTTTAATGGGCTCGCGCTTCTTTGCACTACAGCGTAGACAGTCATGCATGGTACCAGAAGAAGCGCAATGACCTCAGCTTTCTAACCATATATGGTTTGCCCTAGGTCAAAAAGGTCAAATTCTGCAATTAAATAATTTTGAAAGTTTAAAGCCCATCTACTGAATTAAAAAATATTTTAAACCTAATAAGATTTGTTATGTGTAGATAGACAATTTGATTCCCTTTCCAATAATACCACTAGCATAGTGCTAGTTAGTGCAAGGAGCCACAGACAGAATATTGACACCAATCTGTTTGGGTCCTTGCTGACCACACTAGTTTCACAATGGTGACACCCAAGTAGAAACATGTACATGACATTGATATCTATTGAGATATATCAGAGAATATATAATCTAATATATTGGGTCAAATTTGGGGAAGATCCAACCATTGCTCTAGCCACAGTGAATATTTAAAGATTTATTAAAATCAATATTTTTAGTTTCAGACACTTTTAATTTGTATTTGGCATCAAAATGCAGCTTTTGGTATTATTAGCTAAATTATTGTCATAGCTAATACCCATTAGTTCCATATGCTATGTATGCAAAATCTGAAGAAGATCCACCTATTGGATGAGCCACAGTGAGTGTTCAAAGCTTGATGAACAAATCTGTATTTTCTTTTTTTTTACTTTTCTTTTGTAAGTGCAATCAAAATGATGTGCACTGTCAATTCATAGGAAGTTTAACCAATTGGTTAAGCTACAATGAACATTTAAAGATTCATTAAATTGATATATTTGGTTTTCTGACAATTTGTCTTTATATGTTCAATCAAAGTTCAATATTTTCCATACCTTTGGATATAATACTGATATCAATAATATATATTAGTCTCAGTGAATGGTTATTGTAATACTATCCCAAATATGAGGACGGTTCAAAAGATTGTTTTGCTGCAATGAGCTTTCAAAGATTTAAATGTTGAAAAAGATTCACTTACAGATGCTGTTTACATGCAAACAATTACACTTTTTGACATTTTAGGATGCAAATATCTTTTGATTCTCTTAATATAGAGCTCTGAAAGAAAATAGGGTGCTACACTGTTATGAATATGTGAACTATTTAACATTTATTCAGTCTTGTTGCAGTTTTCCAAGAAAATATGATGCTTTGAAAATGGCTATTTGGCCAAATCAGAATGATTTATTTTGTTATGAATTGCACTTTTTGACATTGTCTTATTAAAAATCTGCATCACTAATTGATTTAGCAATTGACAAATTAAATTCCTTTATATATGTAGAATGGAAATTGGTTAGCAGAATGCACCTAACATCCTTCCACATTATATTTGGTCAAAGTTCCACCTTTAATTCAAAATTAATACATTTTTATATATTTAATCTTAACAAATTATTATCTCCAGAACAATACTATATATAGCCCAACTGTTTTTGGATTTGGGTTTCTAATTTCAATGTCTACAGGAAGGAATAAAAATATTGGATCATAGGCATATTTTTAAATTTCCCTGCCGGTATCTAATATTAACCCAGGCGTTCAAATCCCATGACCTACCAAAACGGGAGGCGGACACTTCACTCATTTGACCATCCAGCCTTCACTTCAATAAACATAACTGTTACATTCCTCAGCAATATCCCAAAATAAAATTTGTTTTTGTTTTGTTCGTTGTTTTATGTCCTAGCAACATCTAAGGTCATATCAGGAGGGTCCCGTACATAAGGTGTACCTTGTCCTAAGATGAAACGTGTCATGTATGAGCTACTGACGTTATCACGTAATGTTAAGTCTGCCTGAATTTATAATCTAGAATTCATTTCATAATGAAAAGAAAAATGTTTTACAAATGTTGACAGAGATAGTAAAATACGGAAGGTACTGAAAAAAAAACATTAATTAAATATCTAGGGTATAAACTAGCATGACTAGAATGTCTACACATGCTCTCCAGCGCAGCTTTGCTATATGACTGACTACCCACCATACAATCCTAAGGTCCCTTCTTTCTAAGAAGTAAATCTACTTTACCTTTCGTGCGTCTCACTATTACACCTTGTGAATGCTTATAAATATTATTAGCCTGCTAATGAACTGGAGAGTTATCAGCTGTAGATTTGGACTCGGCTCTTCCGACCTGTCGATCATTAATGAGTGAATATTTGGTACTTTACATGATAGACCTGGAAACGTGAACAGATAAGCGGGCAGACACGAACTGCAGTCACCCACGTAGTGCCCCACCTTCACGCCCGTGTCAGCTCCCCTCCTGAAGCAAGCATCAACATCACTAGCAGTTACTATGGCAACCATGCACTGACTCACACAAGGTGACGTAGTTACTGGGCCTTCATCCCTGATACAGTTGCTATCTTGCCATTGTTGTCGCCATAACTATCACAATGGCACCACAATGTGGCGAATGTAGAGTTACGTGGATGTAGAGTCCCCTATGCCAGACGGCAGAATTTTGAACATGCTAAAAAATACGACTTATGCCAAACATACCCATAACTTATCTCAGCGTAGACCGTAGGCTCTAATGAATACTACTTATGCCAAACATACCCATAACTTGTCTAAGCATACTCCAGCATACACCAATGTGTTGGCGCGAAATCACATACGTCAACATACGCTTACGCAATACAGCATAGTGTGACAGGGCCTTTAGGAGCGTGAACGTAGAGCAGAACGTGAACCATAGCGATGCACATAGCTGGCAGGACAGACAGCAGACCAAGTTGTACAAGACTCGCAGTTCTCCCACTCATCCCATAGCTGTTATTAAACACAAATACTATACCGCTGGAGACTGACTACCTGCAGACGGGACGAGAGGCTGTGGCGGCCCGAGGGCAAGGCCAGGGAAATACACAAGGAAACAATTACATAATATTAACACGAAGGCTCGCCTTAAGCAGGGGTGGAATAGCCCGACGGTTAAACTACCATTGATTTGGGACGCAGAATGGAGGGTTACGGTTGGTTAACTGGGACTCAGATATGCATAGTTCTCTACGTTATACAGCCGTATTAGTGCATGAAGACTACCTGATGCATAATTCTACCTTTACCTGTCAGTGGACGAGCTGACAGAAAGGTTGCAGCCCGTGCGCAATCACCAATCACACAGCAGAGGTATCGGGCAGCGGTCACTCACCTGGAAGATTGAAACAGAACAAGGAAACGTAATTAGCAACACGTAACATAGCAACCCACCTATGGCATGCTTAGCTGTAGGTAGACAGCATACTTGTACATATACATTAAAACCTCTCTAACCGAGTATTGTTGGGTCCCAAGTCTAGAATAGGCTTATTGTAAGCATATTCTTACTCCCTAAACAGACCACCTCCGTAAATGGACCACTCAAAGGTCGGTCGATTTAGAGAGGTTTTACTGTATATATGTATGTATGTATGTATGTATGTATGTATGTATGTATGTATGTATGTATGTATGTATGTATGTATGTATGTATGTATGTATGTATGTATGTATATAAATACGGTCCAACCAGAAAAGTCCTACTCAAAAATGCAGTCATCACCTCACAGGCATGTTAAATGTTCTGAACTCAACGCAAAGGATATTCTCACATAGTCAGAGGAAAGGAAACATTGGGCTAAAAATATATACTACTAATCAGTTTACTCTTGGCAGTAGAAGGTTCATCTTAATTTCACTCAACATATTCATATATCAGGTTCCTTATATATAAATATCGTAATAATGAGATTATCCAGCTAACCACTGAATTGTATTATGCCATACTGTGTGTATGTATGTGTGTCTGAGTAAAGGTAGATTTACAATGCTAGTGAGTCATGCCTAAATAAGCAGGTTTCCATAGTGCCAGCCATTGCCCACTTGTAGAGCAGCTGAGAAGACGACAAGAAGCTGCTGGATGGTTAGTAGCCAACTGCTCGGGCAGACTGAAGTCAAATAAGCAATGACATAACAAAGATTGCAAAAGCATGAGGTAACAGAGATATGAGTAGTTTGTGTGTGGTTGTTTTACGTCCTAGCAACATCTAAGGTCATATCAGGACTTCTGACAGAGCGCACTCATGGCGACTTTATAGTGCTGCTCCACTGAGAGACCAAGATATCCCACACAGTCACATTATCCTGATACTGTGCTAACCAGTCCTTGTCCTATCCTATTAATGCCGAGCGCCAGGCTCGGTCTCAATTATCAATTTCATAACTTATCTGTAGTGAGGCCTAAAACCATTGCAGCGACCAGCTTTTTTCACTGCTAATAATACCAATACCAATAACAGCTGTAGTGATGTAATACCATGGCAGCGACCTGCTTTTTTCACTGCTAGTTATACCAATACCAATAACAGCTCTAGTGATGTAATACCATGGCAGCGACCTGCTTTCTTCACTGCTAATTATACCAATACCAATAACAGCTGTAGTCATATAATACCATGGCAGCGACCTGCTTTTTTAACTGCTAATAATACCAACACCAATAACAGCTGTAGTGATGTAATACCATGGCAGCGACCTGCTTTTTTCACTGCTAATAATACCAACACCAATAACAGATGTAGTGATGTAATACCATGGCAGCGACCTGCTTTTTTCACTGCTAATTATACCAATAACAGCTGTAGTGATGTAATACCATGGCAACGACCTGCTTTTTTTCACTGCTAATTATACCAATAACAGCTGTAGTGATGTAATACCATGGCAACGACCTGCTTTTTTTCACTGCTAATTATACCAATAACAGCTGTAGTGATGTAATACCATGGCAGCGACCTGCTTTTTTCACTGCTAATTATACCAATAACAGCTGTAGTGATGTAATACCATGGCAACGACCTGCTTTTTTTCACTGCTAATTATACCAATAACAGCTGTAGTGATGTAATACCATGGCAACGACCTGCTTTTTTCCACAGCTAATTATACCAATAACAGCTGTAGTGATGTAATACCATGGCAGCGACCTGCTTTTTTCACTGCTAATTATACCATTAACAGCTGTAGTGATGTAATACCATGGCGTCAACGTATGCAGTCGTTGGTCCTTAATCACATTACATGATGTCAGAGGCGGAACCTTAGACGGGCATGTCTCTACCGGGATTGAAGCCACCTGGGCCATTGAACCTGGAGGAAAACTTGGCCTCCAGTTGGAAGACGTGGATTCACGCTTTTAACATTTATGCTACTGCAGCAGGAGTACAGAGCAGAAGTGAAAAGGTGCAATGTTGCGTGTTCCTGCATGTAGCTGGTGCAGAGGCTCAGAAAGTGCACCAGGCTATGAGGTTTGTGGCAGCTGACGTGGACAAACTATGGCCGTTGAAGGAGGCTTTCCGACAATACTGTGAAGGAAAAACCAACATCACGGTAACGTGCTATAAATTTAATTCATACGACCAAGGCCAAGAATCTATGGACACGTATGTGCGTGAGTTGAAGCATCTGGTTGGACAGTGTGAGTACGGAGAGTTAGAAGATTCGCTGTTGCGAGATAGGGATCGCCTACTACAGACTCCTGATTTAACTCTGCAGCTGTGTGAACAAATGTGCTGGTTGAGTGAGCATCATGCAAAACAGCTCACAGCTGGTAATAAGGCTGAGTATACACTGGATGCGATACAGCAACGGGAGTCCGCGCGACACACACCACGAGCATCGGGAGCACGACAGCAGACATTCAGACGGCCGCCCAGGAGGTTTAATCAGCAAAACAGTAGCGGTATGACACCTACAAAGTGCGTTTGGTGCGGTTACTCGCATCGTCAGGGCCGGGACGCGGGTCCGGCGAAAGACAAGTCATATGATGCATGTGGCAAAGTCGGTCATTTTGCAAAAGTATGTCGAGGCAGAACTGCTGCGGTAAATGAGCTGACGATGGGCGATGGGGACGAAGACGACAAGGGGCCAGGTGACAAATTGGAGACGGATTTGTTCGTTGGTGCTGTGTCGAACAACGATGATGAGAGTTCCCAGTTATGGTACGAGACTATAACTGTAGGGGGGATCGATGTGCGTTTCAAGCTGGACACATGCTCGGAGGCCAACATCCTCCCCATGGACAGTTTCAAGACCATGCGGAACGGGATCTTCAGGCAGCCAAAGTGTCGGCTTGTGACGTATTCAGGGGAACAAATCACGCCGATGGGTCGGACGGACCTACAGGTGCGGGACCAGATGCTACACTTCCAGATCACTAGGAGTGGATGTGCGATCCTTGGAAAGGATGCGTGCATACGTCTGCGCATCATTTCATGCATTGATAGCATCCGTGCGGAGCCTGACACTGACAGCAGAGAAGCGATGACCATGGTAAAGGAATTTCATGTGTTCACGGGATTGGGGACAATTAAGGTAGACGCTAAAATTCATGTAGATAACAGTATCCAGCCTGTGATAGATCCTCTTAGGAGGATTCCTCATGCCATTGAAGAAAGAGTTAGATAGGATGCTGGATTTGGGAGTAATAATTCAGCAGACTGAACCGACTCCATGGGTTAATTCCATAACGATCCTGAAGAAAAAAGACAAAATCTGGGCATGTTTAGATTCTACAAAGCAATTGAGCGAGGGCCGTATCCTACGAGAACAATTGAAGAAGTGGTTGCAAGGCTAGACGGGGCTAAGTTCTTTTCTGTCGTAGATGCAAAAAGCGGATACTGGCAAATTCAATTAGACACGGAAAGTTCAAAGCTATGTACGTTTAACACACCATGGGGGCGTTCAGATACACTAGGTTGCCGTTCGGCATAAAGACGGCTGGTGATATTTTCATATATGAGAGGAACAAGATTCTGAATGGTCTGAAAGGCGTGAATGTAGTCACCGATGATATCCTGGTATACGATAGTTTGGTGCAGGAGGATAATGACAATCTACGAGCAGTCCTTGAATGAGCAAGACAGGTGAATTTGAGGTTAAACCCAGACAAGTTGACCATCTGTAAATCCAGTGTTGAGTATGTAGGTCACGTTGTATCCGAGAAAGGCATAATGCCAAATAAGGAGAGTCCAAGCTATAACTGACATGCCCACATCCACAAACAAACAATCGGTACAGCGGTTTTAGGGAATGATAGCGTATGTTGCCAAATACATGGCACATTCCGACCAATAAAGAAACCGCTTGGCACTGGGAAGATGAGCAGGAACGGGCTTTTCAGAAGCTGAAAAACATGATTACGCATGCACCTGTGCTTCGTTTCTGTGATGTACACAAAGTAGTGACACTTCAGGTAGATGCCTCCAAGTCGGGTCTTGGGGCAGCTCTCTTGCAGGAAGGGCGTCTGATTGCCATGGCTTCTAAAGCTCTGGACGAAACGCAAGGTAGTTATGCGGTGATCGAGAAAGAGCTGTTAGCAATTTGTTTTGGATGTACTAAGTTCCACAATTACATCTTCGGTAAAAAAGTATGGGTGGAAACTGATCATAAACCTTTGGTATCGATAGTAAACAAACCTCTATATCAACTGTCTGCTCGCATGCAACGCATGAGAATGCTTTTGCAGAATTATGATTTGGAGTTGGTTCATATCAAAGGTTCTGAAATGTTTGTTGCAGATGCGCTATCCAGAGACCACAGTCCCAAGACCGAGCCAAATCAGCTGTTTGAAACGGAGATCAGCATTGCAGATGTAGAGGTCGTTCAGGGTGGCATGAAACAGATTGAGGCTGAAACAATAGCTGACCCGGTATTAAAAGGGTAGCACACATGCTCGATAATGGGTGACCAGAAGACAAACACGTAATACCAAAATCCACAACACCATTTCACACGTTTCGGCATGAAATAACAAAGCGGGGTGGTGTATTATTAAAGGGCGACAGAATAATCATACCAAAGAGCATGTAGAAAACAACACTTGACAAACTACATGAAACACATCAAGGTATAATAAAAAGTAAGAGGTTAGCAAGAGAACACATGTTTTGGCCAGGGATGCAAACCCAACTTGAGGACATAATTCAGCGATGTAGTTTGTCAGCAATACAGGAATAAACAGCATAGTGAGCCGCTAAAGCCCCATGAGATACCATGCGTGCCATTTAATAAAGTGGGAGTGGATTTATTCCAAATAGGGAATCAACATTATTTGATAATAGTGGATTATTTTTCAAAATACCCAGAAGTAGTAGAGTTGCAGTCAACCACAATTAATGCAGTAATTAAAGCTATGCAGCAAACATTTGGTAGACATGGAATTCCGGCGGTGGTGGTTTCAGACAATGGTCCACAATTTGCGAGCGCAGAATAGCATTTGCGGGAGAGTACGGGTTTGAATTGAAATTTCCAAGTCCGCATTATCCACAGAGTAATGGACAGGCAGAGAGACACATTCAAACAATAAAGACGATGATAAAAAAAGCGAGGCAGGAGTCGAAGGACTACAATCTATTCTTGTTGAATTTCCGTAATACTCCTTTAACGGGACTGGAGGTGTCACCCGTGCAGTTGTTAATGAGTCAGAAGTTGCGCTCAAAGTTGCCAGCATTGGATAAACACTTAAGAGCGAAAACAGTAAAGATAGGTCAGAAACAAATACAACACATACAAAATAATCAAAAGAAGTTTTCCGATCGACACACAGGAAAGGAATTCAGACAGTTGAAAGCAGGAGACAATACATCACACACACGGGAAAATGGGCTCCGGGCAAAATCACTAAGGGGGCCAGGGAAAGAGTCCCGGAATTATTAAATACAGAACAAAGACAATATGACACTAAAAAGAAATCGCAAACATATAATTCCAACATTTAAGAACATTGAGCGAAACCCACAAGTGATACGAAACCAAAGCCAAGCTACGCATGCAAGGAACCTGAGTGCCCTGCCACCTAATTATAAAACTCAGAAAGGGAGAGAAGTGAAACCAGTGAGGAGATTAGGGTATATCTAAAGTCAGTCATTAAAGGTTAATCATCGACATGTTTCAGATAAGGCAAAATAATCTGGAAACTGTGAGAGACAGGAGAGATAACAGGGTTGTTAGTAACTTTCTTATCTGGCTGGGTGAAAGTGTGTGTAATTAAAAACAAATGTTCATGTGAATGTTAGAATTAAGATTGCAAACGGGATTGTGGCGTGGGAATTCCCATGCTTAGGTATTTGTGGCACCCGTAAAGTATATGCTGTGTGTAGTGTTATTCACAAAATGAATATATCAGGCTATGTTATATGATAGGTTGTTCATTGGAACATGTAACAAGGGGAGTTGACTATGTATGTATCATTTTATTTATATTTTTTCAGAGGGAGATATGATATTGATGTATTTGTGTGGAACTGGTTATAAGTGGACAGTACGCAGAATGTGATGAGCGGACATCACCGCATGCATGCACTAAGGCATTGTGTGGTAACTAGCCTGGACTGAGCTTTACCAGAACAAATTGGTCCATAAACAGTTCGGGCACAGGACTGAGTCGGCATCATGAGTGGTGTTCATTTGGATTCATCTCTATCTTACCTTGGATTGTGCAATTTTGTATTGTATTAATCTGTTCGTTTTCAGAATTGTTTTTATTATTATATTTGGAAAAGGAGATGTTATGTATGGTGCTTCGGCTCGATGGCAGGGGATCAGCCCGCCGCTACCGAGGGACTAGGGTAGGGAGTCGCTGGATGAATAAACCATTAAGTTTGATTGATTGATTGATTGGTGGTTGCTTTACGCCGTGTCGGCAGCATAGGCCATATTCACGGCGAGAAATGTTTGTTTTTTGTTCAAACCATCGCTTTTACATGTAAAAGCAGACAATCAATTATGTGCCAATAGACACTAATTAAATTAGAAAGCTCACAATCATATATCTGTGGTCAAGGGAAACAAATTCCCATAGAAAAAGAAAAGTTTCATTAATAATTAATAGAATCCATTTAGTAAACTATATAAGGTGGTACAGTCCAGCTGCCCTCAAAAAGGCTAAAATGTTTTCCTGTTTTACCTTAGTAAAAAGGTCATGCATACTGCCTGCAGTGTAGAACCGTTGGCGCAGGGCCAAAAAATCAACGCAACTTAGTAAAATGTGTTTGAGTGTCAGTGGGGACTGACACCCAATACATTCAGGGGGAGGTTCCCCCTTGAGCAGAAAAGCATGTGTAAGCCACGAGTGGCCAACACGGCAGCGACTAAGGACCACTTGGTCCCGCCGACCTCCCGCATGAGTCTGTGGTGGCTTTCCCACAGATGGTTCAATTTCTTTAAGTTTATTGATGTTTTCATCCCACTCATGTTGCCATTTGGATTTTATGTGGGTGGCTATTAGTGGTTTCAGATCAGAGTGAGGGATCAGACACGGTTCAAGATCACAGTTCAGGGCCTTCTTCGCAGCCCGATCAGCTCGTTCGTTTCCTTGTATGCCGGCATGGCCAGGCACCCAGCACAGGTGAATGTCATACCCATCTGTTGTCAGTTGGTTCATTTTATAAATGACCGTTGCTAGAATAGGGTGATTCGTTTTCAGTCCAGCAACAGCCAGGAGGCAAGAGAACGAATCACTGTATATAACATAGTTAGTGTGGTTGGATACCTCGATACACTCCAAAGCGAGAAGGAGTGCTCGGGCTTCTGCAGTGAAAATCGAGCTCTGATCGGGCAAACGTACACCAAATTTTTCCCGTCGGCAGACTGCCGCAGCAGCTACCCGGCTTTGGTCTTTCGAACCATCAGTGTATATGGAGAGGTGGTCTGCAAACTGGCCTTGAATCTCTGCATGCAGTCCTTGGTACTCGAGTGGATGTGTCCCAGACTTCCTCAGTTCCGTGAGTCGGAGGATAACCGATGGCTTTCTCAACGACCACGGGGGATGTTCTGGGACTTTGGCATCCTCCAACACGTCCAAATCCAGGCCCAAGGCCTCCAAATGAGGTTTCATTCGGAGCCTCAGTGGCCGGATGTAATTTGGCCTGGCTTCATACCTGGATTCGTCATGTTGCTCGAATAGACAATTGTGTGCAGGATTCAATGCATTAGTTTTTATCTTGACTACATATTGCATGGCCAGTTTGATTCTCCTGTTGTTAAGTGATGGTTCATTGGCTTCGACATAAAGGCTCTGAACTGGTGAGGTGCGGAAGGCCCCAAGGGCCAGGCGCAGTCCCTGGTGGTGGATCGTGTCTAGCAGCCCAATATATGATTTCCTTGCGGAACCATATACTATGCTGCCGTAATCCACTCGTGAACGAACCAAGGTTCTGTACACGGAGAGCAGAACATCTCTGTCCGCTCCCCACTCTGAGCTGGACAGCACCCTCAGAATATCCAGCGCTTTCAGGCATCTTGTTTTCAGGTACTTTATATGTGGCACAAAAGACAGTTTTGCGTCGAGAATGAGGCCCAGAAATTTGGTTTTCTCAACGACTTTAATGGGATCCCCATCCAGGGTCAGCTCCGGTTCCGCATGTATTCTACGCAGCAGGCAGAAGTGCATGCAGACTGTTTTGGTCTTGGAAAATTTGAAACCGTTCAGAACTGACCATCGATGGATCCCATTTATGCTTGGTTGTAGCTGTCTCTCTATGACATTCATGTTAGCACCGCTGTAATATAAAACAAAGTCGTCCACGAAAAGACTACAGGAGACCCCCTGCTTTACAGCAGCAGCAATACCATTGACCTTGACCCCGAAAAGGGTCACGGCCAGTATGCTGCCTTGAGGTACTCA
>CM059200.1:47139095-47174879 GCA_030323885.1 Branchipolynoe longqiensis | reverse complement strand
AAAGGAAAGGGCTCCCTTAACTGAACTGGTGTCCTAACGAAAGGTATCGTCAACCCCTCTACACAATTTAATATCCATTTATCTGACGTTAATTTCTTCCAATTGCTTAAGAAATTTACTATATTTCCTGCCATAAATACTACTTGTTCATTATAAACAGTACTAAGTAATGCATTACCAGGTTTGGTCTTTAACTCTGAGTTACCCACCTGGCTATGGTAGCTCACTTCTGAAAACCCCGGCCGGAGTTCCCTCTACCTCTTGCACCTCTTGCCCCCGACGGGGCATTTCCATACTGGGCGTAGTCGTCCGACGTTCTGCCAAAGTGCTTTTCTGGCCCTTGCTGTCTTGTGCCCCAGGAGGACGTCAGTCTTCCTCCTCTGTGAGGTCTGAACCTGCCATATCCCCTTCTAGGGTAAGGAGCCCCGTAGCTCCTTGCCTGGTTATCTTGGAAGAATCTTCGTTTCCCTCTATACTGTCCTGATGTCATACAGGTATCTGAGGCTCGCACTGACTTCATCAATTGTCTGTTCTTCTCACCGAGATTATCTCCCAACAGATATTCGGATGGTTCTGGTAAATCTCCATACACATCTCTTTTCTCTTTAATGATTTCTTTTCCCAACCGTGAAAACACTACCTTCTTAACACTGGCCTTTCTGTCGAGTCTTATCTGACTATGAGTGCAAACCAACAGTCTTATCGCATTCAACATGTGCATCGCGTGTTCATTTAGCTCAGGATCCGCCGAGCCCCTCTGCAGTATAATATCCATTACCGGCGCTATCGCTGTCAATGAACCAACAACACCCTTCGTCGCCGTCAACAGTGAGCATTCACCATCTTTCCTACCTTCGGCAAAGCGTATCTCCTCATTTAAGGCCTGCACCTGTGCCGCTGGAACATCTCGTAATCCTGTGTACTGTCTTGAAATCTCCCGTATTGTCTTAAGTGGCTTTGGCCCACTACCATTGGGACCTTCGTAGTAATGATTGATGACACCTGCCATCGACTCACTAATCACTATCTTCTGCGCCACCGGTTTCTTCACTGCCTTATATATACTTTGTATTTCCGTTAACAGAGCACCCTCATGTAGACCCGTATCTAATTTAAACTCTCGTCGTACTTTTGTTTTTGCCGTACTTGCCGTTGTTGACAATGTTTTCGACGTAGGTACCACGGCCGGAACTGTCACCAACTCCGCCGCTGTCACTTTTGGCTTCGAGGGCGCCTTAAACTTGCCAAAAGGCGACGGCAACGGCTTCCTGAGTGTCTCCGTCACCACTTGCTCCTCGTCATTCGCGAACCCCGCTCTAAGTAACTGCAAATGGTCATTCATGTTTATTGCGCTCACGGAGTCACCATCGTCTTCCTCACAATACGCGTAATCGTCATCATCTCCTGTGTCGTACAACGCATCGTACTCCACGTCATTGGGCGGCCCGTCACCCTGACCTATATATGACGTGTCCGCCGCCATGGCGTCCATTTGCCAATCTCTCGAATGTTCCAATTCCAGTCTCTTCTGCTCCGCTACTTTCGCTTCATTCCTCATTTCCACCAAATCTGCGAACATTTTCTTGAACTCTGACATATCAGGCAAGTCAGGCAAGGTATCCGAGCTCGTAGAAGCCATCGGAGAGTTTGTTTCAACACTTTTAAGCCGTTGTTTAGCCTTAGCGTCCAATGGCGCCAACTTCTTCTTCTTCAATTTTACTTGTTTCGTACGCGGACAATCCACCGATTCGGACTCCGACGCACTCAAACTGTGAATAGCCGGTTTCACAATTGTCACCTCTTCAGTAGTCATCATACGAGCCATCCAAACCCCGTATAGACTCTTGCCTTAAGCGACCACACCGTTTACTAGTCACGTAATTGAGTTACGCGCGTTCGTTCCGGCCGAGAGGTGAATAGCACTTGCTCTCGCAGTCAAAGTTCTGTAACGACAAGCGTTAGAACTATCAGTTTAGGCATAATCATGAAACCAAAAAACCTCAACACATAAAACGACAGTCCACCACCAAATTTTCACCAAATTACATTCATCAAAACCACAGGTTCCTACCAAAAAACCTACCTTAAAATGATCCTCCTCCAACTCGTACTGGCTCCACCGCTGCCGAGTTGCGTACTGACGCTACTTCCGGCATGCGCGGGATTGTCCTCTCCCCGGATACTTAACTTCCGGTATCCGGAAGATGAAGTAAGAACCTTTCATGAGCCAGTTCGCTCGCTAAGCGCTAGGTGGCAGCACCCGTTCCCGGTCCTAGCAAATCGTGTGTGTTCTGGCTGATTCAGAATAGTTCATTAGTAAACCATGGCTTGCAGAATTACATTTAAACCTTTTGGAGAGATGACCATACCAGAGCTAAAAGGTGAATTAAGAAAGAGGAATGCTAAGTTGTCGGGCAAGAAACACCAATTAGTCGAGAGGTAAGTGAAAAACAAATAAAAAAGTAATCAAATTTGAGTTGTATTTACTCAAGTGAGCGATAATACATGAATGTTCCATAAAGACCCACTTCATAGACCCCGTTTTAGCCATGTTTATCCAGAAACATGTTGAATATTATAGATGGGACGGTGCAAACATGTAGGACGGTGCAAACATTAAACCTGCATGTGCATGTTTCCTACATGTTTGGACCGTCCTATATGTTTGCACGAACCCATTTCTTCATATATCATATATGGACACTGCTTCCTAACAGGTAGTTGCTTTTGATAGTGGTTGGAGCACATGTTTGGACTGTCCTACTCTGGATGTCACACAAATATTGTACACTAATACTTAAGATATGATAGGCTTTGCATATGCTAAGCATAGGTTGCCACATAGGAGGGAACACTGAGTCGTTTTAATAGAATCTGTTACTGTAGAAGCCTATGGTATCAAAGTTTTGGCATGTTTGCCAAAATTATTTTCCCATGTTTGAATTTCAAATGTCTCAAAAGGTAGCCATTTCAATTAAAAGTTACTTCAAACTAAAGTAAGGTAGATTATAATGATCAATTTAATATATTTATCTCAGAAAAATGTCAGAAACTCAAAACCATCGGACTATGCAACTTTAACAGGCTGCATTGGCATTGCAGATCATCTAGATACTCTGATACTGTGGTAGTGTTTGTACGCATTGATAATAGTGATCAGTACCATTGATCAGTGATCAGTGGTGTTAATTCCCTTTCAGTATTTATTTTCAACATTCATATTGTATTAAAACAATTCCAGGTTGGAAGCTTATGACCGAAACGCCAACTTTGGGCAGGTGGTGGTGGCAGATACGTTCAACATGACACTACCAGATGAATCATCTTACAAGGACATCAATTCAGAAAGCAAGGTGAAATGAGGGATACTTTTTATTCACTCATAACTCTGTAACAGAGTGGTCCATGTGTTTGTTGTGAAATATAATATGTTATCCTATGTATGTTCATAACATGGAGTGAGACTCAAATAAAATATTCCTTTACCTTTACATAAAAGTACATATGTAAAAGGTTCAAACCATTTAAAATGGGTGTTGGGAATCCATCTGACTACCATTACATGATTGAAGTAAAACATTAAATTTAGATTTCGCTCATACAAAATAAAATAACTATGTTTATATGCCAGTTTATTTTCAGTTACCATCAGTCAATGAAGAACAGGTGAAATCGTACTTGAAGCTGTTTGATCAAGAATTGAGAGACAATAGTGTCGACATGTACAAGGGCCACTTTCTGCTGTCTATCAGATGTTCTATGGAGACTGACTTCACATTTGTCTGTGGTCGCGTGTCGGCGGAATATTCAAAAAAACTTGTGTACAAAGTTGACATCAAAATTGATAGGCATGGAGTTGCGGTAGAATGTCAATGTCAATGTGCTGCAGGGATGGGTCCAGAGGCTCACTGCAAACATGTGGCTGTTGCTTACTACGCCCTAACAAAAGTGAAGGAGGGAATATTAACTAAAGAAACGTGTACACAGCAGCTGCAAACATTCCATCAGGCAAAAAAATACACCGGTTCACCTGTTAAGATGCAGAATAAATCGGTTAGAACAAAATCTGGCAATAGCATGGAAGGTCTGAAAGACTTCGATCCACGACCTATTCAGCTGAGGAACATACCTGGGTACAGTGACCATTTTCGGTCAGTATGGCTCAATTCGTCTGCATCTGGACCCCCGATCCGGCAGTTGTATGGTCCTGCTAATGTGTATGGCATCACAAATGACCATGATTACTTGGCTAAATGTCCAGAAGAACTCTTCTTGGATTCTATGGGCATAACTACTATTACGGAGGAGGCATGTGTTGATGTTGAAGCCAGAACGCGTGGCCAGAGCAACACAAAATCATGGAAGGAGGAGCGCCTGATCCGACTGCAGTCTTTGTCCTTTGGCAGAATTTGCAAAGCAACCCAGCGAACAGATTTTGACAAACTGGCAAAATCCCTTGCTGAACACAAGGACATCTCCTGTGAAGCTATTAAGCATGGTCGTAAATATGAGACTATTGCCCGAATAGCATACAGTGACCAGGTAAAAGTGCCTGTGAGAGATTCAGGCATCATCGTCTGTGCGGAGGCCCCTTTCCTTGGATGCTCACCAGATGGGCTAGTAGGAGACGAAGTACTGCTAGAAATCAAATGCCCCTATACAGCGCGAGACAAGGATATTTGTCCAGAGACTGTGCCTTATCTGGAAATGAACACAGATGGATGTTTGCAACTGCACAAGAATCATGATTATTACTACCAGATAATGGGTGCTCTATTGTGTACAGGTCGGAAATCGTGTGATTTTGTTGTTTGGACATTCAAGGGCATGAAAACACTCCACATTATGCGGGATGAACATTTCATATCAAATATGAAATCACAGTTGACCGAATTCTTCAACAACTATTTCAAGGTTGCTGTGTTGAACAAGTACTTGTACAAACAAAGTCACTTATTCTGAGTGTTAAAGAGAGCTTTTTCTATGTACCTGCACTTACATGATTTGCAAAGATTGATTGATTGATTGTTGGCTGCTTTACACCGTGTGGTCAGCATAGGCCATATTCACAGTGAGAACGGTTTGTTTTTTAATTCAAACCATCTCTTTTTACATGTAGAAGCTTACAATCAATTTATTGTCAAAAGACATTCATGCATTTTAAAAATCACAATCATATAATATCTGGCCACGGTAAATAAAGATTCCAGATGAAAGTATTTTCCATTGCTGGCAATTGTTTAATAAGCTTATATGAGGTGGTACAAACTAGCTTCCCTCAAGAAGGCTAACATGTTTTCTTATTTTCATTGGGGGGGGGGGGGTGGAGGGGGTCACCATTTGCAAAGATCATATAATTGTTAATACATTGTTCACATTAAAGCCAGGTAAGATATTACCAATTCTGTTTTACTTCATGAAAATGTAAAATATGAATTTTAACGGTGAAGTATACATGTGGAACTTCATATTGTATGTATGTGAGTGTGAAATATGATTGTGCAAGTACTGTAATTTTGGAACACCAATAAAGAACATAAATCATTTGTAAAATTCCATTCAATATACAATTTATTCTAAGTTACCTATACTGTGATCCAATTTACATAATCGATTTGGTATGGCCCAATAGTACATACATTCACTCATTTACGTGACACTATATGTTATGTGCGCATCAGGGCTAATAACAAGTAAATATACACCAAAATCCTCTCAAGCATTCCTGGGAACAATACACTTCCTGAAATTGACCAGCATATAACATACAAATATGATGTCTGATGACAGAACACTTTCAGTTTGATTCAAAGGGCGACACAGTATTTTGTAAGTTTTTCCAAGACCGATCACTCGTTCGACATGAACTCTCTTACTGGAAATTTGTCTGTCCTTTAGAACAGTACCTCCTGTCATTCTGTTCCTTTTCTTAAAAAATGTGGGGATATTTACAGTCACATCCATTGGTGCAAATAAGTCCTGGACATCAAAGCCTTTGTCAGCCATTATAGAGTCTGTGGGGTCACACATTGTAGTGAGATTACTCCTCTCTACTATTTGCCTGTCGCTGGTGCTCCCACCATAAGCAGGTGACACATAGGAGACCATGCCACCAGGTGTCACTCCAAGTATCACCTTTGCTGTATTGCGATTTTTATAAGTTGAGAATGTGACTTGCTGTGCTGCTGGATCTTTAGGCTTTTTTACAGGACACTCTGTACCATCAAAGATAGCTCTTGTCCTTGGGAATTTTCTTTTAAAATCTGTTGGTGTGTGGAAATGTACCACTTCCCGTTGTGGCCAGATATTGATTTCCCGCCACTGCAAGGACATGAATCGAATCCAAGTAACAAACGCACTATAAACTTCTAACTCTGTTATTTTAAACAATAGACTCAACTCATAATTTGTTTTATATGTCCGCAATTTAACCAGGGTGAGGAACAACTGGTCTTCAGCCTTGATTGAGGGAACACTGTACATGTAGGTCAGCTGCGATACGGCTGGTCCCAGTGACATGAAAACATCCATAAAGACACTGTAGTTTTCTAAACCAGTGTAAAACTGCATGGCACGTTGGTTTGTTTTATAGTCCGCAGCAGAAAAGCATTGTATCGTAGGTGCAATGGTTTGTGTGGATGTTTCCTCCATGACTGTGTTCTCTGTCTGAACACTTTGTGACTGTGTGGTGTTCACATCCTGGCTAGAAATTTCTTCCACATGCGAAACAATCATGTCTGCATTACTGGTTAGCAGCAGCGCAGGTTCTGTTGATTCAGATTTTGTCAATGACTGCATGGCTGTGCGTTTTCTGTCACGATCATGGGCTCGTTCACGTCTTTCAAGGCACCGTACTGTTACCCCACCAGTCCAACTGAAGACGGAAGGGACAGCACATGCTAAGAGCTTCTTCGGCCCCATCTCATACCCTGGAATTAACAGTGTATGGTGGTATATTGAAACAACACCATTTCTATAGCATGACCAGAGGAAATATGGTGGTAGAAATATAATTATATTTTAGTTTTTAAATGTTATTTAATGCTACACCTGCCATGCTACCGCGTTGTGTACATTGTATTGTAAGGATATATGTCAGAGTGTCAATTATATATTAAATCCAGCATTTTTTTTTAAACCAGTAAAGGGCGCATTCCTTACACGCAGTATGCGGTATGCGAATGCGACAAAAAATCGAAACACCTTGAAGCCTATGAGCTACATTCCTTACACGTGGTATGCGAATGCGTTTTTCCGATCGGTCCATGTAGCGATCGGTGCGACACCAGGGTGCGAATAGAAAACCATCACTCGCATTTGTCCATTAGTTTTAGACAAGGAGAGGCAACTGAGCATTATGGAACGGTCACACATTTATTATTATTATTGGGGGGTTTGTGACCTAGCGGTCACTGGCTGCAGGACTGCAGCATTAATAAACGGCGCCGTTAAAACGGCCCGTTTTTGGCGGTTTTTTTTTTTTGGGGGGGGGGGGTCTTTCCTTCTTTATATGTGACGTCCTATACACAAATAGCCTGAAGTGAGACTACTAATTATGTGTGGTCTCTGTGGCCTAGTGGTTAGAGTGTTGGACTTGTAATCTGAAGTTGTTTGGTGAAGTGGGTTCAAACCCCATCCACAGCAGAACCTTTTTTACATTCATCAACAAAAAAATGTTTTTCATCTATATCTGTTTCTCATTGAATTATGCAATGTAATTGTACTAACATATATTTTACATTACACAAATATATTTCCTGATTGAACTACTCTAAAGAAGATTGAGAATACCCCAGTTTTACTCTCCCTTATCTCCACTCACCCAGCCATTTTTAAAACAACAGCTGCCAGCTATTCCCAGCCTCAGAACTGACCCACTTCTGGTGGTGAAGTGGGTCCCCTACTCTCCCCACACATACTTGGTTCATTTAAACATAAAAACTAAACAAAGTTGTGCTTGGAGAGCATTTGTCGGAGTACGCGCAGTGTCCCAGCGAGCTATAGCTGGTCACACACAAGGGTGTGGAGGAAGGATGATGTCCCCAGCCTTCACAACACTCCCTCTACGAAGACAAGTCTTCAACCAAAGATTGGTCCGATTTATCGGAGCCTCTCTACCCAATGTTGCAGTTCTGCAACCTGTAACCGTCGTAAGGTTACGAACACCCCATTTGATTGGGTGTGGAGGGGACACACAGGCCTAGAGGGACGGTCCTAACATGGCTCAGTTTAGGATGTTAGGACCGTCCCAATAGGGAGACAGATGGTTAAGGGAAAGCTAAAAATGCTACCATATGCACAGAAATATGAATACTTATCTATAATTTGGTTATAATAAAGGTAGGAACCCCCATGTGACGTATGAAAAGGTACATAGATATAAATGTAATATTTGGTCATATACAGTGCAGTAAGGAGTATACTTGTTTATTTTTATTTTCTAAATATAGCCAGTCTTGTGACCAAAAAGGACGGTCCTAACATGGCTCAGTTTAGGATGTTAGGACCGTCCCAATCGGGAGACAGACGGGTACGGGAAAGCTAAAAATGCTACCATATGCACAGAAATATGAATACTTATCTATAATTTGGTTATTTAACTACCCTTTTTGTTGAATTTGTTGTAGTCTGCATTCATGAAGTGAACTTTGCAAATGATGCTACTCTGGGAAGGCCACCATCGTTTCCCACTCTTGTTGTCAATGCGCTTGATGGCATCTACCCACTGTTTCTTTAATGCTTTGTTAGACGGAAATTCGTGCCCGCCTCGATTATGACACCCGGGCACTGAGCAACAAGTCTGCGGCATAGTTGACAACTTTTCATTACATAAACCAATGATATTTGAGGAAATCTATGGGTTGATATTATTAACTAAATAATAACAACACGACGCAACGGCGAAAATGGCGAAACACGCGGCATGCAGCATTACGCCGGACCGGCAGAGTCCGCCATCTGACGACGGAATCTTGCAAACTGGTGTTGCAACGAAAGCTCCATTGAGTGCAACACAAGCACTCTTTCCAAGGAGGGAGCTGCCTTCCTCTGTCACTTGGAACTTAAGCTGATGTCCACGAATGTCGATCACTGCCTCCCCTTGCGGCTGTATATGCTGTCCCGTATATGTGACGAGGTGGCAATGAGGTGGAGACATGTTCATACCACCTATCCGGTCGTATATCCTCCGTGGAATTATATTTGCCTCAGAACCAGTGTCAAGCTTAAACTTCACGACACTGTCCTTCACAACAACATCAGTATACCACAGTCCCTCTCCGTGTCCACTGTCATCATTAAGTGCACCGACGAACAAATCGTGCGTATTTTCCTCCCTGTCGTATGCATGAATCCATTCATCCTGTTCGTCTCGTTGTTCAATGTTTATCTCGTTGACTGAAGCATCTCGTGCACATTTCTGCTTCTACACATCTTGATCAAATGCGCCACTCTCCTGCATCCTGAGCATTGTTTATCCTTTGCAGGACACCGCCCTTGGTAGTGTTGATAACCGCAATTGGAGCATTTGGTAGATGACATATTTGAACGGCATTGTGGCAGTTGCGACGTTCGTTTCGAAGGCGTTACACGGCGCCGTGACGTCACGCCGCTGCTTATCCTCGATATTGCATCGACGTTCTCATTACAATTATTGGTTGTATTCACACCTAATAATGTTCCTTTGTCTTCACTCAGTCGACACATACTACAGAGCTCCAAAGACAAATTATGTGTCTGTAACAAACGGTGCTGCTCTTCACACCGCAGACAATCCTATCACACAACAACGAGTCTTCAATTGACCCATACTGACAGTGTGAAATACGGATACGCAGCTCACGAATGTACATGTTGATGCTCTCGTGCGTTTGATTCAGGGAATTAAATTGGTATCTCACCACAGTAATGTTCGTCTTTCCTTCGCAATAAACTTTAAACACCTCTATCAATACAGTAATTTTGTCTCGGTCTGCCACATCAATGTTGAGTGTCCTATGAATTTTCTGTGCCTCAGATCCGGCGACATGTAGAAATACACAACACTGTACTCTTTCTGATTTCGCAGCTACTCCCACTGCTATGGCGTAAATCCGGTAGGAATCAATCCATTGAGTCCAGTTTAGAGTGAGGTTACCCTCCAAGTCCAGTGGCAATGGGGGTTTCAATCCTGATAATGCCATCACTTGTTAGGTAAACCACATCTGACACCATGTAAGATACGAGTTGACACGTTAAGTTCTAGTTCATGACTGTCTTTATTTATCATCCGTTGTCCCTGGTTACATTCCAGACTTAGCTGGTTCCCTGTATGTCCCGGTTGACCTATATATATGTGTAAGTATCTAAGCTACCTCTACACACCTGAATCCTGAACCAGTGTAGGTATCTAAGCTACCTCTACACACCTGAACCAGTGTAAGTAAGTAAGCTACTGTTACACACCTGAACCAGTGTAAATATCTAAGCTACCTCTACACACCTGAACCAGTGTAAGTATCTAAGCGACCTCTAAACACCTGAACCAGTGTAAATATCTAAGCTACCATGACACACATGGACCAGCGTACAGATTCTAAAGGCCCTGTCACATTAGGGTTTTTTACGGGAGCGTATGGCAGCGTAGGCGCGTTACGTCATATACGTCGGCATACGCCGTATACGCTACTCATACGCTACGCATACTCTACTCATACGCCGTCAGATGCCGGCTTATGTGAAGCGTATGAGGCATACGCCGTCATATGCTTTCATAAATCCGTCCGTCCAAATTTTTTTGTGCATGCTAAAAAAAACTCGACCTATGAGGGCGTATGGCCCATACTGTCAAAAAATGTCACAGCACGCTCCCATACGCTCCTCGTATGCTCCACATACGCTCAAAACCACCCGAAAGTTCACCGAAGGTCATCATAGGCCGGCACCAGCACGGCGTACGTAGGTTTTCAATACGCTCCAGCCATACACCGTAATGTGACAGGGCCTTAAGCTACCTCCACCGACCTGTGCCGATACGATCCTTCCTCCTGCCACATTTCTACACCTGAGTCAATCTGTGATCTGCTGCTCCCACACACAGCTTCCACGGTGAGTGTGGAGAGAAGCAGTGCCAAGATCAATACTCTATAATGTGCCACCATTACGCCACTTGCCAGGCTTGCACTTAGCCACATGGAGGGGAGGGTAGGGGAAGGGAGGGAAAGGGAGGGGAGGGGAGGGGAAGGGAGGGGAAGGGAGGGGAGGAGGGGAGAAGGAGAAAGAGAGGAGGGGGAGGAGAGAGGGAGGGGGAGGAGAGGTTTAGCCCTTTCCCTGACCAATTATATATGGTCTGCCTCACGTGGGCTCGATTCATGGCTGAGATAAAAGCTTCACATTCCAAGAAAAAAATATTTGTCAAATAGCCAAAACATTTACCTAAATTGTTATCTGACATAGTCAATGTTTATACTGGTTCACATCTTGACATTCGTTGCAATATCCAAGTCAATTTAAATATAACATGTTATTGCCTAATGAAGCCAAATCACCGCGCTTAACCAATTACAAAATCTTCTGATCAGAGCACCAGTCTTGGAATACTTCGATGTAAAAAAATAAAGACATAAATATGCAAGTAGATGCATCAAAATCTGGCCTCGGTTCCGCTCTATTCCAAGAACACCTACCCATATCGATGGCCTCCAAGGACCTTGATAAAAGTCAAGTTAATTACGCGGTAATTTGGTCTGCCTCCCAGTGCCATGCAAGCTGTTTACTGAGGAAGATTCTCAAGAGTATTCTATCTGAAACAAATTGGGTATGCCTTACTCACATATCCCACAATCACAAGGAACCTTTGATTTTGTCCATTTCCTGGATAAACCATTTCAGTGTGCACACCAACAGTAAATTTTCATGTTTCACCTAAAATATCTTCAAAGTTATCGCTTCACAATAAAAGTTACTTCAAACTTAGGTGGACTATAAGTATAACAATAAACATAATATATGTATCTAAGAAATATGGAAGAAATTCAAAATCCTTGGACTATGCAATTTAAACCAAAATTGGACTGCCAGAAGGGTCGGCAACATGGTAAAGCTGCCAGGAATGCCAGGAATGCCAGGAATGCGCATGTACTGTCAGAAGTCATGTACCATCGCAACTCAGTCCCCATCCTTAAATGTTGCAAGGACATAACCCCAAATACCTCCATCGCAGAACAGTATATGTAGTATCATCATCATCATCATCATGCTGTCGGTCGCGATGCGACAAAGACTGCTTTCATTACTTGACTGCCGCTCTCCATTTAGCTCTCTGCTATGAGAGTGATGTCCATGAGTCGGTCTTGATGCGCGAAAGGAAGAAGGCAAGGCGGAGGTGGGAAAAAAGAGGCGTTTATTGGGATGCCTCTGGCAACAGAGGGTAGGGCAACAGTGAGGATGAACAGAGGAGCACAGTAAGGAAACAAGCAAGTAAGGCTCATGAGGAGCAGTGAACAAGGAATAAGTTATATCAAGGGCTCATAAGGAGCAAATGTCAGAGAGGTGAATGAGTTTGTGAGGGGGGGGGGGGCGCCGAGGAGCCCTCCACCAGCTGTAAGAGAAAAGAGGGGAAGTAGAGAAAGTTGGGTGGGTGGGTGGAGGAAAAAGGCAGAGCGTGGAGGAGGGCAGGAAGGCGAATGACTGAGGGAGGCCAGCGGGCGGCCTTATAAGGGAGGCAGGAGGGCGGTGACAGGTGAGGTGCGAAAGCAGCGGGCCCGGGGGAGGGGGGAGGAGGAAGGCTGAGAGGCGGACGTCGCGCGAGGTGCGAATGCTGCGCGACGACCGGGGAGGCGGGGGGAGGGTCTCTTCCTCTCCACGCATCAAGCGCAATGCTTGCATTACGACCGATGCACGAAAAGGAAGAAGGCAAGGCGGAGGTGGGAAAAAAGAGGCGTTTATTGGGACGCCTCTGGCAACAGAGGGTAGGGCAACAGTGAGGATGAACAGAGGAGCACAGTAAGGAAACAAGCAAGTAAGGCTCATGAGGAGCAGTGAACAAGGAATAAGTATATCAAGGGCTCATAAGGAGCAAATGTCAGAGAGGTGAATGAGTTCATGTGAGGGGGGGGGGGGGGGCGCCGAGGAGCCCTCCACCAAAATGGAGGAGAGGGCTCTAGGCGCGCCCGAGGCCGGGGCCCGGAGTTGCAGGTCTGGGTGTGGAGATGTGTCCGGGGCCTACGTGGACGGGGAGCGGGCGGCCAAAAAGGGGAGGCCCGCTCCTGGGGGCTGCGGGGAGGAGGTCCGGCGAGGGTCGAGCAGGGGGGGCGGCGAAGTCCTCAGGGCTGGGCGGGGTGGGGGTGGGGGTCGGGGTCGGGGTCGGGTCGGGCGGGTTGATGAAGGCGGTGTTGTGATGGTCGGCGGCTGCGCTGTCTGGGGAGGGTTCCTCGTGAGGCTGGGCTGTGTCTGAGGCGTGAGGTGCGAGGTGATGATCCCCGGCTCTGTCTGGTCGGTGTTTCGATCGGTGGTCGCTGGGGGGTTGTCGGTGGGGGTCGCGGGGTTGTCGGCAGTGGTGTGGGTGAGGCGCCGGGGAGGGCCCCCCAGGCCGGGGGGGGGGGGGCGGAGGCGGATCAAAAATCCGCCGAGGTGGCCGGGGTCTGGCGCTCACGGGCTTGCTTGGTAAGGCAGCCGGCCTCGCTGTGCATCGTCAGTATGCGCCGCACATTGGCGCAGTATGCGCACACGTGCCGGTGTTGGTTGCCGGTTCCAGGCGGGGCAGGGGACCCCGTGAGTCTGCCTGTCGTAGGCGATGCGGGTGTCGACTTGGGCCCGGGGCAGGTGTGCGCCTCGGAGAGAATCCTCGCCTCGGGGGGCTGGTGCGGCCGGGGCGGCTTGGGTGAGGGTGGCGGGCGTGGTGAGGGAGTCCATCCTCAGCATGTTGAGGGCAACTGGATCGTGCCATCCGTGGGGGAGCCTCCCGTCCGCTATCCACGTGAAGATGACCTCGGAATAACGGCGGACGGTAGGCCACGGATGCACGAGGTTGTCCCTCATCACGGTGAGGTGGTGGTGGTGGAGGCCCTGGACGGAGTGGGCGGGGAAGGCTGGATGGCTGGCCAGGGTGAGGAGGGCGAGGTTGTACTCATCCTTGGTCGCCTCGCCCCTCCTCACCGGCTTCCGCTCAGGGCCCCTCTCCACGAGGTCCGAGGGGAAGATGTAGTCACTCGGCACACCTCGGCGCCTGACGGTGTGGTGCGCCTCGGCGGAGGCCAGGATCTCGCGGACGGCGTCGGCCGCGGATGCTGGGGTGTGCTCGAGCCCCTCCTGGAGGTATGCGGGGGGCGGAGCGGGGGCAGCTTGAGCGGTGAGGCAGCCGTAGCGTTCGTATTGGGGGTGCACCGCCCCCGGCAGGGTCGCTTGAGGTGGCGGCGGGGGACAGGCCCCGGCCACGGCGTGCGCCCGAGGTGCTGGGGCGGCCGGCGTGATGTAGGCGGCCTGCACCGAGGTTTATGCAGTTTTAAATACTACACAAATATTTGTTTAAATAGATCACATGAGGTTCAACAATGTTAGAATAGGGTCGACACTCTGGTAGTCAAGTCTGATAGGCAAGAGGTATATTATTAGGCTATGTCCCTACAAACTGTACACTCTCAGTCTCATGTGCCTGCCTCGGCTGACACCGTTCCACATGGGTGCTTCGCGGTGTTGCGGTTTTGGGTCTCAATGGCCGTAATCGATTAACACGACCCGGGTGACTCGGGTCACCCGAGTGGTCAGAATTTCAAATTGAACATAGCGAGGAGTCGAGAAATACACGTGCCGTGTGCAAAATGACCCGACCCCAGTAATCCACCTCTTGGCTGGGGTTTGCTAGGAGCGATGTAGATAAAGGATTCACCCAGTACTCGCAGTACACGGGTGAAGACCAGCCTTATATTAAAACGGTCGAAAAGTCAGGCTAATGAAATGAGTCTTTATGAGAGCCTAATTTCACAATCTAAGAAGCAACATTTATTCTTTGTATATGTCTTCATATTTCCCTGCTACCTTTGAGTTGAAAAATATAATAAAACATCTGGTTTAATAAGATTTCAAAGTGAAATCGACGCGTTCTATGGCCGCCATCTTGTCTTTTTGCATTCTCTCCCATTTCACCAACTTTGTGCCGATATAAGTAACCATTTGACACTGGAGCCAAGCATTGTACTTCCTGTTCCATACTAAAGCTATTTTCGCTCGTATTTACAGTACGTTGTCCTTCACCCGTGTACTACAAGTACGGGGTGAATCTTTTATCTAGGAGCGATGATGTCACATCTGTGCTGGTACCTGTAGGATAATAGCTACCAGTACAACTCCTACGTGTTGTTTTAATGCTTTTTTTTTAATAACCCAGATTGTCAGCTTCTACAATCAGAAAATACTTTAAATCCTATTTTAAGGAAATATAGCGAAATAGCGAATGGTAGACAGGAAGCGTGAACACTTATTTGTTTCTCATTTTTGCTTAAGTGCAAGTAAATATGCAATCAAAAACAGTACTCTTCTCGCATAAACAAATGCCAGAAAGAAAACTACACTGTAAGTTAGGAAACCAAACACTAGAAAATGTAGACCATTACAAATACCTAGGCCTTGAGTTGGACAGCCAACTAAACTACAACCTATGTATAAATAAAATTATACAAAAAGTAAACCACAAACTGTGGCTATTTGCAAAGCTAAGAGACTACATGACACAAGAAATGTCAATAAAAATCTTCAAGGGCATGGTGCTCCCCTATTTTGACTATGGAGATGTAAACTACATGGGTGCGAGAAAAGAACTACTAAAAAAACTGCAAACACTGCAGAACAGAGCCCTAAAAATCTGTCTAAGAGTAGACAAGCTGCACCCAACCTATGACATACACAAAAGAACCAAAGTGAAACTACTAGAAAATAGGAGAATAATTCATTTGAAAACATTAGCATATAGCTATAGTCAAAACAGTAAACTTCTAACAAAACCACAAAGGGCTACTAGAGCAAATAATGCACCACTACTAAAGCAGACCAGAAGCCGAATAAAAGCTCATGAGAGAAGCACGCTGGAAATGGCTGCCAAGTTGTGGAATGCCCAAACGGTAAAGGAACGACAAATTCCTGACCTAAAAACTTACAAAAAATATCTGTGCAAAATAAGGCTAGGAAACCCCCAGTAAGCTGCACTGCAAAGGGGCATGTGATATGTCACGGCCCACCAGCGGGATGCCCAATGGAAGGTAACCATGCCAAAAGTAGCCAGATAACACACCACACAGCTACGTACAAGCCTATGATATGTAAATAGGAGTAGGCTAGTCTAGTAATAAGAGTAGAAAAATAAAAACATATATACCAAGAAAATCAAAAAAAACTAACATAGGCTACTAACCATACCAACCAATTATCTATCTGCTACTGAAATGCAGGCAATCAAATACCTTATCAGCAGCCACTGTGTGGTAAGATAACACCAACACTACAACTGGCCAGCATTGAAAACAAGCCTGGGTACCCGGGCTTATATGCTATGGACAGTATAAATACAGCCTCAATAAAAAAAAAATATTAAAAAAAACAACACAAGGAATAATTAGTAGCATGTGGTGAATAAGGGGTCAAATTTCTCTGGATCATCAGCCCATGCTTTTTCTATTCTGTTCTTGAATGAATTTATTGACTCAGCATCAATAACATTTTGTGGGAGACTGTTCCATATATTGATGATCCTGTTTGAGAAACTGTGTTGCCTTAACTTTGAAATGGCCCTGGGTTTTACTAGTTTGAGAGTATGGCCCCGACTGCCTTCTCTTTTATTCAAGGTGAAAAATTGGTTCATATCTATTTCATCAAAACCTTTCATAATTTTAAATACTTCAATTATGTCACTTCTTTTCCTTTTGCAGGAAAGGGTAGGAAGTTTCAATTCCCTAAGCCGTTGTTCATAGGGTAAGTCCTTTATAACTGCAACTATTTTGCTGTACTTATATCGGTTATTGACAAAAAATATTATGTTTTAGATTAAGTCACCATTTTGTCCACCCCGAGCGTATTTGTTTATTCAACCCGAGTCTGTAGGATGTGCGCATGCACCAAAAAGTGGCTCGGGTGACTCGAGTTGATTAATCGATTACGCCCCGTGGGTTTACGCTCTACGCATCGATTCTGCGCATGCGTCAAAATCGAACGGCATAGTCTGTGCATGCGACAAAATCGAAGCACATTTTCCCCAGATTCAAACCGTGGCCTATAGCTGTGTTTACACGGGCAAATGTAAAACGATTTAGACAAAGCGATTTATATGAAGCGATGTAGTGGCGCGCTTACACATAACTAGTTTGAAGGCGGAAATCGATATCTGCGCATGAGCAAGTCCAGACTAACCAGCGCCAGTTTGGGTTCGTCGACGTCACCACGAGAGAGTGTGGGTTCGACCTAGATCTGTATGGACTGAATCGTATTGGTTTGGAACGGTCAAAACTTCTGCAGGGCAGAAAAACCCTAAAAATAAATGATGAAAAAAATATCTGTGCACAGCTAGCGGTTTCATAGACTAAATTCTATAATATGCGCTTTTGATCGACCGGAAAGTCAACAAACTAAGGTCTCGACTGCGCATGCGTGTGACGCGCTTAAGCTAGATCGCTTCATCTATACTACCTCGCAAAGTGGTTTACATATACCGATTTATATGAAACGATTCAGCCCTCAGCGTCGCGTTTACACAAATGTAAATCCATCTAGGCAAGTGGTTTTATATGAAGCGTTTTAATTCGCCCGTGTAAACACGGCTTAAGACAGTTGACTGACATATTTCGATAATAGATGTTTTCTGCAGTGTTGTTCCTTCAGTAGTTTTCTATAGATGTTGTGAACTTCTAAGGATTTTTGATCGATTCCTAAAGGAGATATGTGATCAATTTGATGTAAACATTGATCTAGTGTGGTTGAGTTAAGTGACACTTATACTGTCACTATTGTGTCAGTGTCACATCTGCGTGAAACGTCCTTACGTGCGAATAAGAATCCTACCGTAGTGCAGAAAACATCTATTATCTAGAAAATCCACCGCTGTCGCTGATCGGCGGTAGTGACTACGTCCCACTCACTATTCGCACCTCGGCTGCGTAAATACTGCTCCGTGGCTTCTAAGTAATTAATTATTGTTTTATATATCCCGGGAGGCGGGGGGGGGGGGGGTTAATTAAATAAGGCCCAATTTCAAGCTCTTTCCAGTGATGCCTTTTGTTTTATTATTGAAGGAGTTTGATTTTTTGGCACATACCTACACTACCTACCACATACCTACACTACGTACCACTGGCTGCGCAAATACTGGTCCGTGGCTTCTAAGTAATTAATTATTGTTTCATATATCTCGGGAGGTTTCCAATTATGATTACTACTTTTCATAAAGCAAGTAGTGGCATGTTAAATGTCCTAAAAATGTCAAGATAGTAAAAAAATAAAAGAAGTACCCCCCTCCCCGAGATATATGAAACAATAATAAAAAGAATGTAAAAGCCCCCCCCCCCCCACCCCAACAAAAGCCACCCGCTGTGTGAATAGAGGTATTAAGCCACCATTATTTCCACCCCGAGCGTGGAGAAGCGTATTCGATTATTCGACCCGAGAATGTAGGATGTGCGCATGAGCCAAAAAGTGGCTCGGGTGACCCGAGTTGATTAATCGATTACGGCCACGGAGACCCAAAACCGCAACACCGGCCAAGAGCGCGCGCACGTGCGTGTGTGTGTGTGTGAGTGTGTGTGTGTGTATGTGTGAGTGAGTGTATGTGTGAGTGAGTGTGTGTGTGAGTGTGTGTGTGTGAGTGAGTGTGTGTCTGAGTGAGTGAGTGTGTGTGTCTGAGTGAGTGAGTGTGTGTCTGTGTGAGTGAGTGTGTGTGTCTGTTTGTGAGTATGTATAGCCGTGTTTACACAGGCGAGTTAAAACGCCTCATATAAAAACACTTGTCTAGATCGATTTACATTTGCCGTGTAAACGCGACGCTGAGGCGTTTTAGGGCTGAATCGATTCATATAAATCGGTATATGTAAACCACCTTGCGAGGTAGTATAGATGAAGCGATACAGCTGGTTCCCGGGCGGCGATAGTGTAAAATAGCGGTGCTCGCCGGATACAGGCTCAGGTGTAACTATACACTGGTGCCCGGCAGTGTTAGGGACCGATTAAGCCGAAATCTATTGAATGCGATCATATTTAACAGAATTACATACTCCAATAATGAAATTTAATTAAATTAACCCTAAATTCCAAGCGATATTAACGTAGCAGCTACATCGGTGTCATTATTCATATTGTCGAATCGACGAGTGTAAACTAAACAAATAGCAGTGCTCGCCGGCTACAGGCTCACCACTAAGGCTGCTGGTTAGTATGGACTTGCTCATGCGCAGATATCGATTTCCGCCTTCAAACTCATTCCGTGTAAATGCGCCACTACAACGATTCATATAAATCGATTTGTCTTAAATCGTGTTACACTCGCCCGTGTAAACACAGCTTATTACACATGGCATGACTCGAATAATAATACAAACCATATATAAAAAAAGTAAAGTGTTTGATCATATAAATTCTACACGAGTACGACTAGCGAGCAGTTCGGTAGATTTCCACCAGGCGGCGTGCGAGGTGTGAGTAGCATTACACACGGGAGGTTATGGCCAGGTATCACAACACTGGGATCGATATAAATACATATATATATAACGCACTGTCTTAGGCCCCCGTCACTGCGACAGCAGAGCACTACCTCGCTACTTGACAGCATATCTCCCCCTGCCCCCCGTCCCCTGCCCCCTGCCGGTTGTCAACCCTGCCACAAGCACCTCCAGTACCTGAGTCGGCATGCCGCTAGCCTGTCACCATGGTAATGCAGCAGTCGGTGTGTCAGCCTCCGGTATTCCCTGGGCCAGGTGGGGAGCCCCAGCGAACACAACCCGCCATCTTGGTCCGAAGCAAGCTGTGCGGAACGAGGTACGCCGAGGAAAGGCGGGGGTTGTTGGGAATAGGATAAACGACGACGGGCAGCGCCACGGACATCTATTAATAGCCACGGATCGATACGTCATGGCTGATTCGTGGGGAAGGCGTGGGGAGTCTCCCATGGCGTATTCGATTATTCAACTCGGGTCACCCGAGCCACTTTTTGGCACATGCGCACATCCTGCAGACTTGAGTTGAATAAACGAATATGCTTCTCTACGCTCAGGGTGGAAAAAATGGTGGCTTAATCCAAAACCTTTTTTTTCTTTTTAATAACCGATATAACTACAGCAAAATATGATTTAAAGTATTTTATGATTGCATAGTTTAGTTATATTTCCATTTCATTAATCTGGGTTATTACAACAAAATAACACGTAGGAGTGGTACTGGTAGCTGTTATCCTGCAGGACGGTACCAGCACAAATATGATGTCATCGTTCCTAGCCACCCCCAGCCAAGACGTGGGCTACTGGGGTCGGGTCTTTCTGCACACGGCACTTGTTTTTGTCGACTCCACTTGTGGTGTTCGATTTGAAATTCTAGCACCTCGAGTGACCCGAGTCGCCCGGGTCGTGTTAATCAAATACGGCCGCAGTGGTGGCTGCTGGTGGGTAGTGGGGTACGAGGGGATGGGATGGGATGGGATGGGATGGGATGGGATGGGATGGGATGGGAAGGAGAGGAGAGGAGAGGGGAAGGGAGGGGCGGGGAGGGGAGACGAGGGGAGACGAGGGGAGACGAGGGGAGGGGAGGGGAGGGGAGGGGAGGGGTGAGGGGAGGGGAGGGGGGAGGGGAGGGGAGGGGGTGGAAGGGAGGGGGAGGGGATGGGGAGGAGAGGGGAGAAGAGGGAGAAGAGAGAGTAGAAGAGGGGGGAAGAGCAGAAGAGAGCAGAAGAGAGCAGAATATAGGAGAAGATAGAAAAAGAGAGCAGGGGGCATGCATAGCCAGACCGCTAGATCAGCTTGGTTCAATAAGGTCTGCAGGCGTTGAGTATTGTCCAGATAAACAACTCCTCAAATATCTCGCCCAGAACCCAGACCAAGGACGACGTACCTCTGTCGCTGCCGAGGAGAGGGAAGAGAGGAGAGGGGAGAGGGGATAGGGGAGAGGGAAAGGCTGTAGCATCTCCCAGTGGTGGCCGTTGGTGGGTAGTGGGATGTGAGGGGAAAGGAGGGAAGGGAAGGGGATTGAAGGGGAGAAGTGGGAAGATGAGAAGAGAGGAGGAGATAGAAGAGAGCAGAAGATAGAGGAGAGATGGGGAGGGGAAGGGAAGGGAAGGGAGGGGAGGCTATGGGAGGGGAGGGGGGGAGGAGAGAGGAAAAGAGCGACGAGGGGAGGGGAGTGGAGGGGATGGGTGGGGAGAGGAGAGGAGAGGAGAGGAGATGAGAGGACGGGGGAGGGCAGTGGAGGGGCAGGGGGAGGGGAGAAGAGAGAAAGGAGAGGAGATGAGGGGCGAGGGGAGAGTGGGAGAGGGGAGGGAGGAGAGGAGGGCAGTGGAGGAGAGGTTTACCCCTTTCCCTGATCAATTATTCTCAAGTGTGCTGACCGTTACTAAATTGAAAACTTCGAGGGAAATAAAGACATTAGAAGTTTGTTCTTCTCACGCTCTCAGTCCGATAGCTTCGCAAATGTTGTGTGCTCGGAAATGCTCATTTCTATTAAGTGAATAAAGGCATTGCTTTAATGCCGAGGCACTGGTCTTCCAGCCATGTTATGTGACATTCATTCACATATATGATATAATCTAAAATAAGCAAAAGTTTGCTACAAAGAAAACAAAGAATTAGTGTGGTTACCCAAGAGAATTGTGAGATAACAGATTTTACGTTAATATTTTCAGTGTCAAGGTTAAGGGCCTGTCACATTACGACGTATGGCGGTGGCGTATACTTAAAACTTGGCGCAATAAAATGAAAGACATTATAGGTCGAGATAAGCCAACCTTTTTGCACTGCGGGCAGTCATGGCATCTTCAGAAGCGTATGCGAAACCTATATGTAACCTACCGCAGGCCTATAGCGGCATGTTCAAAGTGTAATACGACCTGTGCATGGCGTACTGTGATGTGGGTTGACGGTTGTGATTGGCAGGTCCAGCATATGCGTAACCTATGGCGACCTATGGCCAACCTGTGCCTAGCATATCAACTTATGAGTAGCATATGCCCAACCTACGCAAAACCTATGCGCAGCGTATGCAAAGCGTGGAATGACTATGTTATTGCCATTGGGTCACGTGTTCGGTCGCGGCCTGGGTATATATACCCTGGAGAATTTGATTTCTCCACACTCTACCACCATGCCACCAAAGAAGAACACCACTGCTGCTGCTGCTGCTACTACACCAGCCTCCAGAGCTACTCTCACTGGAGGAGGACTAGGCCGTGGGAGAGGCAGACTATGCCTACTTCACCATCTACACCATTACCAGTCTCCTCACCTGCCTCCTCACCTCACCACTCTCCACAACACCACTCTCCACAACACCACTCTCCACAATACCACTCTCCAGAACACCACTCGGCATTGGAAGAGATGGAGATGGAAGTGGAGATGCAGACGACGTGCCAGTGGCGGCCCCGCTCCAGCTCTCCATCTCCTGCTTCTTGGGGCAGCTCACGGGTGTCGTCCATCGCCTCCAATGCCTCCGCCCCAGCCTACACCAGCACCTCCGGCCTCTACTCTGCCAAGAGAAGGAGGGCCAAGAAGAGCGACTGTTCTCTGACGCTCTTCGAGGAGGACCAGATGCTCGACTTCCTGCAGGAGAATCCAGTCATCTGGAATGTCAAGATGACAGACTACCGCCGCTCGGACAGGAAGGGGAAGATGTGGGAGGACCAGGCGATGCTGTTGGGGAGGACATCGGTCCATCTCCAGAAATGGTTCAAGTCACTCCGGGACACCAACACGCGCCTCCCCAAAAAAAAGAGCGGGGACCGACCGCCAGAACTGACTGAGAGGGAGCAGTGGATCATGCAGAAGTTCGGTTTCCTGCGGTCCGTCATCCATCACCACCCGGAGCCCTGCAGAACTGTAAGTATATAATCTTTTATCCTTCTGACTAGTGTGGGCATCAGGATTCTCGTAAAACCCTGAATATTCTGGAGAAGTCGAAAAACCGATATATGTTATTTACGTAATTAATCTTGCTAAATCAAGTTAATTGTTTAATGTTATATATTTGTTGTTGTTCTTTATTGTTGACTTGTTGTGCTGTTATGGTTATTTCGAGAAATCGACAATCGATATATGATATTTACGTAATGAATCTCTATAAATCAATTTAATCATTTATCATTAAATATTTGTGCTTTATTGTTGACTTGTGTTTTTGTTTACGTCTTTTGTGGATACATTGATTTGCATTCATGTAACTTATGTCATTTTATTATTGTGTCTTGCAGGAGGCTGCTGACATAGAGGCTGCGCAGCGTGATGTTGGCATCGAGGAGAATGTCGGCAGGGATCTGGACGTGGGGATGGAGGATGACCTTACCGCCACTCCTCCCGCTCCAGTCCGAGAACGAGGAAAGGGGAAGGGGAAGCGCTCAGCCCCAGACGACGCGAACCTCCTCGCTGCTATCCAGAAGAGGTTTGACAAGTCTGGGGACATGCTCAAGGTCATGCAGCCACCTCCTACACCGGCGATGATGCAGCGCGCCGCCTTTGCCAACTATGTCCGTCAGACGCTCATGACCATGCGGGAGGAGCGGTTTGTGGAGACACGGGCGGCGATCAACCGGATCTTGTCGCAAGGGTTGGAGGCGGATTTCCAACGGCAACAAGGCCTTCAGGCTCCTGTGACTGCGGCGGCTCATGTGGCTGCACTGGCTCCTGTGGCTGCACAGGCTCCTGTGGCTGCACCAGCTCCTGTGGTTTGCGCGCCATCAACAAGTCACTTGTACCACCCACAACCCCACCAGTGGACTCACCAGCCACCACCGGCATCACCCTGGGTGTCGCAGACACAGGAGTATGTGCCACAATACATGGTGCAGCCATATGTTCAGCCTCAGCCTCAGCATCAGCCTCAGCATCAGCCTAAGCATCAGCCTCAGACTCCATGGCGAGTTCAACTCCAACATGAGTCGCGCCCGCCACAGGAACTTTGTCGGAGTCGGCCAGCCCGACGTCCGACGGAATATTGAACTTGCCGGGGCTGTCGGGGATCTCGGGAGTGTTGGTGGTCTCCAACTTGGACCTCTTCCCCCCCCCCCCCCCCATCAGCCCCGATGTCACCAGGTGGGGCTGGCTCCAACGGGGCGACCGAAAAGTGATTGTAAATAGTTGTAAATATGTGTATATGTGTAGATATGTAGCTATATAGATATGTAGTCATAGTTTGTATTTTTATATGTTATGTTGTATTGTTTATCTTTGTATGTTTGTATATATATATGTATCAAACGGTGTAAATACAAAAATATTTAAACTAGAATTTTTGTGTCCATGTTCAATAATGGCATGCCATAATATAATTGTTATAAATTAAAGTACAATTAAAGTAAAATTTCAAATAAAGAATAATTATTATTAATATTAATATTTAGGACACAAGTCCCTACCCTCTCTTCCCCTTTCGTCCACCTCTCTCCCCCTCTCTCTTCCCCTCTCTCTCTCTTCCCCTCTTTTCCCCTCTCTTTTCCTGTATCCCTCTTTTCCTCTCTCCCTGTCTCTCTCTCCCCCTCTCTCTCCCCCTTTCTATCCCTGTCTCTTTTTCTCACCCTCTCTTTCCCTATGTTCTTAGTATGTACGTTAAAACAGTGGTTATGCTTTCAAAAGTTTAATTCTTATAAAAAGAGAGCAAATTCATTACAAGTAGTGTTAACTAGATTATTTTAATTGGGGATAGAAAGAATAGAACAGACATGTAATTGTGTTTTGATATCTAAAAATGGATATCGTTTATTTGAAAGATTAGACATAAACATATTACCATCACATAACAGTAGACATGTCACAACATAACGGACATGTAAATAAGTGATAACTGGTCAGTGTAAAAGAAAAGCACGTAAGTTTTCATAACAGTAAATGTACTCTGTGCATACAGACAGATACAATCTTTTGGTACATCAGATCATGTCGTCTTTCCATGATAGTGTTCCGGCGGGCGAGATGACCCAGTCTTTCATTAGATCGCGCTGCTCCTTTCCTAGCTTGGAGGCGGTGTTGGGGCTAGGTAGAATGTCTCCGTCTGGCAGGATTTGCCCCTCTCGCTACTCTCCAGGGATGAAGTTGTTGGTCCCAGTCTCGGGACGATCCAGCTCCATGTTCTGCAGTGCTGGGTAGCGCATCCTCATGAGGTTGTGCACAACCATGCACGCCTCTACAATGACCTTCATGGTGGAGGGGTGGTGCTGCATAGTGGTCAGCAGCACTTGGAAGCAGTTTGCTAGAATGCCAAAGGCATTCTCCACCACTCTCCTAGCTCGGGAGAGCCGGTAGTTGAACAGTCGCTCCTCATTGGTCAACCCCCTCCTGCTGTACGGCTTCATCATGGTCGACTGCAGGGCGAAGGCATCATCACAGATGAGAGAATAGGGCACATCCTTCTGGCCGTCCATGATCGGTTCAGGGTGCGGAAAGACGATGGTGCCACCTTCAGTACCCGCCTTCAGTGCCCGCCTTCAGCTCGGAGTCGTTGTAGATCTGGGCATCAGACGCGGAGCCCAAACCCCCAAGATCTGCCCAGATAAACTTGTAGTCCGTGTCTACAAGCGCCAACAGGACCATTGAGTAAAAGCCCTTCTAGTTGTAGTAGAGTGACCCACTCTTTGGAGGGCACCGGCAGGCGATGTGCTTCCCATCCATAGCGGCACAGGTATGGGGGAAGTTCCACTTCTGTAGGAATTGGTCCGCGATGGCACGCCATCCTTGTGGAGTCGTTGGACACGTCATCACCTCGTCCAGGTACTCGTCAACGATGGCCTGACAGACTTCACACACTATGAGCGACTGTGTGTTGTGGGGGACCCTCCACCCAAACCTCATGGACGAGTATTTGTTCCCAAACGCCACGTGCCGCAGAGTAAGGGTGATCTTCAGTGCAGGCTCGAGCGCCACCTGGAATGTGGTGCATTTTTTTTATCCTCGGTCCCACTCGCGCAACAATCCCGTCGAACAACTGGGGAGGCATTCGCATGAAGTTCACGAACGACGCAGTGTCCTCGCTGCGGAGCTCGACCATAAGCTTCTCGTACAATCCAAACTCTGGCCGCCTCCCAATCCAGGGTCTGACCCACATTGTCTGCCGCTGCCGTCTCCTTCTTCTCTTTAGACGGGCGGCCAGAAGAACAATGAGGTAGAGACTTAGCTCATGCTGATAAAGGGCTATTGTGTACTGATGCTGGAACTGTAGACGCAGTGCCTGGACATCCATCCTGTCTGAGCAGTGGAGCAGGACTGACAGAAGAAGCCTGTGGCGCCTTTATATACCGAGACCATAGGTTGAGCATACGCTGGGCATATGCTCGGTATATGCTGGGAGAATGCTGGGACAGTGGGAGAATGCTAGGAGTACGCTTGAACATGTTACACATAAGCCAGGCGTACACTATATACGCTAGAGATACGCCGAGGACACCGGTGCAATGTACGCCTAACCTATGCCGATGTACCCCATACCTATGCATAACCTATGCTGGCGTATGCCTAGCATACGTCAAGCGTATGCGCAACCTATGAGCCATACGCTGGCATAGGTTGGAAATTTTGAACATGCACAAACAAATTTTGGCAGCTCGACCTACGACCTATGCCGAACCTATGCGTAATCTATGAGGGCGTATCGGTCGAAAACCGCATACGCCGGCACACACTACCGCCATAGATCGTAGTGTGACAGGCCCTTTAGGGCAACTTAGTACTTATACATGAGTAGATATGAAGTTATTCGGTGAATAGAATTAGATCCAGATTAAATCTATGCGTCGGTGGAGATTTAGCTGGTTGTTGGTTGTTGGACCTTTACCTCCTGGCAACATCTAAGGTCATATCAGGACGGGGCAGATTTGGTGAAAAATATAATATGGTGTTTGGTGTAGTTTCCTTGTGTTATGGTTATCGATCGGGCACTCCATCAGACCAGTCTTGAAACACGATCGGTGAGTTTTAGTTCAGTGAACTTCTTGAGATGAAATAATACGCATGTTTGTTGTCTGTGCACCATGTTTTCTTGTGCTACCAAATGCTACTCCTCCAGCTAAGTGATACTTCCTTCCTCTGTCGCCGTAATGCACCTGTCCCCCACTAGGTGGTAGCACCACACAATAAGACGCCACTCACAGGCCGAGGACAGGTTGGCAACAGAGACGGGCACAGGGAGACACAGGGAGACAGGGAGACAGGGAGATACAGGGAGACACCGGGATAGTGACTGGCAATACGGGTGTCCAGAGTTCTGCTGGTTCCCCAGGAGGACTGAAGCTGCGACCTAGCACGCCGGTCGCAGCTTCAGCTTACACAGCGGAAAGTAGTATCGGTCCCTCCTCCCAGCTCCATCCATCCCCACGCAGTGTATATACCATATAGTGCCACAATAATCTGCATAGTTTCAGCAAAACTAATCCAAATTTTCGAAAGCAAAACACTTATCCAGATCTGATCCTAAGAACTTATTATAAGAACTTATATACATACGTGCTTATAAAGCGTTTGTTGAAGCATAGCCATAGAACTTAGAAGGGAATACAATTTCATCAAACCTGTTACTATTAAAGCTTATGGTGTCCAGCATGTTGATGTGGCTTCATTTTAAATATCGCAAAAGTTACCCATTTATAACAACAGTTCCTTCAAACTAAATCATTGTACAGTAAAACTTCTCTAAATCGACCGACCATGGGGCCAACTTTAAGTGGTCCATTTAGGGACGTGATCGGTTTAGAGAGTTAAAATATCCTTACCACGATATTGTTTGGACACAAATAAAGCGATTGATATAGGGGAGTGGTCGATCTGTGGAAGGGTCGGTATAGGGAGGTTTTACTGTATATTATATATTGTATATATTAGATATAATCCCTAATATAGCATTTATCTTAGGTCAACCTAATATATTTATCTAAAAAGAATATGGTAAAAACTCAAAACCATCGGACTATGCAAGGTTAAATTCACTTTGCACCTAGAACCACAACCCTCCCGATTACCAAACTTGGCATGGTTGAAGCCATACATTTGTTTCTAATGTAGAATGCAGTAAATGTCATAATTACATCAAATACCACTTTGTGTATGTGTATTTACCCACACCCGAACCTACTGGTGTGTAAGCTGAAGCCTCGACCTGGTGCTTCGGGTCGCAGCTTCAGTCCTTCCTGAGGAATTAGCAGAACTCACAACACACATATTCATAGAGTGAGTGTGGAAATTGTGAGTGCGTGCAACTATCTTTGATGGGCAAATCATGAGGTGAGCGTCACTATATTCCCTACGCTACAATATCTCTCCATGATCCACATATATTTGCATGGTAATAATTAGATACAACCTTGAATCGATTTGAACCACTTGAATGCACTTGAATCGATTTGAACACGGATGGTTACGGTCAGGGTCTCAGGTTAAGATAAGTACTTGTTTGTTACATTTAAATCGTGGTCTTCCTCATTCCACTGCTCCTCACTCCATCCTGGCAGTACTGAGCGACAGGTCAGGTAGTGACAGGTATCGGTTCTTAAGTCATTGGTTTGACTCGGCCGAGGTTTGAACGTGGGATTCGACACCCACAACCTGTGACGCCAGAAGCAGGCATTCAATGTCTACGACCATCCCACACTTTGATTGACAGATGTACCGACATTAAACCACGCCTCTGCTTGCCCTCGATACCGCCTTCTTCAGACTCTCCATCTCAGTGCTGCCACCTAGTGGCATCCAGTAGAAACGTGCGTTAGGAACACTAGTGGCGCTGTCTGTGGTCAGCCCCCGTAGTAAACTACCAACCCTGCTCCCCGCCCCATCACAAGGCACCACGCGTGATGAATGCTTTAATAGACTACATCACGGTTCCAGCGGCGCGGTGCATTGTGGGATGCGTCAGAGCAAAACATACCCGCGACAAGCACATGCTAATACACTGGGTGCAGCTATGAAAGTGCTAGGTTCAGCCCATCTCAGCTCTTGTTTGAAACATAGAATACCAACTAAAAAAATATATAAAATAAATTAAGATATTAATCTTTTATCCAGCATTGCATTTACATCAATATAATCAGCACATCTTATGCTATGTGCATTTAGATTTAGACAAATCTAGGCACTCAGACTAGTGTTAGAGCCATAGCCAGAGTCAGTTTGATTTATTTTATTCATGTTTTTATTTATATCCTATGGTTAATGACATATGTAGAAATAGAAAATGAGTAGAGTTAATCAGATATTGGTAATATATTTCTTTGAAACAGGTTTTTGTTGACACATTTGACATTTTAATATTTAGAACAAGAATACTTCTGGCTAATCAATGGTGATGTAAACATCAGCCTGTAAAGTGACTGAAATTGTATGTGTCTTAGCTCAAAATGCTTAATTATGGAGAGTTATGTCTTAAACATATTCATTATATTATTATATTGCATCCTTCTGGTCATGTTTGTGCCAAATTGTTAAGTATTTCTATTTATTTTGAATAAAATGCCAGTTTTGCCCTACGCGTATCGGTAAACTCAATGGCAGTACGCCTTTGCTTTGCTCCTAATGCCGTTTTCAGCGCATGCGCAGTCGGAACTGTGATGTAGTCTATTGTTCCCAGATGTCCACCGAACATATTTTAACACATGCCACTAAAGTTGCATAATCCAGTGGTTTTGAGCTTCGTTCACATTTGTTTTCAAATTGTTGAAACGTTCAAATTGTTTTCATTTTAAAGGGTTAACTGTGGGGATATCTGAAGTGATAGCATAAACACTTATATTTTGGTGTGCACACCGAAATGCTGAACACCATAAACTTCAGCAATGGAAGCTATTAAATTGAATTAATATTCTTTCAATGCAGCAATACATGCTTAATGAGTGCACCAGTATTTATGTTGGCTATAATAACCTGGAATTATATTATATTTATATTATTAAATACTGACAAAACATAAACTATTATTCACAGGGGGCATGCATCGGCAGACCGCTAGATCAGCTTGGTTCAATAAGGTCTGCAGGCGTTGAGTATTGTCCAGATAAACAACTCCTCAAATATCCCGCCCAGAACCCTGACCAAGGCCGACGTGTCTCTGTCGCTGCTGATACTAAGATTTTTATTTATTTATGATTATAATAAACAGAGGGGTTTGTAGGTCCAGCACGACAGTAGATTGTGCAATGTCTAATTCTGTGTCAATGTAGTTTCTAATAATAATAACAATAGTATTAATAATAATAACAATAATGCTGATGATGATAATAATAATGACAATAATAAATAACATTCAATAGAGTGCCCTCAACTAACAGGATCCATTCTAAGGTGTTCAGTATAAGCATGATATGACAACTCAGTTGCATCATTATAATTGGTGGAGAGATACAGTTCCTTTACCACCCAATCAAAGTGCTTTGGTTTTAAAATGTAGCTGCTTTTATCGGACTGCGCATGTTTAATATATGCACACATCCATACGCTTTCTCAATGAAGTCTAGCTGCTAAGTGATATGAACTTTTATCTGACTGCGCACGTTTAATATATGCACACATCCATATGCTTAACTCAATGAAGTCTAGCTGCTAAAGGCCCTGTCACATTACGGTGTATGGCGGGAGCATATTGAAAACCTACGTAGGTCCTGCACGTGCCGGCCTATGATGACATTTGGTGACCTTTTGGCTGGTTTTGAGCATATGTGGAACCTATGAGGAGCGTACGAGGAGCGTATGAGGAGCGTATGAGGAGCGTGTGGGAGCGTGCTGTGACATTTTTTGACAGTTTTGATTGGCATGTGGAGCGTACGAGTAGCGTATGAGTAGCGTACGCATAGCGTATGCACGTATGAGTAGCGTGCATACGCTGTGCATACGCTGTGCATACGCTAGGAGTACGCTCCCGTACGTAACTCGTAGGTTATGCGTACGCTACATACGCTAGAGATACGCCGGTGACACAAGTTGAGCGTATGAAAAACCTATGCCGGCGTACCCCTAGCGTACGAGGAGCGTATGCCGGCGTATGAGGAGCGCATGTCGGCGTATGAGTAGCGTATGGGCCATACGCTGTCATAGGTCGAGATTTTTTTAGCATGCACAAAAAAATGTGGACGGACGGATTTATGAAAGCGTATGGCGGCGTATGCCTCATAAGCCGGCATCTGGCGGCGTATGAGTAGCGTATGAGTAGCGTATACAGTGTATGCCGACGTATATGACGTAACGCGCCTACGCCGCCATACGCTCCTGCAAAAAACCCTAATGTGACAGCCCCTTAAGTGATATGAACTTTTATCTGACTGCGCACATTTAATATATATGCACACATCCATACGCTTAATACCCCTGTCACACTACGATGTGAGCCTAACGTGGTCATTTTTCGTCATTACGTTGGGTTACGTCATGATGACGTCAGAATGTCGTTAGAATGACGTCGAGCTACGTCACATTACGTCGTGTTACGTCGAGTTACGTCGAGTTACGTCGAGGTTTTGGACATGTTAAAAAATTTTGACATAGCTCGAACGTAAGGGTTTACGTTCGCCGTACGTTCTGTTCACGTTCAGTGAACGTCAATGACGTTAAATGGACGTTTTTCCAACGCTGCTCACTACGTTCCACTACGTTCCACTACGTTGACCCACATTAAACCGAGTGCAAATACCCACGTGGCGTAATGGGAACGTCAGGAGAACGTCAGGAGAACATCAGGAGAACGTGCATTCAATGTACGTTCAACGTCTCATGACATAGCTAACGTCATGTAACGTTCTTCTGGCGATGGAATAACATTCATAACGTTCCGTGATCGTCATTACGTTGACCTCTCTCGTTGAATGACGGTATCACTACGCTTTACCGACGTTACGCTCTCGTCCACTACGCTGCATCCACGTTCAACTTGTGCCCAAATTTGCATACTATGCCCAGAAGTTCAACGTTCTTCACGTTCTCCCTACGCTGACGTCATTACGTCATAGTGTGACAGTACCATAACTCAATGAAGTCTAGCTGCTAAGTGATATGAACTTTGATCTGACTGCGCACGTTTAATATATGCACACATCCATACGCTTAACTCAATGAAGTCTAGCTGCTAAGTGATATGCAAGTGCTTAAATGCTCTTTACTTATTACAACAGTCCAGAGTATTAAAATAGCGATTCACCTTGTTTCTTGGGGTTTTACGTCCTGGTAATATGTAAAGCCATATCAGGACGGCACCGACTTGTGACAATGCGCACTCATGACAACCTTTAAGGCCTTTCCCACCTGGGATACCGCACCGCCGGCATCATGACCCGATACCCGACTCAGTCACATTATCCCGACACCGAGACAACCATTCCTTGTCATACCTTATCAATGCTAAGCATCATGCAAAATAGCAACACGCATAAATTTGGCATGTCCTTGGTTTGACCCAGCCGGAGATTGATCCCACGACCTTCAGTACAGGAAACGGGAGCCCCACAGAGAAGGCCAAGTCTACTTTTTAAAACATAAATGGTTCTAAATAAAACCACTTGCCTACATTTGATCCAACATATCCAACTTAGACACTGTTAGATACTGGTTCATTATGTGCTGCTGAGATGGACTAGTAAGTCAATTTGATATAGAACCTGTCACTACCCCAAGTTACTCACACACCAAATTACTTTGCATGTTTCTACTTCAAAATACCCGAAAGTTAGATATTTTTAACTTCTTAATATCTATTTTTTTAAAGTTACTCCAAACAAAAGTAAAGTATATTATAACAATCAACTTATCTAACAATATGGAAGAAATTCAAAGGCACCGGGGTTTGCGACTTTAAAGCTGATTCGGTTCAATGTATTCCCCTCCTCCCCTCCCCCTCCTCCCCCTTCAGCGCCATCTCCTCCCTCACCGTCCTCTTCCCCTCCGCTCCTCCTCTCCCCTCGACCCCTTCTCATCCCCGCATCCTCTCCTCCCCCTCCTCTCCTCATCCCCTTTCCTCCCCCATCCCCACCTCCCCTCACACCCCCTCCTCTCCTCCCCTCCCACGCCGCCCCCCCCCCCCCCTTCATCCCTACCATTCCTCTCCCTTACTAACCACGCGGCATCTAAGTACATAAGCCACGTGCTCCAATAACCTCATGACAAGGCGTTCTGGGGCCGGCCTAGCAGTTCGGGGTCACAGTTCATTTCCGCCCACGTGATTGACTGCCCCTTTACCACAGTCTGGCGCAAGGGGCTACCCACTAAAGATCTAACACACACACATATCTCCACACACCTGTTCACTTTATAACCACCGACAGCAAATATCAAATCCAGGCTTCTCATAGGACACTTTTTTTATGAAAAGTAAAATTAATGAGAACAATTTCCCCCAGAACACACATATTCTGTCTAACCCATACACATATCTCCACACGCCTATTGCCTTTATAACCACGAGTAGCAAATATAAAAACTAGGAAATATTATCGGCATCTCCTTTCTTTTGTATTTGTGAAATATAGAATTAATACCGACCCACCCAGTAGCGAGGCTAAGGACTAACATGTGTATATATTATAGATAAACAATACTCATTCATACTCATAGAGGTTGAAAATGAAATCACCAAAATCCAGCAAACGGAAACGGAAATAGATCGTCGAACTTCGCTACGCAGCAAACAGGGTGGACGACAGCGATTGGTTAATAATATACTCATGTTGATGAATAAATAAATATATAAAAAAATATTTCTCCGAGCAGTTAGCGGGCGTCGGTCCTAAGCATTGCTTATTCATATTACAATTCGAACCAATTTAAAGATTTAACCAAACCCATATCCTTTACATACCTGTTGACCTTTTAATTATCAGCAACATATATCAAACCCATGCTCCTCATTTATCATAACGAGAAAGCTTTTGTTTTTCTATTTCTCTGTCTATCCCTGTGTCCATCTGCCTCTCCCTCACGCGCTCTCTCTCTGTCTCTCCCTCACGCACTCTCTCTGCCTCTCCCTCATGCACTCTCTCTGTCTCTCCCTCACGCGCTCTCTCTCTGCCTCTCCCTCACGCACTCTCTCTCTGCCTCTCCCTCACGCACTCTCTCTCTGCCTCTCCCTCACGCACTCTCTCTCTGCCTCTCCCTCACACACTCTCTGTCTCTCCCTCACGCACTCTCTATTTGCCTCTCCCTCACGCACTCTCTGTCTCTCCCTCACACACTCTCTCTGCCTCTCCCTCACGCACTCTCTCTCTGCCTCTCCCTCACGCACTCTCTCTCTGCCTCTCCTCACGCACTCTCTCTCTGCTCTCTCACGCACTCTCTCTCTGCCTCTCCCTCACGCAATCTCTCTGCCTCTCCCTCACGCACTCTCTATCTGTCTCCTCTGACTCTCTCTCAACCTCTTCACGCACTTCCTGCCTCTCCCTCACGCACTCTCTCTGCCTCTACCTCACGCACTCTCTCTGCCCCTCCCTCACGCACTCTCTCTGCCTCTCCCTCACACACTGTCTCTGTCTCTCCCTCACGCACTCTCTCTCTGCCTCTCCCTCATGCACTCTGTCTCTCCCTCACACACTCTCTCTGCCTCTCCCTCACACACTCTCTCTCTGTCTCTCCCTCATGCATTCTCTCTGCCTCTCCCTCACGCACTCTCCCTCACACACTCTCTGTCTCTCCCTCATGCACTCTCTCTGCCTCTCCCTCACGCACTCTCTCTCTCCCTCATGCACTCTCTCTGCCTCTCCCTCACACACTCTCTGTCTCTCCCTCATGCGCTCTCTCTCTGCCTCTCCCTCACGCACTCTCTCTCTCTGCCTCTCCCTCATGCTCTCTCTCTCTCGTTACTGACAACTAAAAAATTAAATATAAAATTAAATAAAAACATTTTAGGCTTTCGAGAGTCATGAAAATGTGTTGGTTACATCCGAGATGGCAGCAATCACCCCCACCCCCACCCCCATACATACAGTAGGAGCCTAGGGGGAGCAGACCGGAAGTAAACCCCATTTCCGGTTAATTAACCCACAATACATTAGGGTTAGTATTTACTTAGGTCCGGTAGGTGTCCTAAAACTGGTGGGGCGGTTATATGTTTGGTGTCAGAACGTAAACAGCCCCTTTCTTCCCCCCCTCCCACCTCCCCCCACCCCTCCCCCTCCTCCTAACCCCCCACTCCCCTCCCCACTACACTCCCCTTCTCTACCCCCTCAACCCCACATTACCTTCATTCCGGACCTCACACCGCGCGTACTAATACAACCACAGGCTCCATAATATATTGACACGTCTAGGACAGGACGAGATGGACTGACAACACATTTAATCAAACCGGTTACTGTTGAAGGCTACAGTGTCAGAATTTGTATGTGCATGCCCAAATTAATTGAGTAAGTTTTTATTTCAAATACATCCAAAGTTAGCCATTTAGATTAAAGGTTAGGTAGTCTATAAATAACCAATCTAATATGGATATGCTCATGGATACTGGTAACCTCACTCTCCACGAAGCTACCACTAATTCCTTTTATGGAATCGGAGCAACCCTGCATAGTCGGGAGCTGAGAGATAAATCATTCAAAGGCCTCAATAAGCTGGGACTGGCACTTGTATCTAAGCGGGAAAGCATCAGGATTGCCAGACGTGGAGATGTGTAGCCAGTATTGTG
>CM059200.1:47100365-47138595 GCA_030323885.1 Branchipolynoe longqiensis | reverse complement strand
AAGATCATGGGTGATGATGCGGAGAGACCGCCTGTCCTTTTCCCTTTCCTGGTTGCTAGTTACTAACAGAACCGACAACCTTGCTACTTCGGCAGCTGTCTCTCCGGCCATCGATTTCACCTCTCTAATGCTATCATCCACCCTTGCCTCCATTTTATCAAACCTCGCCAAGATCTGGGTAAGTGCTGAGTCAGCTATTGCTTCATTTGTTTTGTGTGGTGATCTGATGGGTGACCCAGTTACTGATGGGGATGGGGCAGTATTGGGGAATGCAGAAGCTGATCCCACTGTGGCCTTTCGACGCGTCCTGGATTTCTCACTAGCAGTTTTTTGTGACATCATGGATGAGTGGTGCTCACACAAATTGAATTTATATCTGAGTGTGCTATTTGGCTCAGGCTGGCAGGATTTAGGCCAAGTCAATCAGCCGTACTATTGTTTTCCAACTGAGTGGTCACCCAATATCTATTCCAAACTGCCAGTCGCCGGTCACACAATGTCACCGTCACATGCCGCCACACCGTGTCACAGACTGTCTAACCACTTCCAGCAAATTTTTCACAAATTGTACACATATTAATTTCCGGACTCTGATTCAAAACTTCTCATTGGTTACTCGTCATTAGTGGGTACTTGACGCGCTTGCTTCTGGTAAAGTTTACAAAGGTGTTTATTTTATTTTAATTTAAACACTCATGTTTTAACGATCCATTTGTTGTCATAGACAAGTCCATTCCACACCGTAAATCAATTTACTGAGCGAACTGCAAGTGTGCTTATTTTAATATCAGTTTCATAGTAGTTAGTTGACCATTCTTTGGGGTGCTACTTGATCGGACACACGCCACACATAGTTCAGCACTGTCTTGATTTGTTTGGGTTACCCGCGCAATCACTGTCACTGTAATGTTTTGATTCACTGAATGGTGTGATTTCCCTTGTTGTTTTGTGGATTATTGCTATAGTAAATATTAGTTTTAATTGTTCCTATGTGATAATACTGTGTCAACCACCATCAGTCTTACACAGTTTAGTTATTACCCCCATTGGTTAGTAATCAGTTTTTGAGTGGCCCTCATATTAATATTGTCTGTATGACAGTGGCATTTGTTTGTTCTCCTGTTAATCTGTGTGAGGGCTTGTGCCGTTTGAGATCATAGTTTCTGTAGTCATTCTCAGCCGATAGCGTGTGGGTGATAATACAGCAGGTCGCGGTCACGCGGTCATTTTCAAATGAAAGTATTTAAGTCAGACTCACGATTTTGACCCGAGATGAAACATTCAACCTACCCATAATGTCACCGAGACAGTACTGTTGGGAGTAACTATTTGGATTCTAGACGCATGCCGAACCGCATTTGCGGCGATATTATTAGTGTCAAATCGACGAGTATAAAGTAAACAAATCGCCGTCGCCGCCGCCGTCCCCGGTATAGTTATCTAACGCATTACGACGCAGATAACTGGTCTGGGTGGAGTAGCGGGTATTAGGCTACTCCACCCTGGTGTTGTCGGGTCTCCAGGGGTTGGGCGTACATGAGATACTCTAATCCCTGTCACACAACGAGTAACGCAGTACATATGTTCAGTTAAACTTTGCTACGCAGTTATTTGAGAGTAGTGTGGAAAGACCGGGGGCCCCGGGGGCGCCAATGAATGGGCGCAGTTCCTACTGTTCTGCGTAATGCCTCTGCCTAAGCCGTGTGTTTATTATCTGCTATTTCTTGTCTAATGCGTTGGTTATAGTTGACGGGGCGTACTGTGTGTTAGCTGCTATCACCGGGGGAGTGTTTATGTTTACTGCGGGCATGGGTGTGTAACTGGTTAGACTGTTCAGTTCGGCGTAACTGGGTCACTTATAGCATGTGCGTGTAACCGGGCGAGTAGGTTGCTGTCACTACGCAGTACGTGTTGTTGTTGGTGGGTACTGCGTAAGTGGCGGGGATCTGTTGCCGGGGGTGGCCCGGTATTGTGCACTGGCTGGCGGGCGTGCCTTGTGGTAGAGCTAACTAGGTCACCCTGATATTCTGCGGTTGGGGATTCTCCGTGGCCACGTGGTGCGGTGACGTCAGCGGTACTGCAGGGGGCGGGGAGTACCGCCGTCGAGTGGTTTGGCTGGGGTTCCTATGTAGGTCACGCTAGTTGTACCGGTGGCACACCTGGTGTTTCGCGAATGAGGTAAGCGCTCTCTGGTTGGTACGCCGACTGCACTCTGTGGTTCTGCGTGGGAGGACATGGAGCCAGTCACTCTACCGGCTGCCGGAAGACTAGGTGGGTGTCTTTGTTCCTCGAACATTAATCCTATCTATTTTCACATATTCCTTATTGGTGACTGTACTCTGTGACAAAGATAAGAATACAGTTCGTCGTGTTTTCAACATGGCAGATGATATTCTCGATTCACCCAGCACTCCATTATGGGGAGCTGAGGCCGCAAATCCCCTCGAGCTTCTCTTTGAAGAGGGCAGGGGTGGCGATGATGTAGGTATATCCTGCATAGGGACCATTAGGCCATTGGGCGGTGGGAAGATTGTTGGTGCAGTCTCTCCACAGCTGTCTAGTCCCCTATTGTCACCCGTGTTGACGGTCACGAGGGGCCCTCAGTGGGTTACGGCGACTGGGCTGGTTTCTCCTCCGGGAGTAGCTGGCCTGTCGTTACGTTCCCCTGATGGGTCAAGTGATCGGCATCACACAGCCTCCAGTGTAATAAGTGCTCAGGCGGTGGTAAATGCTGACGAGTTGTCACGCTTTCAAGAGTGGCAGCTGTGTGACAAGGCGTTGAGGGAGTCGGTATGTTCTTCTTGCACGGATCCGTTCTCGCTCAGCCCAGCTGAGGTGAGAATGGCACAGCCTCTCAGCGGTAGCTCATCTGGTTCTTGCCAGGTGGTGCTGCCGACCGCAGTTGCTGTCCGACCTCCTATGCAGACGTCCGCGGGCTCTGAGGATGTAGGCGTTAGAAACCTCGGGAGTCTGGCGCCGGCACCTCATGACAATCGGCGGTCAGTAGGGGGCGGTTCCAGTGATAGAATGGACGTCGACTCCGTCGTGTCTACCCCGGTTGTGGGCGGTGAGCTGCTTCGGCCTCCTGCCTCTTCTCATGCATCTGGTGCCTTGACAGAGGCTCAGGTGAGGATTGCTGTGGAGAAGGCCAAAGCCTCTGTACAGCGTGACACTGTTCCTCGCTCTGAGGTTGCATCGTTGCCTCCAAAGGCATCGATCCCTCACATAAATGTGTCGTACGGGTCTTTTGACTTATCGCTATCATAATAGCGATGGTTTGCAACGGGCCGTACCAGTGGACGTTGATGACGTTCCCACTGACAGCAGTTCTCGTGCTGCACGCCTGTCAAGATCGGCTGCCTCTTGCTCTGAAAAAGAGCAGGGGGAGGAGGATCGGGGGACGGGTCAGGTTGCCTACATGCTTGCGTGTTGGCAGACAAGTGGGGTTTTTGGTGTGGAGCTCGGGTATGAGATCGCCGAGGACCCATCGCCATCATCGGAGTGGATCGTCAGGTCACGTAGGGGTGGGCCTGTTAAGCTGGCGCGGTTCCTTTCGGGGAATGTGGCCGGTTTGACGGAGACTACCCTGTCGCGGCTATGGCATCACCCTCATGATGAGCCATATAGTATCAAGGACTACATGATATGGCAGAAAGGGTTCCGGCAGATCATGCAGCCTTATGATGTTGACGGAGAGCTTGAGGTCTCCGACGACGAGGGCTGGGCCGAGGCTGACCGCCATCCCCGCACTCCGCTGGAGTGGTACAAATTTCCATTTGTGTACTCTATTTGAGGCATTGAAGAATCCAGCAAGGCGTGAAGGGTACAGGAAGCAGGGACTGGCGTGTCTGGGTTATGTCCGGCGTGCCTGTTCTGTGAGCTGAACCCGGTCGGGGATAGACGGATCCCAAAGCTGTTTGTGCGGTGGGCGCAGTTGGCTCGTCACATTTGTGAGGGTCACTTGCACACTGCTCCTCTATGGAGGTGCACTAGGCCATTCAACATGGTGAGTGGTTGTGAGGGATGCCCAACGTTTAAAGTGACTGGGCAGTACTTTGCAACTCCGTGGCGCGGTGTTATGGTAATGCATCTCATGGAGGGTCACGGACGGATGATAGACGACGTCGTGAAGGGGCTGAGTGAGATTCAGTGGAATACTCAGTCCGTGTCGAAGAGAGCGGTGTCCTTCACGATGAAGCAGCGCACAGACTACCACTACAACAGGGAAACCCTTGTGCTGCCCAAGCAGCACAGGTTGATTGCCCTGTACTTGTATGACCCAGGGTCGGCGGAGGTGCGTCGTGAACGGTTTTACACCGGTCGCGGGGCATCTTCGGCAAGACGGGGTAGGGGTCATGGTGCTGTTGCCGTGAGGAGGGACCCGCAGCGGCAGAGTGCTCCTGTGGCTTCTGCGAGCTCTGGGCGGGGTGCTAAGTCCGTCCAGGGGAAGGGTAAGGGGAGAGGTAAGAGGACCTCGTCCCATTGTGGCGTTGCACGATGGCTCTGTTATCGAGTTGCAGTGCAATCAGGGGTCGGACAGGTCAGCTTCGCCTCCCCCGCCGCCACCTCCACCTCCTCCATCTGCTGCGACGCAGGGGTTGAAAGACTGGCCTGAGCTGCCAGTCGTGACTATTGATCCGGCGGAGGGTGGTTCGAGAGGCGTGCGGCGCCGTAAGCATCGGAAGCTGGTGGCTGCGCTAACACCCGACACTCTAAGTGCGGTGGTAGCGCGTGCTCCTGCAACCATGGCGACGGTGCCGGTGGCATTGGTGTCTCAACCGGTGTCCTTGGGGCAGGTTCAGCGGCGATGTGTGTCGGCGGCTGTGGGATCTGCTGCTCAGTTGGCGATGACGGCGTCTGCAAGCCCGGTTGTGAGACCTGTGGAGATTGCTCCTGCTGTCATTCCCTCTGCGGGGGTGGTGACTGTGAGACCGGCAGTGGCTGCGGCCCCGTTGGCCGATCATGGTGTCACTCTTGCGTTGGACGGCATCGCAAAGCGTCTCTGCAAGGCCAACCGCTTGGACGTAACGTCCAGGATTACTGAGTCGGTCGACGGCCTGGTTAAAGCCTTCATTGAGGGCTTTGACATGGTCGTGGCGCAGACTCAGGATGTTCTGGCATGCCAGGCTGAGGGTAGGCGCGGTGCAGACGTCGACTGTGTCATTGAAGACAAGAAAATTGTCGAACGAAAGTTGGAGGCATCGCGCAAGCAGAGGGCACGGCAAGCTGAGGTCATTAATGACATCGACATGACCTTTCATGCCTCGTTTCGCCACGACTTCCGGTGCTGGGATGGTTCATTGCGTTCTTTGGATCTATCCGGCTTCAGCGTCGAGGACAGGTTGCACGGCCTGCCGGCTAGCCTGGTGTCCCCGATGCTGCTGCGGCGCATCGGGCGCTGCTGAGATGGGCAGCTAGTGCACCTACTGACGGCGACGGCGACGTTCAGATGACAGGTGGCGGGAAGGTGGATGACGATTAGTCGTTGTTCTCTCCTGCCCGAGGGATTTTGGACGTCTCGTCAAAATTCAGATGACAAGTGGCGGGGTGGTGGACAACGTGTAACTGTTAGTACAGTTAGGCGTTGCTCTTCCCTGCCCGAGGGATTCTGGATAACGTTGATATATCAGCTGACAGGTGGCAGTTAAGTTAGCGGTGGTTGACTGCTCACGCAGGTGATCAGCGCTAGCTCTGTCCGAGGGATTCTGTGTTTCACGTCGGGGTAATTGAAAGACCAGCACCCCTGTGGCTGTTATTAATTCTTTTTATATACATTAAAAATATATAAAATAATTTTTTTTCTCACAGTTCATCTCCCTTAAGGAGGTGGATACTGCCTTGTGTATATATATATATATATATATATATATATATATATATATATATATTTAATAATAATATAATATTGTATATACTTTTTAGTGCTACGGCACTATTTTTACATTGATAGCCACGATGTATTTAGCATTTTGTACTGTCAGATTCCAATATTATTTTTCTTTGCAGTGCGATTGTTGATATTGTATGTTGTGGTGAAGAGCTCAGCTTTCTCCCGATTGGAGGGTCTAGCTTCTTGTGTTCTGCCTATGAGGGGTCGGAATAATTTTTTTTTATACATATAAAATTAATTATTTTCTGATATTCCTCAACTTTCACCCCGTTTTGATTTCCTTTGTCCACACTATTAGGAAACATTATCGTCTAAATTTATTCAGTGGAACGAGGTGGTCAATGGTGTGGGAGTTGGTGGGTTGACACTATACATTTCACACTATATATTTTCATATGCAGTGCCGCCCTGACTCTTATTTTATGCTGCATTCTTTATACATTTGAAATTACTACTTATAGCAAGTCCTTCTGGCAGAACATGATAGACAGCATGTGCATCGGCTCCTGTTACGACAGGGGAGGATGCACATGGGTGTAATTTACTTTGTAGGAGGCCAGGTTCTTGCTGGCGCCCAGTGCTTCTTATGAAATGTATTACATGCCTAACGTTTTATCTGTGGAGACTTTCTCAATTGTTATAAGTAACACCGCTCTTCAACTTTCATGCACTCTACACCGGAGCGGGTCGCCGAGCATGGTGGGTCCTGGGTGTGGCTGCATGATGTGTCCGCGGTGTAATACCGTCTGTGATCTACTGGCCAGGCGACGTGGGCACAAGAAGGACGGACTGAGGAAGCTCCAAGAGGAGCCGCTCCGCGCAGAGGGAAGAGCGCCCCGCTAACGGTTCTCCTGAGATGGGGGGGTGGGGGGGGGGGGCGGCCTGAGTAGTTCCTTGCTTCCTTCTGTTGAGGGGGTTCCACTTGTGGGGTATGGACAATTCTCTCCCAGCAAGAAACATTCTATACACCAACTACATAGAAGCTGGGAGTTCCCGGACGGAACACCCTTCGAACATAGCCGAGACACGCCAGTTCCTGTTTAGTGTAGCCCTCCCGCTCGGCTGGAAAAGATAGCGCGCGGAACAATAGGTTCACCCACTGGCTATACCACCTCAGCGGAGTGACAGGCTCACCCTCGGGCTCCGCCCAGCCTTCATCGTCGTCGGAGACTTCATACTCCCCGTCTACATCATAAGGCCGGACGATCTGCCTATACCCATTCTGCCACGTCGTATAGTCCCTCAGACTACGTGGCTCGTCAAAAGGGTCATGCCACAGCCGTGACAGGCTCGACTCCGTCAAGCCCGCCACGTTCCCAGAAAGGAACCGCGCAAGCTTAACGGGGCCACCCCTACGCGACCGGACGATCCACTCGGACGACGGAAGCGGGTCCTCGGCGATCTCATACCCGAGTTCTACCCCAAACCCACCGTTGCTCCGCCAACAGGTGATCATGGACGCTACGCGCCCAGTCGAAGTGCCAGTCACTCCACCTGATGCCGCAGGTTGTTCCAATGGAACATCCACGGCAGCAGAGGTGACCGACTCCGACGAGCTCTCGCGAACCGACCCACCTGAGGCTGGAGTCAGAACGACGTCAAGGTCTATAGGTACGTCTCGCATCGATCCATTGCTATTCCGATAGCGATAATCATGCGAACTGTACGACACTTTAGGCGGTGTTTTCACCTTTACTACAACAGGCTGAGAACCAGTGTCACACTGTATGGAAGCCTTTGCTTTCCGCACCGCAGTCCTCACCTGCGCCTCTGATAGGGCTACCGCACCCGTGGAAGGGGCAGGAGGCCTAGGTTGCTCACCGCCCACAACCGGGGTAGATACAACCGGGTCTACGTCCATCGCACCCCCAGAACCTCCCCCTGCTATCCGCCCGCTGTCATGAGGAGCCAGAACCAGCTGCCCAGAGGTGCTAGTCCCTACTACCCCAGAGCTCACGGGCATATCCGCAAGAGGTCGGCCAGCAACCGCGGCTGGTGGCGCCACCTGGCGTGAACCAGACGAACCACCGCCAAGAGACTGGGCCACCGCCCCCATCAGCTGGGCTAAGGGAGAATGGATCCGTACGGGATGAACACGCTGACCCGACTGTCATCGCCTGATCGGCCTGCCACACTCGAAAGCGTGCCAGCTCGTCAGTACTAACCATCGTCCGATCAGCCACTACCCTAGAGGACACGCGCTGCGGCGTCAACAGCACCTCAGGAGAGCGCAGCGACAGGCCAGCAACCCCTAATGGAGAAACCAACCCGACATCCGCACCTCTCTGAGGACCTCTGGACACCGTCAACACGGGCGACAGCAGCGGGCTAGACAGCGATGGAGACATTGCTAAGGCAACCGTCCCACCGCCTATAGGTCTAATCGTGCCTAAACACGATATATCCCCACTGTCGCTACCCTCAACCTCTGCAAAGAGACGATCGAGGGAAGTGTCAGCCTCGGCATCCCGGCCATGATAGAAACACGACGAACTGCGAAGGCAGCTCAGTCGTGTCTCCCTCACCACCGACGATCACCGCACACGCTGTGGACCAGCCTGTGCGCCTAAACACACAGACAAACACAGACGTGGCCGGCCTTGCTATACTCTATGTACAAGTGGACAACCAAACAACAATACAGAGTATGCGGAGATGGGAGAATGTTGAGGAACAAAAACACCCACCTCGTCTGCCTGCAGCCGGTAGAGAACCTGGCTCCACGTGCTCCCTCGCAGAACCGCAGAGTCCAGCCAGCGAACCAACCAGAGAGCGCTTACCTCACTCGCGAAACACCAGGTTCGCCACCGGTACAACTAGCGTGACCCACATAGGAACCAATCAAACCACCCGACGGCGGTATTCCCCCAGCCCCCGCAGTACCGCTGACATCACCGCACCACGTGGCCACGGAGAATCCCCAACCGCAGAATATACGGGTGACCTAGTTAGCTCTACCACATGGCCCGCCCGCCAACTAGTACGCAACACTGAGCCACCCCCGGCAACAGGTCCCCGACCCTCACGCAGTACCCAACAACAACAAACCATACTGCGTAGCGTCAACAACCCCTCGCCCGGTTACACGCACATGCTATAAGTAACCCAGTTACGCCTAACTGAACAGTATAACCAGTTACGCACCCATGTCCGCAGTACACATAAACACTCCCCGTGGCAACAGCAGCTAACACGCAGTACGCCCCGTCAACTCACCCACGCGTTAGACAAGAAATAGCAGATTATCAACACACGGCTTAGGCAGAGGCATTACACAGAACAGTAGTAACTGCGCCAATTCATTGGCGCCCCCGGGGCCCCAGGTCTTTCCCCACTACCCTCAAATAACTGCGTAGCAAAGTTTAACTGAACATATGTACTGCGTTACTCGTTGTGTAACAGGGATTGAAGTACCTCATGTATCCCCAACCCCCGGAGACCAAACAACACCAGGGTGGAGTAGCCTAACACCCACTACTCCACCCCATACCAGTTATCTGCGTCGTAATGCTAAACGCTCAGATCGCCACACAGGCAGTGCATCCGAGCCCACATCAGACCCCTGTCCAACTGGAACAAACTCGCTGTCACTACCCGAGCTACTGCGTACAGAAACAACACTATCGGCCTCAGACACTGATCTAGAACGACGCCGACGTTTATTTTTCCGTTTATCAGGCCTATGCCGCCTAGGGCGCATAGCCTCCCCCGCAGTAACTGGAAGCCCAGGTACTTTCTTCTGACTGAACGCATCTATAGTGCCAGCCTCCACCCTCGCAGGTGCGGGCTCGTCCCCTACATGTGCATCCAGCCAAGAGGATGGTCCAGCGTTTCTAGACATCTGCTCAGTGTAAAGCTTAAGACGTCTAACGTTAGATTTATGGTATTTACCATCCTTGCCCTTCATAATAACTGTGGTGTCAGAGACAACCTCTGTTATAGTAAAGGGACCATCCCAGTTCTTTGCGAGTTTGACCCAAGCTAGCGGTGCATGATACCGCACTACCCGATCCCCCACCTTGAACTGGTGCCACGCAGCAGGCCCATAGTCAGATTTCTGACGAACTGCTGCCCGACCCAAAGCATCGCGAACTGCGCTATACGCGTGGTGAAAGCAATGCTCCAACCATCTTACAAACACGATCTCACAAGGCCGGTCTACTTGACGATTCACCACCCCAAACTGCAGATCAGCTGCCAGTCGGAGCTCCTCCCCAAATAGTAACCTGTTAGGAGTCACACCCGTAGATGCGTGCCTCGTACAGTTATATGCGTGTGCCACAAACTTGACCTGTAAATCCCAATCATCTTGAAAGTCATTTACGGTACAAGCCAACGCAGATATCAGCGTCTTATTAAAACACTCTACCATACCATCCGATTCTGGACAGTACGGGTTCGTACGCGTTTTCTTAACGCCCAACAAGCGCAACATGGACTGAAACAGTGTGGACTCAAATTCCCGTCCCTGATCCGAATGGATCCGCATCGGGGCACCGAATATCAAAACCCAGTTATCCACCAACGCCTGCGCTGCAGTGGGTGCAGTGGGTGCAGTGGGTGCAGTGTGATCTTTAAGGGGATACACTTCCAGAGATAGTATGGCTTGACCGTACTGCTTGAGTGGCGCACCGGTGACGGTGACAGGCTTCACGCTATTATCGAAAAACACCTTATCACCGTCCAACTTTTCGAAGAATTTTCGTCCAACACACGTGACCGCAGCCTCACTGTCTATTAAAAAATACCCGATAGTCCCTCTAACGCACACTCTCACATACCACCGTTTTCCGTCCAAAGTCCAGAAAGTGGAATCCACGAACAGGCGCTTACCACAGGTCGCACCCCTGACGCTGCACTATAAATTGCATACAGTCGTCCAAAGGTGCGGGAGCCAAAGCAGAAATGCAACGCGCTATCTGCTCCATGCCATCCCACAATACCGACTCCACTGGGATAGAATCACCAGGGGCGATCACCGGCGGTCCCGCGCTAGCATCAGACTGCACACCGGCTTCCTTGACAGTTAACACCGCATCCGTTTTGGCGGTACCCGGGCTTGGCAACTGGGTTGGGCCTAAGCCGAAACGGTCCAACCCTAGGCGTTTAAATGCGGCTTAGCCATTGCGTCCCTGTCCTTACGGAGACGCGCCAACCTAGCCCGATCAACACTTGAGTTGTCCCTACCCTCGCGATCACCGGCTATCACAGCCTCCTCGAGAGTACGTTTTACTCCAGTACATTGTATAGGCCAATGACCGAAAGCAAAGCAACGACCACACTCGTGATCACGAGCACGCATATCTTTCTTAGCTACGCGCCTGTGTGCAGATAACACAGATGAGCTAGACCCACCTGTTGCTACCTGCACAGCAGATTTCTGCTCCCCCATCACATCGCGCACCCAACCTTGGACCAGCGCCTTAGTGATAGGCAGCGACTGATAACCCCCCGCGCGCCCGTACGGGAATTGCCACCCTCACGATAGCCACCCCCCGAGAGTAACTACCACTGCCGCCATGTCGAGGATCCCGTCGCGCGTTTTACGCCGCCACCTCCACCTTGAACTCACTATCCGACTCATCCGATAGTCGAATAGCCTCCACCGCAGTCGACCGCCCAGCACGCAGTGCCTTGGCGCAGTAATCATCGACCACCTCAAACATCTCCTTCAGAGATGACTTACCCGGCCGCCACCGGTCATAGGCGGCATGCTGCTCCCGCGGATCGAGGAGTGAGCACACAAATCGCTCGACAATTTTAGTCTCGATAGCGCGCTCACTCATCCCGGTATCTCTGGCAGTCTCCCGCCCATCAACCTGCAGTTGCAGACCGTATGCACGGTACGATCCATCACGGGCAGTTTGAACGCACTTCTTCCACTGATACCAGCGCGCCATGGGGTCCACTGGACGGAACTTATACGAGATGATAGGAAGCAATTCCCTCATCGTTGTCAACCCATGGCGCCTCCACGCGTCCACGCAGTCCTGCGCCGGCCCACCCCTCAACAGAGGCAACAGCTGAATGAGAGCTATCCTCTCATCCCCCATGTTAGACCACATATCCAACGTAAAATCCCGCCACCAGGTATTCCACTCCTGTTTAATACCCGTAAATGGCTTAGGACGCAGCGTCGGAATACACGCAGAACCTGCCACAGGATACCTCAAAACATTCTCATCAAGTTCTAACGTATCCCGATTACATGACTCCCATCCGGCCCCACCCCCAATCGAAGCAGGCTCCCGAATAACATCCATTATTGCTGGATGATTCCGGAACAACCACATCTCTTCCACTGAGTACTGGCGACCCACTGGCAGCCCAGGCAACGACGCAATGGGTACCGCGTCACCACCCAAACCCTCCGGGTCAGGAATCCTCTCCCGCCGTATCTCCTCATGAGTATTACCCACGTATACGGAATCCTGAACAACACGCCGCCGATGCTGACAGAACCCCCCCCCCACCCCCCCGCCCCCCCGAGAAATACCATCCCCAGAAGAGGGCCCCGACTCCCTCGGACCCCTACATCTATCACCGCCCCCCATAGATGGCGCCGGCAAATGCGGTGAGCTACCCGCGGAAGACAGACGCGCACTATGCACTGGATACTGCGTCTCACGGCTATCTAACCACGTAGACTCGCACCACTCTCTCCAAGCCCCAAACCGCATTCAAATGCTAGTTTCTCCGCCTGAAAAGCTGCGCGCTCACCTGCAAGGATCCCCAGAGCAGAATCAAGGCCAGCCCTTTCGGCAGCTAGCAATTGTTCACACCTCAGATTTTCACCCTGCAACTGAACATTCAGCGCCTCACGCATGGATAAATCCTCCGTCTGTCTCATGAAAGCAGCCTCCTGCTCCTCCACCAAAACCCGGTTAGAATTCACCTCCTCTGCGGCGATGCGCCGTGCCGTGTTTAGATCTGCTAAATCGCGCGCGAAAGATGCGGCATTGGAGACTCTCAACTCATCCAACACCCGTCTCTCCTCCGCCATCCGGTCAAACTGGACCTGCTTCCAAGCTCGCAGACGGCGAATACACATCGATTCTTGACGCTCCACCTCCGACTGCGACCCAGAAAACGTACGACCCATAACCAAATCATGCTCTCACGTAAACGTCAACGAGTCATCAGCTACGAGCCCTGCCTCCAAAGCCGGGGAAACCTCCCTACGACAGGGAAATTGGGGATCACCGCGCTCAGCTCCCATCCCCACAGAACGGACAGCTGAACTCCCCCACGGCGAATACTCCAGCGGCACTTCTCGCACAGGACCCCCGCGTATGCCCAGACCTAAATCATCACGACACACGATTGAACTGCCACCCTCATGTACACCCGCCCCCGAATCAGTATAGATCGACAGAGACCGTATAGCATCAAGAGCGAAGCCCACCTTCACAGCACTCCCCGCAATTCCCTTTACAGTATCTTTATCAACCGCGAGAACATTCTGCATTACATCTGAAGCCACGGCATCCTTCAACCCCGTGACACTACCCGAACGAGTACCCAACTGCGTGTCAACCCCCCCGCCCCGCACTGACACCGGTGTAAACATCGGCGCAATACCAGGCGGCGGATTGGCACTCACCTGCGCTAACTGCGTCCAATAGCTATCAGACCCCGTAACGCCTACAGCACCCCTAGGTGACACCACCGGTGCTGGCGCGAGAGTCGCAACGCCCCCCCCGACCTACCGACACCTGGCGGCGTTCTCCTATGACGCCGGCACCTTTTTTGGTACTGGCGCCCACTGCGCAGTTGACCTGCTGTCGCCCCTTCCATAATAAAATATTACGAAGAGACCTTACCTTCGGAGTCCATGGCCCAGGTCCAATACTCACCCCTTACGCAGAAGGCGAGCTGGCTCACGCCACCAATGTAATCTCCGACTCACAGTCACACACGGAAGAACACCAAGATTCAATTCAGTGTACGCTTCACCCTTGGTTTATTGAACCATCTGCTCTCCGTGGCGTCAGTAGTTGTTCGACCCGCCCCCTGACTCGCCAGATCCCACATCGACTCTATAGGTGTGTGTGTGGGGGGGGGGGGGGGGGGGTCAGCCACACGCAGTAGAGGTCAGCCCAGTTGGAGTCTGACCGGTGGCTACTCGTGCTGCCACCTGGCGCAGTGCATAGGTACTGCGCTGGTGTATGGCGTAGTCTCCGCTGCTACCGCGTGGTAGTAGAGCTCATGTTCAGACTACTACAGAAACATGCGGCTAGTTCAAGCAAACTGCCTATGATTGAATAAAATTTTCAGACCGGCATCAAACGCCGGAGAACCGCAGTAGCAAATTTCTTTTAATACTCTAACTAAATATAATGCACGTATAGCCTGTTGCCGGGGTAGCTAGTCCTCGTCCCATACGACTCCTTCCAGTTGGAGCGACACAAGGGTACGCCATTATTATGGGTCTATGCTAGTCAGGCCACGATTCGCGAAGAATTACCCACCGAGGTCTCAAGGCTTTGCCCTCACGGTGAAAGTATTTATGACTAGCCGCAAAATATAACAGGAATACCACATGAGTAAAAACATCATTCACAACAATGCTACCCCGGTACTCCGTAAATCGCCAATATCACGTCGTGGAGCATGAAAACGGTGACAGTGTGTCACTGTCACAAGACGAACGCGCTGTCACTAAAGACAACACACCGTTTTTCTTATGAAATTTGTGTATAGAAGATGAATTAAAAGGTATTACACTCCTTACTAATCCTGGTCACGGCACCAGTTTAACCATCGCACTATTCCACCTCTGCTTAAGGCGAGCCAACAAGTTAATTTATGTAATATTTTCCATGTGAATTTCCTGGGCCTGCCGCGGGCTGCTGCAGCCTCTCCTCCCGTCTGCCGGTAGTCCGTCGCCATCGGTGTCCTCCCCGAACTAAAGGTGAATAGCCAGAGTTTCTCATGAAAACGCAATTTGCCTTCAAGCGCATTTATCGGCCTAAAGTATTTTTTTTGTCTATAAGTTAGATTATTTCAACTAACTGGCTGTCCCCCTCACCATTCGGGGTACTATTAATGTTACTGAATTATTCCAGAAGTACGCGGTCCAGCTAGAGATGCTGCCGCTGTCACTGATAATCAGTCTAAGTTAACGTCTTATTTCCGCCCGAAAGTAACACTAAGTTAATTCTGTTAATGTGTTGTTGTTATATTTCCGCCGATGGGTAAAGTAACTGCATAAGGCTTGCTTAGGCTTAAGGCCCTTAATTACATATAAAGCAACCGAATATCAGGTTTTCCATAGCGGTTAATCTACAATAATACTGGAGGATAGTAAAGAATGCAAGGAATGTTCCAATCCACCTTCGCAAGAGCTCACGACTTTATTCTTACCCTAATTACAATGATACCAGCGAAATATGCGTAGTTAATAAAGAAATATATGTTACCCTTTCCCTCCCGTGAAGTTTCATTAAATTAGTTTAGAATTTCGACAATAAAAGCCTAAATATCGGCTGAAACGTCAGAGCATGCAAAAACACGTCTGACGGGTCTGGCCCCGAACGCCTGACCTCCATCGTTGCTTGGCTAGTCGCCAAGCAATGCTTTACCACCGAGAACCCTCGTGTGCACAAGTGAAAGCAATTTGCACGCTCGTGGAACGAGTGCGCAAATTGCTCAAGGCGAGTAGACACGCCCATTTCACTTGTTTTCCCCATTAGACAGTTTATCGATAGAAAGCCCGAGCCTACACTTTTACCGACCCAAGGGATTTTTAACCTCCCACACCACATAGACATGGTATGAGAGCAACAGGCCTGTGATGACGCTGTAAGTTATACATTGCGGTGGAAATCCAAATTTGCAGAGGTGGGGGCACCTGGAATTGAACCACCGACCTTCAGATTAGGAGTCCGGCCTAGAAAAACGTCAGACACTCTAACCACTCTGCAACAGAGAACACCAAGGTGAGTTTTTGTTGGTTCTAGTAGATCTATTGAAATCTTGTTTTGGATCATGAATGAATAAAAGTCCAGTATGACTAACACCCACACCGGCGAGTTTGATGCTTGGGCATGGCACACCTGGGGCCGTATACAGGAGTCAGTGTTAGCGAGGTAAAACGGTGTTTGGCGGGAATTCCGGTTTAGCGGCGAAAAATGGTATGCACGAGTCAGTGTTAGGCCTAACACCAAAGGCTTAACCGGTGTTACCTTACCCCTAAAAAATATTAGGTTTAGCGAGTTTATTAGGCCCAAATCTATTCAATGCTGTCATATTTAACAGAATTACATACGCAATAAGTGAAATTTTATCAATTTAACCCTAAATTCGAAGCATTATTAAGGCTACCGCCGCATTGGCGGAGATATTAATAGTTATATTTTCGAATCGACGAACGTAAAGTAAACAAACCGCCGCCGCCGGCTGTATGGAAAGTGACGTCGATGCGGCGGCGGCGATTTGTTTACTTTACGCTCATCGATTAGAAAATATAACTATTAATATCGCCGCCAATACGGCGGCAGCCTTAATAACGCTTCGGATTTAGGGTTAAATCAAATTTCACTTGTTGCGAATGTAATTCTGTTAAATATATGATCGCATTCTGTAGATTTGAGCCTAATATCTGGCTACAAACGCAGAGGGATTTCCCAAATCTATAAATAAATTCACGTTTAGCTATAATGAAAGTGTTATGCGCTCCAGCATACGACTTGACACAGTTCCCGACGTCGGTAATAGCTAAATGGTAACAGGCTCTAACACCAAACCCCGCTAACACTGACTCCTGCATACGGCCCCTGTATCAATAATCAAGGCCTATGGTTACTACCATGGACCAAGTACCAGGTTATCCACGGTCTCCAAAACCGGATATGACGTCAGCTGACACTCCTCCACCAGAGATCACATCTCTTCCTCCCCGGAGAAGCACCGACTGTCGGAATGGCGGCACACTGTTAATCGCGTCAACTCCTTCAAACTTAGACCTAAGATTAAGAATATATACAACAGGCAGCATCAAAGTAAGTAATCGCATTGATGATACCAATGGTATGTAGTATGTGATAGGGGCCTATATTGCTACGCCACCAACTTACTGGCCCCCTCTCGGTGATTGTGTACATAGCCGGCCATAGTCAATTGGTACACGCTCCGGGGCCTGACCTAGTTCAGGGTGTCGAAATCTGTAGGTAGGCTGCACAGCGTAATGAGGTACCGTACTTGTTTATACCCCTGTCACACTACGATGTGACGGGCCAGCGAGTGGGTAACGTAGAAATCACATATTTACGTCGCGATATATAGAAATTCTTGGCATTGCAGGGCCAATTTGGACATCAGTGCAACATAGTGGACGTAGGCGAAACATTGGTCCAACGTAGTTGTAACATGTGTCAACAAATTAGAACGTCAACAACAAAAAAGGCCCAACATAAGGCTAACGAGCCTCTAGCGCGCAGGGCATCAGCCTAGCGAAACCTTGGCTTAGCGTAGGACTCGGGTAATTATGCCCGCCCTAACATAGCTATGTGTGACTCTGATTTAATTCGTAATGTGAGTCGACATCAGGCCCGCGAGTGAGCAGCGTCAGTCTAACAACAGTCCAGTGTGCTCAACGTAAGGACAGCGAGCACTCAACGCGCTCGATGTGATACCTTTATATTCTTGAAGGGAAAACATTCACACCACTTTCACAGCATGTTCGCTTACGTTCGAAGACCGTTGGTGCGCGTTACATGCATTACGCGCGCACCAGCCGTTCATCAACTACGTTGAATACGTCAAGACACGTTGGACTTACGTTAGACTAACATTAGACACATGTCAGAGACACGTTAGACCTACATCGAGGTACGTTAACAGCACGTTGGCAGCGCGCGGGCTGCGCGTTCCTCCCGGCTCTCCGTCAGTCTAACGTAAGTTGACGTAGCTCAACGTAGACTGATGTAGCTCTAATGAATGTCTAACGTATCTCGACGTAAGCCTAACGTGAGTGCAACGTAAGCCCAACGTAAACCAATGTAGCACCCTGTACATTGAGCTATGTCAAAAGTTTTGAGTATGTCCAAAACATTGACGTGTGTCACCGTATCTCGACGTACCTCGACGTAGGCTTAACAAACACGTAACGTATCTCTACGTTCCTCGACGTTTCTCGATGTAATGGCCAAATTTCACCTACATCGACTTATGCTACCGCGTTACGTAGTAGTGTGACAGCCCCATTAGTTGTATTCGTATTCACTATAGCTATTATGAATAAACACCTCCTCCGTAACGAAATTCACCTCAGAATAGGCGCACGGCATAAGTTGGCTTCATTTTCCTTTTTTTGTCTTTTAAAGGCAGTAAATCGTAGTTATTCAGTAAATAACTTCAAGCTAAGGAAAGTGGTCCATAAATAGTAATATAGCAGTAATATAGTAACAGGATATAATAACATGCATTGGCGGCGATATTAATAGTGTCGAATCGACGAATGTAATACCCCAGTCACACGAGAGGCAGCGTTCGCCGCCATCCTCCTTACGCCCAAAAGGACGCCAACCACCCAGCGTCCCATTCGATACATTGTTATAAAAAAAATGTTGGCGTCCGGTCAGCGTCCTGTCGGCGTCCTGTCGGCGTCCTGTCCTGTCGGTGTGCCGTCTTTGTCGCATCGCGACCGAGAGCATGATGATGATGATGATGATATATATATATATATATACATATATGCACACACCGATGTCTACTTTTTGTGCTGGGGGTCATTAAACAAACAATTAAACACACACCTTGTATATATATATGACGTTGTAAATACAAATAGCCTGAACTGAGACAAGTCTAGTGGTTTAGGGTGGTGAACTTGTAATCTGAAGTTGTTGGTCTTGTGGGTTCAAACCCTGTATGGTTCACTCCTTTTTACATTCAACAACGAAACCACCTTTTCTTTCTTAGTTTCTATGTGTGTTTCTGATTGAATTATGCAATTACATTAAAGCAAAAGCATTTTACATTAAAGCATTTTACATTTAAGCAAATATATTTCCTTTTTAAACTACTCTAAAGGAAATTGAAAATATCTCAGTTTTACTCTCCCTTCTCTCCACTCTCACTCACCTGGGTCACCTTAACCCTTATAAACCCTAAACTGGGTCAGAATGGAGCTTGGATGTACCATAACTATTTCTAGGTCACAGGTCTGCACCATGCACCACCTGTGTGAAAGCTGGAAACTACTGGAACATGGAATTCACCACCTGGTGTTAAAATCAGCGTATCCTGATACTGAGCCAACAAGTCATTGCCCATTCCTATTAATGTTAAGTGCGAGGCTAGATAGGACAAGTATCAATTGTGTAGGTCATTGGTTTGACTCGGCCGGGATTTGAACCCCCAAACTTCTACATGAGGATCTAGCGCTCTTACTGATTCGGTCACTACGTCCGGTATGGCAACGTGTGTTATGAGTACATACCAAGATATTATATTTCAGCCCCTCGGATAGACACACACCATGGAACGCGATCCCTTGACAGGGTTCCCCTTACCCCATCTTTCATTTATACTCAGACACTTCATTCCTATGGCTCACAACTGTGAGAGTAGACAGGTATGTCACATCACTTTTCACGGCTTTTAATGCCTACCATTTGACTTAATAGTTACCAATATACCATTTGTTATTTTTACCACCATTTGTTGTTACTTGAATGCTATTGCATGTTCCATGTATCAAACTTGTGTAAATAATTAAAAGTTACATAGTCCGATGGTTTTGAGTTTCTGTCATTTTCTGAGATAAATATATTAGGTTGATCATTATAATCTACTTTACTTTAATTTCCACCAGTGTTCAGTACCTTCGTGTTGAAAAGGCGATTGGTCATTTGACCAATAACAACAATAAGACGATATTTTCTATTAGCTTTCACTGTCATTGCCTAAAGTCAATAAAAAATAGAACTGAAACCTCCTTAGACTCATTGGTAATTAATTATTGAGACGGATGATAAAGAAGCTATTCACTGCCATAGAATTCCCATAGGAAAGTAGCACAAATCTTACTTTGAATAATAATGAATTTGAAGCCTTTTCACTCTGCCTTTAAAACCTATGTAAGTGTACTTATCTCTGTTGCATGACACCATAGAAGGGCCCATTTGAGCTTAAGCCCGCAGGGGCTGATCTGTCCAAAAAGATTAGGCTATTATTAGTTTTTCGTGCAATGTAGTTAATATTTTAAAGATTTGAATATTATGTTAGCATATAGCAAATATTCATGCAAGGAATACATGGTAAAACTACGTGACCAGATCTTAAAGAAATCATTGAATAGGTAGGGCTCAATGGGACAAATTCAGTTTGTATCAAATATATAGTTTTCCACTGCTTGCATGTTTTCATCTTATTACAATATAGCATTGTCTAGTCATATTGAGCAAAATCTAATGGATAATTCTGTAAAAGCCAAAAGCATAATGTATGTATTCACCCATGACTTTAGTTGAAGGGAATCAATCTCCCCTGTCTTATAGATATGGACATTAGAAGCTTATGATACTTTCTCGTGACCTCTCCTAAATTATCACTACAATAGTGAAATAGTGCTAACCCACTGATGTTAAAAAGTAGCAATCCTACTTAGATTATTAGAGGTTTTTGATTTGGTGACACAATTATAGCTGCAAAATTCGATGAAAGCATAACATTTTGAAGAAAATGTCAAAATCCTGCCACACCAAATTTCAAATACCACTCTGGTAGGTTTGTTGGGGCTTTACATCCTAGCAAAATTTAAGCCCCGTTTTGTGGTCAATTACATGACTAAATAAATTGTCTCACCAACTACAAATTTAATTAAAACACCACCGCCCTGAATGTCTTTAACTAAATTTATAATATAAAATAAAAAAAGATTTAAAATCCACCGTCGCCCATCTCATATTTTAATAGAATTTACCTGAGAAACAAATGTATGTGCTTTTTGTTGTTCTTTAGCCTAACTTCTCTTCTTTCCATAGGTTATCCAGGATAGTCTAGAACGTGAATGGGGAACATTTGAAGGGGTGGAGATTGAGATCATGTACAGCGGCAGCACCCTCGAGGGTCTCAACCTCCCAACCCAGTTCTCTGATTTACTGGGGACAAAGGCCGAACGTGAAATGAATTCCTCAGATCTTGACTGCATGCTCATAATGAAGAACAAGCTTGTCTGTGATGCTGGTCAGGTCAGGGCGCTCTCTAGTGAGGTAGGCAAGAATGAAGTGATGGAGATATACACAGATGGAGTTCATCCGGGTTATCTTCAACTCAGGGTGCACAAGTCCAGACCTATGACCAAAAGCGAGACTATGTTTGTTGCGAAGGAAAGTGATGATTATTTATACTATGATACAGAGAAGATCAAGAAAATGCTGCGAGATGCCTTACCAGGAAAAATTGAAGCAAATCCACAGATGACCTACACAATACAAGGACCTGCGCAAAATATCAAGTCTTCCCACGACATGTTCAATCAAATGATTCCGCAAGAGGATGACATTGTGTTCCCCTGCTTCTGCTGCCCGATCTGGCCAAGAGCAGCAGAAAAGTGGAAGATGCGTGATCGCTTGGCGAACTGGCCAAGTCAAGATGTCATCCAGAAGATAGTCGAGGAGGGAGGCCATGTTGTCCCTGTGTTCCATTCAGGTAGCAAGGAGCCTGACCTTGAGTGGCGAATGTCCTTTTCTCGTGCTGAGCTCACCCTCATGCAAACCATTAATCGTACACAACGCCAGTGCTATCTTCTACTCAAGACTCTACATAGGCAGGCCCTGAAAGAGCCTAAGGCGCTTGTCACCTACCACTTGAAAACAATATTTCTCCACATGTGTGAGGCAATTCCACAAGAAGAATGGAACCCCGACACCATTGGGTTGTGTTTGCTGAAAATGATCGATCGTCTGTGCACTTGCCTCAAAGAGCGTAGTCTTCCGAGTTACTTCATCCCAGAGAACAATCTGATCGATCGAATACCACCAGATTTGTGTGATGAGCTTGTAAGGCGAGTGATTGAAATCCGCACAGATCCACTGAAATATCTTTTTGACTTCAACAATAGGTATAAATGGTTTTTTGGTCCCTTAATGGTGGATGCAAAGGACTTTTACAAACAAGTCCTTGAGGATGCCAAGACCTCAACAAGTGTCCGTGGATCTTATGAGATGTTCTTGGTTCAGGGGTTGTTGAATGCATACCAACATCTGACAGAGCATGGCACGTTGATGAACATAATAATGAAGTCTAAAAACATTCAGGACCCAGTGAAGCCTGGCTATTTCTTGCCTTTCGATAATGCACTTGACATCATTGAAGATGTTGTTCTCTTGCATCAAAAGGTTATTGGTGAGGCACTGGACATTTCCAGTGTGGTTCAGAATTTTTCTGTTCGACTGAAAGAACAAACGGATTGCCTGATAGGTCTCCTTGAGAGATTCCTCCTTCGTTACCCGGACAATCCAAATCGAGGTTCGATTCTTCAAATACTAGGTTGCGAATACCATATTAAGTACCTCAGGCCATTGGAACCTTCAGCGAAAAGGTTACTTCGAGACAAAGCGAAAGAGGTTTTCCAATTGTGCATTGGCAGTGGTGGAAGCAGCGGAGAACTCTTGGAATATGCACTCTTTTTGTGCACAGTAAAAGAAGAAGAAAATGCGATTGAACTTCTTCGAACCATCGTGGAAAAGGATTCGGGCAATGTGACAGCGGAAAATGTTAGTGAGAATTCCTATTCGTTCGCTGAAATTGGCACAATCGATGAAAATCTTCAACAGATCTCAAATACACAACGTTCCATCGCTCTTTTCACATATGCAATCGCTGCCTATCTCTTGGTTAAGCTATTGCCAATGGGGACCGAGAGGCAGGATACAATAACCAGATTCCAGGCACAGTGTGTACTTCTACAGTCCGAATTTCAGGCTAGCAAACTGTTGCAGGTTGGAAATGCATTTGTATTGCTTGGCTATGCGTGTGAATTGACATGGAACCTGAAAGATGCCAAGGATGCTCAAGAAATGGCTGTCAAACTTCTGCCACCAAACCAGCTTCCAGAATTACACATTAAAGTTTAGACGGTGAAGAATTTATTGAATATGACTAGTCAGTTTGACACCCTGATCTCCCAACACTGAACTCGTGTTAATCTTAATCCCTAGTTAATCTGGACTACTTTGTTTGCAGCAACAAGTGTCGGATTAGTGATATTGTTAGAGGAACAATTTTGACCCCAATTCCCCAAGCATTGAATAACGGAACGCTGTTCCAGGAAGATTTCAATTTAAACGAGTTGGGACTATTTAATTCGAGCTGACTGTCCAGCTTCAAAAGTTGCATTCATTTACGCCATTGGGGGGAGGGGGGGGGGGGGGTAAATGAATTTGATTTATATGGATGTCATTTCTCAAGACTATACCACTGATCTTCCGGCCATTGGTGATGCAGTTATTTAGACATATATGCACGGTTAAAATACACATGATTCAATAAATAAAAGAGTATAAGGTACAGTGATTAGAATTGCAACGCTTTATTATGGTTTACAAAGTTTGCTACAGCTTTAACAGTATTATTATGCAGCTTTTTCATTATGATATATGTACATGTATATACATCTCTAGTACACATTGTGCACTAATAATCAGATTGGAAATACCAGTAATGTTAATAATCAGTCATATGTACAAGAAGTTGTTCTAAATATAGGTGAATATTACAAAATAGCGAAATCGTGAATGGTAGACAGGAAGTGTGAACACTTATTTGTCTCTCATTTTTGCTTGAGTGCAAGTAAATAAGCAACACAAGGAATAATTAGTAGCATATGGTGAATAAGGGGTCAAATTTCCCTGGATCATCAGCCCATGCTTTTTCTAATCTGTTCCTGAATGAATTTATTGACTCGGCATCAATAACATTTTGTGGGAGACTGTTCCATATATTTATGATCCTGTTTGAGAAACTGTGTTGCCTTAAGTTTGAAATGGATCTGGGTTTTACTAGTTTGAGAGTATGGCCCCGACTGCCTTCTCTTCTATTCAAGGTGAAAAATTGGTTCATATATATTTGATCAAAACCTTTCATAATTTTAAATACTTCAATTATGTCACTTCTTTTCCTTATGTAGGAAAGGGTAGGAAGTTTTAATTCCCTAAGCCTTTGTTCATAGGGTAAGTCCTTTATAACTGCAACTAATTTCGTTGCACGTCTCTGAACACCGGAAATGTTTGGTCACTTCTAAACGAAGAACACTGTATATTGTATCTGCATGAGTATGTAGTATTAAAAGAATCCTTTAGCATGTTGTCTGCATAGCACATCACTCTTTATAGTGGGGTTTATTATATAATTATGTACATGGAAAGAACGTCATCACATTCAATCTTACAACTCCTCAATAACCTGCTTACAGAGAATTCGGCAACTTATTTAGGGCATATGCATTGCATTCAGATGCTTTCAGTGTAACGCTAAACCCAATCAATTAGTAAAGGTATATAGTCCTATTGTTTTGAGTTTCTCTCATATTTTGAGATACATATATTATTAGGTTGATTGTTATAATCGAAGTAACTTTTATTATAAAAGCTTGTTTGTTGCGGGTTTACGTCCTGACAACATCTAAGGTCATATCAGGACGGGTACTCACTAGTGATAGTGTGCATTCATGGCGACTTTATAACGCTGCTTCACTGGAAGACCAGACCACCAGCACAATTACCTGACATCACACTCAATCGTATTATCTGCATACTGAGCAAACCAATCCTTGTCATATCCTATTAATGCCCAGTGCAAGGTTAAGTAATGACAAGTATAAATTGTATAAGTCATTGGTTTGACTCAGTGGAGATTCGAACCAACGTCCTCCCATATGGGAAGCCAGCCAGCGCTCTTATTGATTCGGTTCATAAATGGCTAACTTTGGAAATATTTTAAGTGAAAACATGTCAAATTAATGTTGGCGTTCATAGCAAAATTTGTGACGCCCTAGGCTTCATCAGTAACAGGTTATATTAGATCCGGACAAAGGAAGCCCGAGACAGAGGTGGGAGAAAAGGAGGTTTATTACAGTCTAAACGATAATGACACAAGTTACAGTCTCAAGGTGATAGTGTCCAGGGATCAATCGACCTGGTCCATGTCTGCGGAGGGTGAAGGAGCACTCTGAGAGGAGGTAGGCCCGGGAGCCGACCCCCTGGAGTGTTAAAAAGAGGGTAGCGGGCGTGGTAAATCCATGCAGGAGGAGTCTGGAGCCCGAATGCGGGTCAGACGGAGGGAGGGGAAGGAGGAGGAGGGAGCATGCGGTGCTTAGGGATGTGACCGTCTCGGGCTTCCCGCCGGATGAAACCACAATTCGGAAATTATGGGCCGATCCGGACAAAGGAAGCCCGAGACGGAGGTGGGAGAAAGGAGGTTTATTACAGTCTAAACGATAATGACACAAGGTACAGTCTCAAGGTGATAGTGTCCAGGGATCAATCGACCTGGTCCACATCTGCGGAGGGAGAAGGAGCACTCTGGGAGGAGGTAGGCCTGGGAGACGACCCAAAACATAAGGCCAAGGCTCTCGAGGCGTCGGAGGCCGCGATCTTCGGGATGTATGCGTGCACTGCCTCAGACTCCCAGGTTCCTTGAGCCATTACCGCGGAGAGGTCCACCCCCCTCGAAGCGCAAGCCTGCGCCACCACCCTGCGGAGGCCGTGCAGGGTGTAGGCGTCGGCCCCAGAGACGCCGGCCTCGCGCAGGGCGGCGCGGAGGAGGGGGGTAACGTCGCGTGGGGTGAGCGGGATGCCCGCGCGCACGAGGAACGCCAAGGCATCCCTGGGCGCAGGCATCAAGTCGATGGCGCGCCTCCAAGCGCGGATGGGGCAGATGGGCGATCCGGCAATGGCAGGCACGAATATGGAGAGATGCGCAGGCGAAGCCCCTCGGGGGCGGGCCGGACGTCATCCCTGCGCAGCGTATGTGGCCCCCCCCCCACGGTGCATGTGAGGGGGACAGCAGGTTGGACTGCCGCAGGAAACTGAAATAGCCCATCACGGTCGCCACCCAAGGGGCGACCCTGAGGTGCCCCAGGGTGCGCATGTAGGCGTGGATGACGGGGAGCATGTCGGGGGTGATGCCCGGGGCGCGCCGGACCGATGTCGCGAACAGCCTCTCGCCACCCCTCCTGACGTGTGCCGCGAACCGGGCGTTGAAGGGGCCGATGTCACCCTCCGCCTCCCGGACCCAGGAGCGGGCGCTGGAGAAGGCATTGGCGACCGACCCCAGGGAGGGAAGCAGCCGATGGAGGTGCGCGATGAACTGCCCGACGTCGTAGGGGTCGGGGGACAGGTGGTCGACTCCTCGCTCGAGTGCGAACTCAAGGTAGCGCCTGGCGTGTCGGTGGCGGTTTCGCCAAGTACCTGGCGCCAGCGCAGCGCGGTGCATCTCCATGAGATGCCGGTGCGCCGCCGGTCCATAGTATGGAAAGATTCAGAGATCATGTGTAAGCAGAGCCGGCGAATGGTGTACCCTAGCTCTAGACAGAACCCTTATGCGGCATTGGTGACGTACAAGATCGACAGCGACCCGGGAGAGGTGGGCGCGACTGAGGGCATCGGCGAGCACCAGCTCGGCACCTGGCTTGTGCCGGACGATGATAGGAGCCGAGGGCGGCGACCAGCCAGATCTCCCTAGCACAGTCGCCAAGGGTGGGGTCGATCGCGCGGCCGGACTCGAAGGCCTGGGCCGACGCCGCGTTGTCGGTATTCACCACCACCTCGTAGCCCCTGGGGCGTCAGGCTTGAGAGCCTGGACCGCCAGGACGAGGTTCACGGCCTCGAGCTCATGGATTGTGGGGAAGGCAGCACGGAAGTCGCCATCGTACTGCTCGGCGAAGCATGCCGTCCTGGAGAAGGCCCCCCGCCTGTGAGGCACGAATCGCACTCAATGACCCACTCAGGGCGCACGCGGGAGGGGAGGAGGCAGACGCCATTGCCGCCTGCCGCATAGTCACAGAACCAACGGACGTCCTTCTTGAGCTCAGGGTCGACGTCCGCGGCGCCCGCCATGGGGGCGGCCCTGAGGCTGCGGAGGATTCGCGCCATGAACGTCCTGCCAGGTGGTATGCAGGTACTTATGTGGGCCAGGCACCCGACGAGGCGCTGCAGCGCCCTTCTGGTGAGGGCGGGACGGTCGAGCCAGCGCTCGCACTCGTCGATCACCTCACGGAGCTTCTGGTCCGGGATTCGTAGCACCATGGCATCGGTGTCGCACTCGATGCCCAGCCAGACGAGGCGCACCGTGGGCGGGCAGCATTTATCCAGCGCGAGGGCGAGCCGAGGGAGGCGCAGAGTTTGCGAATGCTGTCGAAGGTGCTCATCGCCGCGAGGAACGAGGCCTCGCAACCGACGAAGTCATCCACATATATGGCACTGTAGTAGCCGTGCGGTGTAAGGGCCCAGACGACCGCAGCAGTGACGCGGAGGCAGGCGGCGCCCGAAGTCCTGCAGCCGAAGGGCAGCGCGATGGAGAGGGGGTCAACCCGGAGCTGCCTGTATGCCCGGGAGACCTCGGCCGACCAGCAGAAGGAGCCCCTCCCGTCCTTCACCACGCGGCGCCCAAGGTCGGCAGCGGACGGCAGACATGCGGCCGACCGAGGTACTCCGTCCTTGGGATGCCCGCGTTCACCGCCTCCCACCTCTGGTCGGCCACTTGTCTTTCGAGAGCGCCCCATCGCCTCTCGATGGTGTCGATGGACGCCTGCATTCTGACAAGACAGTCGGCTTGCTTCGCCTTTGCCGTCGGCTTCCGTGCGCGGGCCGACTGTGGAGCGGGAGGCGAGGGCCGGGACGGCGTCATGGGCGGCTGCGGGGACGCGCCGCCATCTTGCGAGTCAGTTAGATCGCTCATGTCGGCTAGCGGCGTTGCGGTTGCCTTGCTTGTGGCGCGCTTGGCGGGGTGGCCTCTAGGTGCTGCGGCCCTGCGGGTTCTTTGCATCTTTCTGCATGACGTGGGAGCCTTTTTAATCTTTTTAAAACTTTTTGACGTGGGTGATACGTGGGCGGAGACGGGAGTGGTAGACGTTAAATCCATGCAGGAGGCGTCTGGAGCCCGAATGCAGGTCAGACGGGGGGAGGGGACGGAGGAGGAGGGAGCATGCGGTGCTTAGGGATGTGTCCGTCTCAGGCTTCCCGACGGATCAACCACAATTCGGAAATTATGGGCCAATTGATCTAGTAGTAGTATATATTCTCTTCTATGCGGCAACAAATGCTTAATGAATGCAACAATATCGAAGTTGGATGTGTATGATCAAATCTGGATAAGTAATTTAGTTTAGACAATGTTATGCTTTCAGTGGACTCTGCAGCTAATAAGCAAATACGGTATATTAATTTGAAAGCCTTCCTTCATTCGGGTAAAGGAATAAGTGATCTTCATACAGTTAGCCTAATTCGATGTCATGGCAGTCAATGTTCTGAATCGACAACAGTTACTGTTGTCTACAAAATAGGAATTAGTTTCCAGAATGAGTAATGGCTTCAGCGCACCTGTTAAGTGTTGAGGGACCACCTTTAATTTAATTATTTGTCAATAACTTTCATCACCGTGAGTCATTTATATAAAGGAATGTGGGAAGAAAGGACAACATTTGTTTAATTAATGTTCAATTATCTATTCTTGCCGCAATCCATTATATGTTGTTTCTCATGCCACACCTGTGAGTGAATTCCAATCATGGTTACTTAATTGTTTTTAAATGATCATGTCGAAACACGTGGTTATTGCATCGTTTTATTTAGAAACGTGGCAAAACTACGTTATGGGTGGCCAGTAGGCCCAGTTAGGGGGGGGGGGGCGGATTATTCCGATTTTTGTTTGTTGGGAGGAGTTCATTTTAAAATTTGAAAACCCCTCTTTTTAAAGTTAATTTAGCATTCACATAACATAGTAATTTAGTAATCATCCACGTACGGCTTAGAACAAGAAGAATAACTGGATAATATCTCTGCCCCGACCAACAAACAATATGACATATGGGGCCCATGTGCGTTCTGCAAACGGGATCCATGTGGGTCTCACATGGCAGGCAGCAAAAAAATATATCACCTGTATGGGGCCATGTGAATTACAATATGGGACCCACGTGGGCCCAATATGGGCAGAATAGTCAGCTTCCAACCCACGTTGGGCCCATATAGGTGTGCATCCCACATGACATGGGTTTGCCCGGATATAGCCCACAGGCATATACCCAGATAGCCCACAGCCGTCGGCCCGTCGGCGACCGCGCCGTCGGCCCAACGGTGGAAACCGCCGTCGGGCCGACGTTGTTTTGTCCAACCTCCTGGCTGCCGCCGTAGGCCCGACGGCGGCAGCCACCGTCGAGCCGATGGCGGGAGGTTGGACAAAACAACGTCGGCCCGACGGCAGCTGCCGCCGTAGGCCCAACACAATATATTTATTCAAAATTAATAGAAAACCTTATAAATTTAATATAATCTTTTTGGTAAAGATGTTTTCTATATGTGTACCAAGCGATTTGTTTCTAAGTGGTGTGGTTTTAGAGATATTTCACTTTTTCTGTATGGGTTAGGATTAGGGTTAGGGTTAGTGAAAAGTAAAATATCGGTGGCCTCGATGGTGGCCCAAATGTACAAAAAGATTGAAACCCAGCGGCGGGCCACCACCGTCGGCCCGACGGTGGCCCGACGGTGGCAAATATGTGCCGACGGTGCGACCAATAGCCAACGTCGGTCCGACGGCTGTGTGCTATCCTTGTTTGCTGGGAACGCTATGCCTTTAAAGGACTAACTGTAGAACAATTTGTGCACACTTTCACTTTGAAAGTTCATGATGTGGCGTCAGCAAAATAAAAACAACTATTCCAACAGAGAATAGCCAAAGTTCAGTGTTTATTTAATTGGGTTTTTTTCCGCTGCTGATTTAATATGTGTGGCGATTTTGAGCGGTGAGGCTCAAAGGCCTTTGTTTCTAACAGAGGTCGCCACTGTGGTTGCTTCATGCATTCTCACATTTTCATTTTAATGTGGATGCAATGATTTGATTAATTTGTTAAATTTTGACTCTGTCGATCCCTCACAGGAGAACAACAATATAACATTATGTAGTGTAAATCAATAGTGACTCAAAATAGCATGTTCATGCAACTAATGTTCAAGAATTAGTTTTACAAATATACATATCAATATATATCATATCTTAACTAACCAAGGGTTTTTTCAGTGTTTTTCGTTGTTGCTTGTTGGCTTATGGCTGCTGATGCGGATTCCGAGGGACACCAGTTTGCCAGGGACACTTCCATTCAAATGCATTGTTAACTGCCGTGAGCAAATCTTCATACAGAAGAAGTCAAATTCTTCCAAATTGCACCATCTAGAAACAAATCGTTTGGTACACATATAGAAAACATCTTTACCATAAAGACTATATTAAATTGATAAGGTTAGGGTTCTTGAATTCTATTATTTTTGAATAAAACTAACGTTTTGCACTGCGCGTAGCGTCAAACTCAAGTCATTGTCAATGTCCGTGAGCAATCTTCATACAGAAAATACACAAGAAGTCAAATATCTCTCAAATTACACCATCTAGAAACAAATCGTTTGGTACACATATAGAAAACATCTTTACTAAAAACATTATATTAAATTTATAAGGTTAGGGATGATGCTGTTCGATTTTGACGCATGTGCAGAAGCGATGTGTCCCTCGCAAACTGGTGTTCCTCGGAATCCGCAACACTGCCTCCAACTTGCACCACTACATATTACAAAACACAAACCGTTAGTGACCAGGTGCAGAAGTATAACTAAAGCCGTGTTTACACGGGAAATTGTGAAGCGAATTAGGCAAATCGATTTATATGAAGCGATGTAGTGGTGCGTTTATACGGACCGAGTTTGAAAGTGTTTCGGCGCCGGGAACCAGCAGTCTTAGTGTTCTGCCTGTAGCCGGCGAGCACTGCTATTTGTTTAGGTTACACTCGGCGATTCGACGCCGATGTAGCTGCTACATTAATATCGCTTGGAATTTAAGGTTAATTTAATTAAATTTCATTATTTGAGTATGTAATTCTGTTAAATATGATCGCATTCAATAGATTTCGGCCTAATCGGTCCCTAACACTGCCGGGCACCTGCGAAAGTTACAGCTGAGCTTGTAGCCGGCGAGCACCGCTATTCTACACTATCGCCGCCCGGGAACCAGCTGAATCGCTTCATATAAACCACCTCGCAAGGTGGTTTACATAAAGTGAATCATATGAAGCGAATCAGCCCTAATCCGCCTCAGAGTCGCGTTTACCCGGCTAATGTGAGGCAAACTAGGCAAGGCGATTTATATGAAGCGATTTAACTCTCCCGTGTAAACACGGCTAAACACCCATATGTGTTTATAAGAGTCACATAGAAGACAGCTGTTTAAAGTTAGATGTAGTTTCACAAAATAGAAACATCACACTAGTTGATAATAGTATATCCACAAGCTTGCACAATTCCTGGAAACATTAAAATTGCACAGACAAACAATAACAAAAAGAGCAAAACAAAATATACTTTGGCATAAAAATAGGGGGGTTTGTTAATGCATGTTTTACTGATAATAACAAAAAGCAAGACAGAGATATACTTCAGCTGGTACGTTGGCATAAAAATAGGGGGGTTGGTCAATGCATGTTTTACTGATAATAGACGATGTAGTAAAGACAAGCTAAACGCATACTACACAGGAGTCTGTAATTTTAGATATAAACAAATTAGATAAGAATATATAGACTAGAACAAGGCCATTATTTCTTTTACAAATTTAGCAAGGTTGGACAATTGTTTTGGGTTTTTACTGTTAGTGTTAAACAAACTTGACATTTTTAGATTGATTGATTGATTGGTGGTTGCTTTACGCTGCATCGGCAGCATAGGGCATATTCACGGTGAGAAATGTTTGTTTTTTGTTCAAACCATCGCTTTTACATGTAAAAGCAGAAAATCAATTATGTGCAAATAGACACTCATTAAATTAGAAAGCTCACAATCATATATTTGTGGTCAAGGGAAACAAATTCCCATAGAAAAAGAAAAGTTTTATTAATAATTGATAGAATCTATTTAGTAAACTATATGATGTGGTACAGTCCAGCTGCCCTCAAAAAGGCTAAAATGTTTTCCTGTTTTACCTTAGTAAAAAGGTCATGCATACTGTCTGCAGTGTAGAACTGTTGGCGCAGGGCCAAAAATCAACGCAACTTAGTAAAATGTGTTTGAGTGTCAGTGGGGACTGACACCCAATACATTCAGGGGGAGGTTCCCCCTTGAGCAGAAAAGCATGTGTAAGCCACGAGTGGCCAACACGGCAGCGACTAAGGACCACTTGGTCCCGCCGACCTCCCGCATGAGTCTGTGGTGGCTTTCCCACAGATGGTTCAATTTCTTTAAGTTTATTGATGTTTTCATCCCACTCATGTTGCCATTTGGATTTTATGTGGGTGGCTATTAGTGGTTTCAGATCAGAGTGAGGGATCAGACACGGTTCAAGATCACAGTTCAGGGCCTTCTTCGCAGCCCGATCAGCTCGTTCATTTCCTTGTATGCCGGCATGGCCAGGCACCCAGCACAGGTGGATGTCATACCCATCCGTTGTCAGTTGGTTCATTTTATAAATGACCGTTGCTAGAATAGGGTGATTCGTTTTCAGTCCAGCAACAGCCAGGAGGCAAGAGAACGAATCACTGTATATAACATAGTTAGTGTGGTTGGATACCTCGATACACTCCAACGCGAGAAGGAGTGCTCGGGCTTCTGCAGTGAAAATCGAGCTCTGATCGGGCAAACGTACACCAAATTTTTCCCGTCGGCAGACTGCCGCAGCAGCTACCCGGCTTTGGTCTTTCGAACCATCAGTGTATATGGAAAGGTGGTCTGCAAACTGGCCTTGAATCTCTGCATGCAGTCCTTGGTACTCGAGTGGATGTGTCCCAGACTTCCTCAGTTCCGTGAGTCGGAGGATAACCGATGGCTTTCTCAATGACCACGGGGGATGTTCTGGGACTTTGGCATCCTCCAACACGTCCAAATCCACGCCCAAGGCCTCCAAATGAGGTTTCATTCGGAGCCTCAGTGGCCAGATGTAATTCGGCCTGGCTTCATAACTGGATTTGTCATGTTGCTCGAATAGACAATTGTGTGCAGGATTCAATGCATTAGTTTTTATCTTGACTACATATTGCATGGCCAGTTTGATTCTCCTGTTGTTAAGTGATGGTTCATTGGCTTCGACGTAAAGGCTCTGAACCGGTGAGGTGCGGAAGGCCCCAAGGGCCAGGCGCAGTCCCTGGTGGTGGATCGTGTCTAGCAGCCCAATATATGATTTCCTTGCGGAACCGTATACTATGCTGCCGTAATCCATTCGTGACCGAACCAAGGTTCTGTACACGGCGAGCAGAACATCTCTGTCCGCTCCCCACTCTGAGCTGGACAGCACCCTCAGAATATCCAGCGCTTTCAGGCTTCTTGTTTTCAGGTACTTTATATGTGGCACACAAGACAGTTTTGCGTCGAGAATGAGGCCCAGAAATTTGGTTTTCTCAACGACTTTAATGGGATCCCATCCAGAGTCAGTGCCGGTTCCACATGTATTCTATGCGGCAGGCGGAAGTGCACGCAGACTGTTTTGGTCTTGGAAAATTTGATACAGTTCAGAACTGACCATCGATGGATCCCATTTATGCTTGGTTGTAGCTGTCTCTCTATGACATTCATGTTAGCACCGCTGTAATATAAAACAAAGTCGTCCACGAAAAGACTACAGGAGACCCCCCGCTTTACAGCAGTAGCAATACCATTGACCTTGACCCCAAAAAGGGTCATGGCCAGTATGCTGCCTTGAGGTACTCCTGTGAGTGTAGGATGGAATAGGTAGTCTTGACACGGACGCGGAAATGCCTGAAGGCTAGAAAGTTCCTGATGAAAATTGGCAAGTGGCCACGAAAGCCAATCGCATGAAGATCCTCCATGATGCCATGCTGCCACGTTGTGTCATAGGCTTTTTCGAGGTCGAAAAAGACAGCCACAACGTTCTCCTTCTTAAGGAAAGCATCTCTTATGAAGGTCTCCATGCGCACCAAATGATCGAGGGTGCTGCGGCCCTGTCTGAAGCCACATTGAAGGTTGGACAGGTGGTGTCCTGACTCCAGTAGCCACATTTTTAGAAGGTTTGGTCTTGTGTAATATTACCTTTTTACATATTTGGTTCTTAATTGGTTCAGTGCTGGACAGACCATAGCATAATGAAAAATCACCACCTTGTTCATTTAGGTCACACAACGTGCATAGTGATGGGGCATTATCTACTAAACACCTATTTACAGCAACTGGCAGTATGTGGTTAAGTCTATCACGTGGTTGAGGCGACCCAGGAGGCTCTGGAGCTCCTGCTTCCCGAGGGTGGGGCGGGCGATGCGGGCCTCGCAGTCGTCGACGAGGGCCTGGATCTTTTGAGGGGCGACCCGGATGGTCATAGCCTCGCTGTCGAGGGCGAATCCGAGCCAGGTGAGGCGGACAGCGGGCGGGTGACACTTTCCGGGTGCCACGTCGAGGCCGAGGGCTGTGGTGAGGGCGAGGAAGGCGTCAAAAGCCTGGCAGGCCCTCAGGTAGGAGCCCTCGCACCCGATGAAATCGTCGATGTAGACGAGGGCGTGGAAGCCCTCGCGCCGAAGGATCCAGGCCACCGCCGAGGTGATGCGGACGCAAGCTCCGCCCGAGGAGCAGCAACCAAAGGGAAGGGCGAGGTCGATGTAGGTCCCTCCGTTGAGGCATATCCCGTAGAGAGGGCAGGAGAGGGGGTCGGCACGGAGCTGGCGGTAGGCCCGGGATATGTCCGCCGACCAAACGTAGGCCCCAGTGCCCTCGGAGACTAGGGAGGGTGTAGGCGTGGGGTTCCCCGAGGTACTCGCGTCGGGGGATGCCCGAGTTCACGCTGGCCCCTCGGGGATAGGAGAGGTCGACGATGACCCGCCTCTTATCTGAGTCGGATTTGGGGCGGGTCATCATAGGCGAGACCTGCGTCCAGGGGGAGAAGGGAGGGACATGGAAGGGGCCGATGAGGGCGCCGAGGGCGAGCTCCGTGTCGACGAATGCCTGGACGTGGGGGAGGAACTCCGGGGGCTCGCGGTGGTTGGAGAAGGAAGGGCGAGGGAGGGTAGGGGCGGAGTAGTTGGCGGGGAAGCCGAACTCGAGGAAGTCGAGGACGGCCTGGTCGGGGTAGCCCTGGAGGTGGGAGCGCCAGGCAGGGATGTGGAGGCCTGAGGGGAGGGGGATGCGGGCGGCCAAAATATTAGGTAGGCTCGCTTCCCGGAGGGCGGTGTAGGTGCGGAGGAAGGTTGGGTAGCGGTCCCATGCCTCGCCGGAGGTGTGGGGCCAGGAGGCGAGGATGGTGGGGCGGTACTGGGAGGGCGTGGGGCCGCAGGAGCGGGCGGCGGGGAGGGTAGCCTGGAGGTTGGGGTCGATGACGTCGACGGTGGGCTCGTCGAGGGTGGGCGGGGCGGGGTGGGTCTCAGGGCGGGGGGACGGGGAGGAGGTGCGGCGGGGGCGGGCGAGGGGGGCAGCGAAATCGTGCGGGGTCAGGGGGGGTCGGGGGGGGCGGGGGGAGGGTCGGGGGCAGGGGGGGTCGGGGGAGTCGGGAGGGGGGTCGTGGGCAGGGCAGAGGAAGGCAGTGTCGCCTGGGTCGAGGTGGACGTCTGGGTCGAGGGTGATGGGCGACTGGCGCTGGGCGGCGATGGGAGCCTTGCAGAGGGGGAGCTGGGGCCCGGGTGAGAGGTGGTTGCCGATGAGGTCGGCAGTGCCGAGGCGGCGGTCAGGCCGCGCCTCGGGCAAGCTGGCGGTGCTGTGGTGAGTGGTGTCAGGGGGGCTGGCAGGGGTGCGGTGGTCGGCGTTGTCAGGGTAGGTGGGCCGGTTAGGGGCCTCCGGGCCGGGCAGGAGGTGCCGGCTTCCTAAAAATCCGGCGAGGTGGGGGCCGCCGCACGTGCGCGCTTCGCCAAGCATGCATCCTCACTATGCATGGTGAGGACTTTCCGCACGTTGGCGCAGTATGCGCATGCGTGGCGCTGCTTGGTGGACCCTGGCCGTGGACCTCCCCCGGGGCAGCTTGGGTGCAGGAGTTAGGGGGCCGGTTCCACGCGTAGCAGAGTGCCCCGTGGGTGTCCCTGCTGTATGTCACGCGGGTATCCGTGTGGGCGCGGGGCTGGGATCGGGGCTTGGGTGGTGGCTGGGGCGGAAATGGCGATGCACTCCACTCTCAGGAGGTTAAGTGCTACCGGGTCATGCCACCCGTGGGGGAGCCTTCCGTCCGCGATCCACGTGAACACGGTCTCCGAGTACCGGCGGACGGTCGGCCAGGTGATAGAGGTTGTCCCGGCAGACTGCGAGGTGGTGGTGGTGGAGTCCCTGGGCGGAGTGGGCGGGGAAACGTCTGGTGGTCGATGAGGGTGAGAAGGGCGAGGGTATATTCATCCTTCGTCGCCTCGCCCCTCTTCACCGGCTTCCTTTCAGGCCCCTTCTACCAAGTCGGATGGAAAGATATAGTCGACCGGGATACCTTGGCGCCTGACGAGAGTGTCGCGCCTCGGCGGAGGCCAAGATGTCCCGGACGGCGTCGGCCGCGGATGCGGGGCTGTGTCGAGTGGATTCCTCCTGGTATGCTGAGGCACGGCTGGCGTGGCTTGTGTAGCGAGGTGGCGGTACCTCTCGTACTCCGGGTGACGCCCCCGGGCAGGGTCGCCTGAGGCGGCGGCGGGGGGCGCGGCTGAGGCGGCGGTACGCACCCGAGGGGCTGGGGCGCCCGCGGCGGGGCGAGCGGCCGGGTGGCTTGCGGGCGAGGGCGCCTCTGGTGTGGGGCGGGCCTCCCCGGTCTCCAGGGCGTCCATCCGGGCATGGATGTCAGCTGCAGTCTGGCGCGCCTCGGCGGACGTCTGTCGCTGCTCCAGCTGGATGAGGCGGGGTGCTTCCAATACCGCCGACAACTCGGCGCCCGAGGTGGGGCCCGAGGGCGCCGCGGGAGACGCGACACGGAGGAACGGAGACTCGTCCCGTCCGGGCGACTTGAAGACTAGGCCCCGGGCGTGCGCGGGGCGGACCGGGAGCCCTTCCGTCTCCTCCTTTTCCCTGAGGCATAGTGTAGCTTAGAGGTGATCAGCAACCGAGGTGGATAAGGCCAAAAATGAAAAGGCAGAGAGCTGGCAGAGACGGCAGGAGGGCGAGTGCCTGAGGGAGCCGGCGGGCGAACTTACTAAGGGGAGGGGACGGGAGACAGCAGGTGAGGAAAAAAATGCTGAATGCTACCGGCCCGGTGGAGGGCGAGAGGTGGCGAAGCAGCCCGGGTGAGGCGCACGAGTGCTGCGCGACACGGGGGGCGGGGGAGGTGGCGGCGCGCCGCGCCGTCTGCCGAGGTGAGAAAGCAGCGCGACAGCGCGGGGCGAAGGAGGGTCTCTTCCTCTCCTCACATCAAACGCAATGCTTCGCATTACGACCAATGCAGTGGTCAATGATCATAACAATACCATGTGGGGGGGAGGGGCATGTGAGGTGACTCTTCCAAAGACTGTTCTTAGTCAAACTCGGAAGTGACACTCCCTCTAAAGACTATTCAATTATACAAATTCTATACTCAATGAATAATAGTTTACCAATTTCACACATCCCTCATATGCCTTTGGGTTTTTATATATTAACTTTTATCATTATATAGACAGTTTGCAATTTATTATAGTAACTTCACCTCGGTTCACATGTATCAAATCGGACAATTTTACAACGTACTCCGCCCCTCCACTTCTTACCATCTGCCCAGCAGTATAGAAAGAAGTGCACAGTACTACGTTGTCATCTTTAAATCTTTTATCTTCTATCAACCTAAATAATAAATTGAGTCTGAAATAGTCGCGCTAATAGATAAGGTACATCTGACTTTGAGAGCAAAAAAAAAAATCAAAAAAATTTCATTTAAACATTTTTTTTTTTATGGTATTTAATAAAATAATTCTATATTCTATTTTTATAATTTAAATTTTAACTATGTTTCAAGTGTTATTTTACCCCTCTGATAACATATATGATGTCTTAAGAAGCATACGATTCATTTGCCACCATTTTTAGCTTATTCCGAGCATTTTTTAGTTTTGTGACGGTTTAGAGGTCGTTCTGCAACGATTCTAAGGCACACTCCAGTCACAAAGCATCGATCTTACATTAGTGCTTAATCGGATTTGGCATCTGCTATCAAACATTAACATCGATACGCTTCTACAAGGCTTTTTGTTTTACCGAATGCTAA
>CM059200.1:46844610-47099868 GCA_030323885.1 Branchipolynoe longqiensis | reverse complement strand
AGACCAGTGCCCTGGCGCTGACAAAATATGTATTCAGATAAATAAAAATATTTACGAAAAAAAATCAAAAAAAATCGCTCAGATCGCCGCACAGGCGTGCATCCGAGCCCACATCAGACCCCTGTCCAACTGGTACAAAGTCGCTGTCACTACCCGAGCTACTGCGTACAGAAACAACACTATCGGTATCAGACACTGATCTAGAACGACGCCAAAGTTTATTTTGCCGTTTGTTAGGCCTATGGCGCTAAGTGCGCATAGCCTCTCCCGCAGTAACTGGAAGCCCAGGCACTTTCTTCCGATTGAATGCATCTATAGTGCCAGCCTCCACCCTTGCAGGTGCGGGTTCGTCCCCTACATGAGCATCCCACCAGGAGGATGGTCCAGCATTTCTAGACATCTGCTCGGTGTAAAGCTTAAGACGTCTAACGTTAGATTTACGGTATTTCCCATCCTTGCCCTTCATAATAACTGTGGTGTCAGAGACAACCTCTGTTATAGTAAAGGGACCATCCCAGTTCTTCGCGAGCTTGACCCGAGCTAGTGGTGCATGATACCGCACTACCCGATCTCCCACCTTGAACTGGCGCCACGCAGCAGGCCCGTAGTCAGATTTCTGACGAACTGCGCTATACGTGTGGTGAAAGCAATGCTCCAACCATCTTACAAACACGATCTCACAAGGCCGGTCTACTTGACGATTCACCACCCCAAACTGCAGATCAGCTGCCAGTTGGAGCTCCTCCCCAAATAGTAACCTGTTAGGAGTCACCCCCGTAGATGCATGCTCCGTACAGTTATATGCGTGTGCCACAAACTTGACCTGTAAATCCCAATCATCCTGAAAGTCATTCATGGTACAAGCCAATGCAGATATTAGCATCTTATTAAAACGCTGTACCATACCATCCGATTGTGGACAGTACGGGTTCGTACGCGTTTTTTTAACGCCCAACAAGTGCAACATGGACTGAAATAGTGTGGACTCAAATTCCCGTCCCTGATCCGAATGGATCTGCATTGGGGCACCGAATATTAATACCCAGTTATCCACCAATGCCTGCGCTGCAGTGGGTGCAGTGTGATCTTTTAAGGGGTACACTTGCACATACTTAGTGTAATAGTCTTGGTCTACCATCATCACCACATTCCCCCTAGATGTCGTCTTAAACCCGGACACAAAGTCACACGCTAGACGGCGCCACCGATGCCCAGACAATTCCTGAGTCAATGGTAGCTTAGCAATCCCCTCACCCGGCTTCACCACCTGACATTTATGGCAAGTGCGTACCTACCGCCTAATATCAGAAGTCATGCCAGGCCAATAGAACCGCCAAGCTAAACGTTTGGTGGAGCGAACCCGCCCAAAGTGCTTAGCTGTAGAATGCCCATGACAAAACAACAACACATCATTGCGCAATGCAAATGGCATGACGATCTGCAGGCGACTGCATAGGTCTTCACGCACTACCTTCCACCTGCAGAGCACACCTTCACGCAGTTCCAGCAGATCCCATTGATTTATAATCTTATGAGTCTCGCATTCTCCACCGCCAGCTCATCACGCAGAGGCTTGGAGTGGCCTTCCTCCAACCACTTGATGATCACATGCAGTATGGAGGAATCCTGGCGCTGCGCCAAGCGAACCTCTGCCAACGTCCTAAGTTCATCATCATCTATGTCCACCAGATGCATCGCAGATAATGCTGCGAGCACACAATTATGCACGCCACAGTCTGTGCAATCACCCCGGCCGCACTTAAGAACCTGGATTCTACTATCTGTGTTGATATGATCCTCCCCCTTTCTGTACACAATGTGCTCATTAGTCACACCATATTCAGATAAAGTGTCCAACCAACACCCCATCATCCCCTCCGCTTCCTCGAAATTCAACAACCAACGAAGAGAATGATGATCTGTCCGGTTAATAAAATCCGACCCTACCAAGAAATGTTTCCACTTCTTGCTATACACGACGATAGCCCTCAACTCACACTTCGTCGTGCAATAATCCCGCTGCGCTTTATTAAGTTTATTACTCGCAAAAGACAACGGGACCTCTACCCCATCCTGAACCTGACTCAACATGCCCGAGATTGCAAACCCCGATGCATCAGTGTCCAGAATTAACTGCCCCACTGCCCGCAGATATCGCACCACTGGGGTCTGAGTAAAGGCATGTTTCAAGCCCAGAAATGCCGCTTCCTGAGCGTCGCCCCACACAAATTTTATTTTCCTCGTGGTAACGACCAAGTCCTACAGAGGAACAGCTAACCGCGTAAAATCCGCAATGAAATCGCAGTAATATGACACAAACCCAAGGAATGATCTCACCTCTTTCTTATCCTCAGGCCTGGGCCACCCCGCAATTGCAGAGAGCTTTTCCGGGTCCGGCTTAATCCCCTTCGCAGAAACAACATGCCCTAGGCACTGCGTCTCATGCCTAAAAAGCCTACACTTTGAAGCCTTGAGCCTCAGTCCATAGGAACGCAAACAATCAAACACTGCTTGAAGCCGATCCTGACATTCGGTTAGTGTCCGACCAAAGACAATGATGTCATCCAAATACACCAGGCAAATCTTCCACTGAAGACCAGCCAGCATATCCATCATAATCTTTTCGAACGTGGCTGGAGCATTACACAGTCCAAATGGCATCACGTTCCACTCGAACAAGCCCAGGTGAGTACTAAAAGCAGTCTTAGCAATGTCCCCCGGATCCATCGCCACCTGATGATAACCAGATTGCAGATCCAGAGTGCAAAACCACTCATTACCCCCCAAACTTTCAAGCGACTCATCTATGCGCGGTAATGGGTAAGCATTTTTCCGCGTCACAGTATTGAGTTTTTATAGTCAATGCAAAAATGGATCGAACCGTCCTTCTTCTTGACTAAATGGACAGGGGAACTCCATGGGGAGTCACTACTCCTAATCACCCCACTATCCAGCAGCTTATGCAGCTCTGTCTCCAGTGCATCTTTTTTAGAATGCACGAACCGCCAACAGGGAATTCTAAAAGCAGCGGAATCGCTGACATCAATGCCATGCATCACCACCTCTGTCCAGCCTAACGTCTCACCAGGAACTGCGAAAACCTGAACATTTCTATCCGAAAATTTGACAACCTGAGAGCGCTCGGACTCATCCACCACCTCACACCCCATAGCAAAGGGCACAAGATGGGCAGGCAAGCTGCCACCAACGGACTCCGATACCCCAGGAGGTGCCACGCAGTCCTCCGTATTACCAAAGGTAACCGTATCAGATACGTTCCCCAGCGCCGCAATGACCACTTCCCCTCTACTACTCACAACACTAGAGGGGCAATTCAACTGCGCCGCACACGCGACACGCAGCTCAGGCCAACCACTGCCCCAATTACCATGTAACTGTGAACAGCTGACCACACAATACCGCCCCGCGCCAACCCCGCCCACTGGGTCAACTGCGCCAACAGCTGACTCAGCGACTTCGTTGCCGCGAGCAATGTCCACACCGGATTGTTTACCCAACTCAACTCTGGCGTATTTGCAATGAACCTTGCCAAAGTCAGTAGCCTCACCAATCAACCCGATGGTCGTACCCTTATGTAGTCTAACCGTATAACGATTTGGATTAAACAAAGGCACTACTGAATCAACAGGACTCCACACTAGCGTATTCTGACCCCTCAATCCCAGCTCATGCAATTCCGAGCCTAATGGTTCAAATAGGCTTTGGTGATCACCGTCAACCCCATCAGCTGTAATTTCAACATCACAACCGGTCATCGGAGCAATGCGAATATCTTGCGCAACAGCAGACACAGTCTGACTATCGCGACGCAATTCACACTGCACAGTGAGTTGATACGGATATTGAAGATATAGGCTGCCAGCCTGGCGCAGCTCACAACCATAATACTCCAAAAATTCCGCACCCAAAATACCATCTTCTGAAATATCGGAAACAGTAGGGGCATAATGAAATATTTTCTCCCCGATCTCCAGAGATAGTATGGCTTGTCCGTACTGCTTGAGTGGCACACCGGTGACAGTGACAGGCTTCACGCTATTATCAAAAAACACCTTATCACTGTCTAACTTATCGAAGAATTTTCATCCAACCCATGTGACCGCAGCCCCACTGTCTATTAAAAAATACCCGATAGTCCCTCTAACGCACACTCTCACATACCACCGTTTTCCGTCCAAAGTCCAGAAAGTGGAATCCACGAACAGGCGCTTACCACAAGGGTGAGACAGGTCACACCCCTGACGTTGTACTATAAATTGCATACAGTCGTCTAAAGGTGTGGGAGCCAAAGCAGAAATTAGGCTTAGCCATTGCGCCCCTGTCTTTACGGAGACGCGCCAACCTAGTCCGATCAACACCCGAGTTATCCCTACCCTCGCGATCACCGGCTATCACAGCCTCCTCGAGAGTACACTTTACTCCAGTACATTTAATAGGCCAATGACCAAAAGCAAAGCAACGACCACACTCGTGATCTCGAGCACGCGTATCTTTCTTAGCTACGCGACTGCGCGCAGATAACCCAGATGAACCAGGCCCACCTGTTGCCATCTGTGCAGCAGATTTCTGCTCCCCTATCACATCACGCACCCAACCTTGGACCAGCGCCTTAGTGATAGGTGGCGACTGATAACTCCCCCCAGAGCCCGGACGAAAATTGCCACCCTCACGATAGCCACCGCCTGTCGAACCCTGGAAGTTATTACCACCACGATAGCTCCCCCCAGAACTATCCTGGGAGTAACTACCGCCGCCATTACGCCGAGGATCATGTGGCGCGTTATACCTCAAACTCACTATCCGACTCATCTGATAGCCGAATAGCTTCCACCGCAGTCGACCGCCCAGCACGCAGTGCCTTGGTGCAGTAATCATCGACTACCTCAAACATCTCCTCAAGAGACGATTTACCCGGCCGCCAACGGTCATAGGCGGCACGCTGCTCACCAGGATCAAGGAGTGAGCACACAAAACGCTCGACTATCTTAGTCTCGATTGCACGCTCACTCACCCCAGTATCTCTCGCAGCCTCCTGCCCATCAACCTGCAGCTGCAGACCGTACGCATGGTACGATCCATCACGGGCAGTTTGGACGCGCTTCTTCCACTGATACCAGCGCGCCATGGGGTCCACAGGACGGAACTTATACGAGATGATTGGTATTAACTCCCTCATCGTCGTCAACCCATGACGCCTCCACGCGTCCACGCAGTCCTGCGCCGGCCCATTCCTCAGCAGAGGTAACAGCTGAATGAGAGCTACCCTCTCATCCCACATGTTGGACCACATATCCAACGTAAAATTCTGCCACCAAGTATTCCACTCCTGTTTAATACCTGTGAATGGCTTAGGACGCAACGTCGGAATACGCGCAGAACCCGCCACAGGATACCTTAAAACATTCTCATCCAGCTCTAATGTATCGCAATTACACGACTCCCATCCGGCCCCACCCCCAATAGAAGCCGGCTCCCAAATAACATCCATTATTGCTGGATGATTCCGGAACAACCACATCTCTTCTACTGAAACCTGGCGACCCACCGGCAGTCCAGGCAATGATGTGATGGGTACCGCGTCACTGCCCAACCCCCCCGGGTCAGGATTCCTCTCACTCCGTACATTATCATGAGTATTACCCACATATACGGAATCCTGAACAACACCACGCTGATGCTGCACAGAACCCCCCCCCCGAGAAGTAACATCCCCAGAAGAGGGCACCGGCTCCCTAGGACCCCCACATCCACCATCGCCCCCCCTTAGAAGGCGCCCGCAAATGCGGCGAGCTACCCGCGGAAGCCGGGCGCGCACTATGCGCAGGATACTGCGTCTCGCGGCTATCCATCCGCGTAGACTCAGTAACCCTTGCACAACTGTCGCCAAGCCCTAAACCGCGTTGAAACGGCCGTTTTTCAGCCTGAAAAGCTGCTTGCTCACCTGCAAGGGCCTCCAGAGCAGAATCAATGCCAGACCTCTCGGCAGCTAGCAATTGTTCACATCTCTGATTCTCGCCTTGCAACTGAACATTCAGCGCCTCACGCAAGGATAAATCCTCCGTCTGTCTCATGAAAGCAGCTTGCTGCTCCTCAACTAGAATTCGGTTAGAATTTACCTCCTCTGCGGAGATGCGCCATGCCGCGTTTAGATCTGCGTGCGAAAGATGCAGCATTGGAGACTCTCAAATCATCCAACGCCTGTCTCTCCTCCGCCATCCGGTCAAACTGGACCCGCTTCCAAGCTCACAGACGGCGAATACGCATCGATTCCTGATGCTCTACCTCCGACTGCGACCCAGAAAATGTACGACCCATAACCAAATCATGCTCCAAAGAAAACGTCAACGAGTCATCAGCTACAAGCCCTGCCTCCAAAGCCGGGGAAATCTCCCTACGACAGGGATCATGGGGACTACCGCGCTCAACTCCCATCCCCACAGAACGGACAGCTGAACTCCCCCACGGCGAATACTCCAGCGGCACTTCTCACACAGGACTCCCGCGTACGCCCAGACCTAAATCATCACGATACACGATTGCACTGCTACCCTCAAGTACACCCGCCATCGAACCAGTATTGTTCGACAGAGACCGTATAGCATCAAGAGCGAAGCCCACTTTCATTGCACTCCCCGTAATGCCCTCACCAGTATTATCACCAACCGAGAGAACATTTCGTGCTGCATTTGAAGCCGCAACATTTTTCAATGCCGCGCCCCTTCCACCAGACCGAGTGCCCAACTGCGCGTCACGCCCACCTCCCTGTATTACCACCGGTGTAAACAACGGCGCAATACCCGGCGGTGGACTGCCACTCAGCTGCGCTAACTGCGTCCAATAGCTATCAACACCTGCAACGCCTTCAGCAGTCCTAGGCGACACCACCGGTGCTGGCGCAGGAGTGGCTACGCCCCCCCCGACCTACCGGCACCTGGCGGCGCTCCCCTATGATGCCGGCACCTGGATTAGGAATGAAAGTATCAACAACATCCCCTACAGGCAAATATTGAGCGTGGTGTGGTGTACTCACCACAGAAGCGTCCACGCCCCTAGGCGGTCCCTCCGTGTCGCGACGCCTTGTACCATCAATTTGGTACCGGCGCCCACTACGCAGTTGACCTGCCGCCATCCCCTCCATAATAAAAATTACGAAGAGAACCTACCTTCGGAGTCCATGGCCCAGGTCCAAGACTCACCCCTTATGCAGAAGGCGAGCTGGTCACGGCACCAATGTAATGGCCCACGGCCCTCCGACTCTCACGCATTCGGTTACTCATGGAAGAACACCAAGATCCAATCAGAGTACGCTTCAGCTTGGTTTATTGAACCATCTGCTCTCCGTGGCGTCAGTAGTTGTCTGACCCGCCCCCTGACTCGCCAGATCCCACATCGACTCTATAGGTGTGTGTGTGGGGGGGGTGGGGTGGCGGGTTAGCCAACCACAGTAGAGGGCAGCCCAGTTGGGGTCTGCCCGGTGGCTACCCGTGCCACCACCTGGTGCAGTATAGTGGTACTGCGCTGGTGTACGGCGTAGTCTCCGCTGCTACCGCATGGTAGTAGAGCTCATGTACAGACTACTACACTATGTAAGACTACGGTGAAGTATGTAGGTCATCAAGTTACCCAGCAGGGTGTGAAGTCTGATCCAGACAGAATACAAGCAATAGTTGACATGCCAGAGCTGCGTGACAAACAAGGCGTCCAAAGGTTCCTGGGCATGGTTGGATATGTACACACGTTTATACCCAGCATGTCCGAGATAGCCAAACCACTACGCACGCTCCTGGCTAAGGACGTTGCGTGGCACTGGCAGACCGAACAGCAGGGCGTGTTTGATAAGTTGAAGGAAAGGTTAAGAACTGCTCCTGTGTTGTCATATTACAATGTTAAGAAACCCATTGTTATCCAAGTAGATGCTTGTCAGTCAGGATTAGGTGCCGTGTTGATGCAAGATGACAAGCCAATCACACTCGCATCTCGTGCGTTTAACTCAGCGCAGTGTGGCTATGCCACTAACAAAAAAGAAATGCTCGCCATATGTTTTGGATGCCAGAGGGTTCATGACTATATCTTTGGCAAAGAAGTTCAAATTCAGACGGACCACAAGCCGTTAATGGTGATAATGCAGAAACCAATTCATAAACTTTCGGCCAAAATGCAGAGAATGCGAATGCGTTTGCAAAATTACAATATTAAGCTATGTCATGTGAAGGGTTCTTTGATGTTTTTGCAGACACGTTGTCCAGGGTGCATAGTGCCAAAGTAGGTCATGGTAGCCTGTTCGATGACACGTTCTGCATTGCCGCAGTGGACATTCAAGCATCAAGTTTGTTAAGTAAGATTGTCAGAGAGTATGAAAAGGATGTATCCATGTCCATGTTGATCTCACACATTGAAGATGGCTGGGACACTACACGCATACAGACACCACCATGTCTGAGACAGTACATCCCATACAAACACGAGTTAACGATAGAAAATAACCTGGTCATGAAAGGCAATCGGGTGGTGGTTCCTCCGGGTCTCCGCGGTGAAATGATTGAGGCGTTACATGAGACACACTTAGGTGTGACAAAGTCCAAACAGCTGGCGCGGCACTGTATGTTTTGGCCGAATATGAATAAACAAATTGAAGATAAAGTCAGTCGGTGTGACACTTGCCAAAACAACCGGAAAAATTTGCATAACAAGCCGTTGATAAATCACCTGATCACCTGTCAACCATATGAAAAAGTCGGTGCAGACTTGTTTGAGTTAAACCATAAGAATTACCTGATAACGTGGCGTTAGTGTCTGACTTTTTTCTAGGTCAGACTCCTAATCTGAGGGTCGGCGGTTCGATTCCCCATGCCTCCAGCTCTGCCAATTTGGATTTCCACCGCTGTGTATAACTTACAGCGTCATCAAAGGCCGGTTGCTCTCATACCATGGTATGTGGTGTGGGAGGTTAAAAATCCCTTGGGTCGGTAAAAGTGTAGGCTTGTGCTTTCTATCGACCAGCAGTGGAGTGGAGAAGACCAGTCATCTGTGACTGGGATTTCCCCTGCTTGGGACAACTAATGTACCAACAAAAAGAGAGACAAATAAGTGTTCACACTTCCTGTCTACCATTCGCTATATCGCTATATAACTGTAGATTACTACACAAACTATCCAGAGGTGACGCTGTTGGGCGATACGTCGTCTGTCACTGTTATTGAAGCGTTGAAGGATAATTTTGCAAGGCACGGTATTCCTAGTCAGGTCATTTCGGACAATGGTCCGCAGTTTAAGAGCCATGAGTATCGGGAGTTTACGCAGCACTATGGGTTTAAGGCTGTATATTCCAGTCCACAGTATCCCCGTAGCAATGGGCAGGTAGAATTATCATAACACTCCATTGCCCATCCTGAATGCATCTCTGGCTCAGCTGCTCATGAGCAGAAGGTTGAGGGGCAGGTTGCCAATGGCTGAAGAAATTTTGGTGCCCGAAACGCAAAATCCAAAGAAAGTCCAGACGGCAAAACGGCAGCAAAGTCAGAAAGCATTTCATGACAGGAAGTGTGGTAAGCCGCACAAACCTATGAAAGTCGGAGATAAAATAAAATACAAGAATCATGCTGGGGAATGGAAGAAAGGGGTTATTTTGGGACGGACTGGTGTTTCTGGGAGAGAATATCAAATTTTGAACGAGTCAGTTGTATCGAAACCGGGTGCAGATTATTAGGGCGCCTGTCAGGGGGGCAGCCCAAACTGGCCGGGCAGACGCAAACTAGGTCAGTGTCATTGCCAAATGTAAACAGTGTGGCTAATCTAAGTAGGTCAGGTTGGCTGATTATGCCGGCGAGCAGGTTAGACCTGTAGTAGCTCAGTGTGGATTGGGTGTGTACACATATAACATGTGCATGTAGGATTAAGTTTATTTTCAGCTGTGTTTTTGTTATTTGATATGTAATGGACAATTTATAACGTGAGGTGTTACGGCCGGACAGTTGAAGGACTTCAGTGCCATAGGGCGCTCGGACATTTGCAAGGACTTGTGGTTAAGTTAAGTACGCATATATGTTATTGTGCATTCGTTTGACTGTTATGTGGTTATATTGTCATGGTTATTTTGAAACATTCCATGTTTAAGAAATACTTTGAGGGGGGGATGTGATATATGCGTATTAGACGTATAGGTGTGTGGCTAATATATGTTAACGAGATGCAGAGTTTGAGACAAAGGAATATGCTAATGAGATGACGTCATGGAAAGTTTAGCCGGTGGGTTGAGCGAGCCCTAGGCCGTGAATAAACCATTCAGTATCCAGAAGTCAAAGTGTTCAGATGTTGTACTTTCGCAGTAGCCACAAGCCATCAATTTAGTAAGTCATTGATTTGACTCAGCCAAGATTAGAACTACCGTCCTTCCGCAGGGGAAGCCTGCGCTCTTACCGATTCGGCCATTGCATCTGGTTTTAGATGTCAATGTGGTTCTGATGACTGTACAATGTCTGAACGCTTTGACATTTAACGGTTAACGAAGGCTTTATTCACCGTCCAGGGGTCAAAGCCGCTGGCACCAACACGCCTACCACATAATCCCATTAACATATTCCTTTGTTCTCTTCGTGTGCCTGGATACCTTTTATGCATACATTACATACCCCCTTCACAAGTGTTTTTGAATTCACTGACATTCAATAATTAACCTATCATGCACATTGTTTGACCATAAAAATGTCTCAGTCCTTAACTTCCTCAGTCATAATTTGTGGATAGCCTTAAAGTTGCACGGTCAGATGAAACAAATTTTTTTCAAAACGAAAACACTTATCTCAATATGGTTCTATATATCCAAATTAGATACTAGTGCATTAGCTAAAGATTGGGGACAGCCTATACAGAATAATCAGTGAATTTATTACCTCATCCCCTTGGACACCTACTTTGAGACAGCCATTATGGAGCAACACTCATTAAGTAAGTAGGTCAATCTCATGGCCTCATTAGCCAAGCCTTCATTCCAATCACCATATGTAACCTAGTCAGGTTCCAGGATGTCCCACTAGAAGTTTGATGGCACCATAGCCTGAACTGTTTTAAAGTTACATGGTCTGATGAAGCATCTTTTTAAAAAGAATTCCAAACCACATACTTACATTTGATCCTATGTTTCCAACTCAGATGGAACAATGTTAGACTGAAAATCTGAAGGTATCCTGGGTTTTCTGTTTGGGAGGGGGGGATTTTTGTACATCAGTTGTTTAAGGAGGGGAATTTTCAATTTCAGACAATTGGTCTTCCTCATTCCCTTGCACCTTGCCCTATCCTAATAATGCCAAACCCCAGGTTAGGTAGCGACAAGAATCAATTTTTAAGTCATTGGTTTAACACAACCAGGATTGAAACCCAGGGGTTCAAATCCCATGACTTACCAAAAGGGGAAGTGGGCATTCAACCCATTTGGCCATCCCTTCTACTTTCTAGTTAGTTTGAATCCTGGTCTGCCAGTTATTTTCTAATCTAACTTTTTTTATTAAATTCAATAATTTTTTTAATTTATAGATGCACAAATACATCAATAATAAATCAATGTGTACCCAATTTGGTTAATCCTTTCTGTGTAATTGACTATGGACTAGTTATTAATGATGTAAATTAAATTAATACAAGTAAATATGTATTATATTAAAAATATACATATATATTACCAAATGATACTGATATTTGTAATGTCGAATATACTGCCGTATATGGTATAAATTTATAAGTGAATATTATATTGAATGATATTACACCACTGCCAAACAACCACTGTATACAGCTAAAATTAATCAAACAATGCTAGGTAAATAAAATAATATATATAAAAATATCACATCACATGCCAACAAACAAATGATGGTGCAATGCCGCCATCAGTCTATTTGAATTAGGTCATCCCACTTCACCTGGTCATCATGAGATGTCAATACGTGTCATAGTGAGAGGACTTTTGGGAAGCTTGTTGAAATTATTTTGGGTTCTTTCAGCTCCAATTGCTTCAAAACTAGCCATTTTCCCTCAAAATTACTCCGGACTAATGATTAGTAAGTTATAACAATCAATTTGATATATTTATCTAAAAAATAAAATAAAAATTCAGATGTCATCAGACCATGCAATTTTATGCTCAGGTCCTGTGGGTGTATCTTCGGCTTTACAGTCTCTGCGCTGACACGGTGAGAACAAATGTATCAGATAAGCAAACACTCCAGGTTATACTCTTAATGCTAACATGCAAACCATTAGTAGGTCATCTCGACTGGCGTCTTATCAGCTTCATGGGTTGAGCCTGTCAACTGGCCTAATCACCCGACCTGACATGGTTAGATTGGCTGCGCCCATGTCATTGTTTACACTCCCCCAACTCGCCGGCATGTCCAGTGCCTGCCTGACTATTTTGGGCTGTGGTGTCTCTGGCACCCTAATTATTTTAACTCTGTTTCTGTACAACATGTTACCTAATTCATTTAGTATTTGATACTCTCTACCCAATATACCTGTATGTCCCAACACTACCCCCTTTTTCCATTCCCCCAAATGATTTCTATACTTCACACTGTTACCAGGCCTTGTGGGCTTGTGGGCCTTACCACATTTTTATCAAGAACACTTTTTTGGCTAAGTTGCCGTTTCGCTGTTTATGTTCTTCTTGTGTTTTGTGCCTCTGGTTTCAAATTACTTTTTACTGTCGGAATTCTCAATCTCAGTCTCCTGCTCATGAACAGCTGATCTGGAGACACATCGAGCACCGGCAGGATGTGTGTCTATAGTTGAGTAAAGCTAGTTGAAAATCCATGTGCGTGTCCACACATTTTTTTAACATGTTTCTGATTGTTTATATAAATCGCTCGATTTGTCCGTTGCTTCGGGGGTATTGGGGACTTGAGTACGTGACTGAAAAGCCATAGTGTTGTGCGAACTCGTCATATTCATGAATTTTGAATTGTGGACCGTTGTCTGAGACTACCTGTTTGGGGATCCCATGTCTAGCGAAATTGTCCTTCATCGCCTCAATTACGGTGGCAGATGATGTGTCTCTGAGCAGTGTGACCTCAGGATATTTTGTGTAGTAATCTACTGTTATGAAGTAATTTTTGTGGTTTAACTCGAAAAGGTTAGCGCCTATTTTCTCGAATGGTTGACATGCTATTGTGTGGTTAATCAGTGGTTCCTTGTGTAACTTTTTCCTGTTGTTCTGACATGTCCCAGACAGCACACAGCCGTCGGGCCGACGTCGGCTATTGGTCGCACCGTCGCCATCGACTTTCCACCGTCGGGCCGCCGTCGGACCGCCGGTGGTGTTCCGACGTTGGGAATCAATCCCTTTCCACTTTTGATTCACCGTCGGGCCACCGTCGGCCCGACGGTGGTGGGCCGCCGCAGGTTTGCATTCATTTTCCACACTTGGTCCACCGTCGAGCCACCGTCGGGCCGCCGGTGGTGTTCCGACGTTAGGGTTCAATCCAAATTTCCACTTTTGAGCCGTCGGGCCACCGTCGGCCCGACGGTGGTGTCCCGACGTTGGCTATCAATCGTTTTCCACTTTTGAGCCACCGTCGGGCCACCGTCGGGCCGCCGGTGGTGTTCCGACGTTAGGGTTCAATCCCTTTCCACTTTTGATTCACCGTCGGGCCTTCGTCGGCTCGACGGTGGTGGGCCGCCGCAGGTTTGCATTCATTTTCCACATTTGATCCACCGTCGAGCCATCGTCGGCCCGACGGTGGCGGGCCGCGCATGCGCAGTTCTTTAAATTTGGATTCCGGCTCGAGTCGCCCGCGGAACACGTGCGATCGTTGATCAGTGTTCTTTTTCTACCAATAACTCCAGAAATACCAGGAATCTTAAGGAATTATTTAACAGGTTTGTTTATTAATATGTTTAGATTATTTTGTAAAAGTTTTGTAATTTATTACGAAGTATTGATGGAATTATTCGTGTTAATGCGATTTGAATCATCCGATACGGTTTGTTTACTTCGAATCGCCACCGGAACACGTGCGATGGTTGAGCAGCGTTCTTTTTCTACCAATAACTCCAGAAATCCAAGGAATTTTAAGGAATCATTTACCAGGTTTGTTTATTAATATGTTTAGATTATTTTGTAAAAGTTTTGTAATTTATTACGAAGTATTAATGGAATTATTCGTGTTAATACGATTTGAATAACCCTGTACGTTTTGACACTAGAGTGACTGTCTTCTCGGCTCGTCGGGTCGACGGCGGCAGCCACCGTCGAGTCGACGGTGGGAGGTTGGACAAAACAACGTCGGCCGTTTGTCGCCGTCGGCTCATCGGCGGTTTCCGCCATCGGGGCGACGGCGGGAGGTTGGACAAAACAACGTCGGCCCGACGGCGGTTTCCACCGTCGGGCCGACAGAGCGCCCGCCGTCGGGCCGCCGTTGGGCCGACGGCTGTGTGCTGTCTGGGGTATCACATCGACTGACTCTGTCCTCGATTTGTTTGTTTATGTTCAGCCAAAACATACAGTCCCTTGCCAGTTACTTGGATTTGGTGATCCCTAAGTGTGTCTCAAGCAATGCTTCAATCATGGCATCTCTTAACTTCGGAGGTACGATGACACGGTTACGTTTCATTACCAGGTTGTTTTCTACTGTCAATTCGTCTTTGTATGGAATGTACGGTGGTGTACATGTTTGTGTAGTGTCCCACCCATTTTTGATATGTGTGATTAGCTTGGCCATTGACGCGCTAGTTTCAGACTCTTTGGTTATTTTACTCAGCAGAATTGATGACTGCACATCAATTGCAGAGATGCTCAGTGTGTCGTCAAATAGGTCAGCATCACCTACTTCTGCACTGTACACTCTTGACAATGTGTCTGCAAAGAACATTAAGGACCCCTTAATGTGGCACAACTTCACATTGTAATTTTGCAATCGCATTCGCATTCGCTGCATTCGTGCTGACAATTGGTGAATAGGTTTTTGCATGATGGCCACAAGTGGCTTGTAGTCTGTTTGAATTTGTACATCTTTGCTGAAAATATAGTCATGAAACCTTTGACAGCTGAAACATATTGGGAGGATTTCTTTTTTGATTGTGGCATATCTGCATTGTGCCGAATCCAATGCCTGAGATGCAAGTGCGACTGGCTTATTATCTTGCATGATAACAACGCCTAGCCCTGACTGACAAGCTTCTACCTGGATGACAATTGTTTTTTTAACATCATAGTATGGCAGGACAGGAGTGGTTTTTAACTTGTCTTTAAGTTTGTCATACATAACCTGTTGTTCATTTTGCCAGTGCCATTCAAAGTCCTTGTTTAAGAGCGTGCGCAGTAGTTTCGCGATCTCAGACATGTTTGGTATGAACTTGTGCCCATAGCCAACCATACCCAGGAACCGCTGCACGCCTTGCTTGGCTTGTCACGCGGCTCTGGCATGTCGACTATCGCGTGTATCATGTCTGGATCTGGCTTTTGTTGGGTAAGTTGGTGCCCTACATACTTGACTGTTGTTTTGCATATGAGAGATTTGGAAGAATTTAATTTGAGATTAACGGACCTGGCCCTGTCCAAAACCGCTCTTAGCCTGATGTTGTGTTCTTTAACAGTTGACACATTGACAAGGTTTTTTTTACAATTGTAATTGAATTCACCCACTCAGTTGGTTCATCAAGCTCAACAATAACACCCAATTTTTACCATGCGTTTCAGTTTGTCATGTACCTTATTTTTGGATGGCTTATGGAATCCTGTTCGGCTGGTCGACAACAGGTTGTACAGTATTATCAATGTGAATGACAGCATTAGCGTTAATTAAACCTAAGCCATGGAAAACATCACTGTACTGGCTTACCAATTCATCGGGACCAGACGGGATGGCAGAATGAGTTAGAGCATCCGTCTCCCATGTTGGTAGATCGTGGGGTCGTGGGTTCGAACCCTGGTTGAGTCAAACCAATGACTTAAAAATGTATACTTGTTGCCTCCTAGCCTGCGTTCTGCATTATTAGGATAGGACAAGGACTGGTTGACTCAGTGTCAGGGTAATGTGACTGAGTGGTGTAACATAGCAGTGAATATATGGAGACTGCTTCCTAACAGGTAGTTTGCCTTTTATAAGTGGTTACAGCACATGTTTGGACCGTCCTACTCGTCCCATCTCTTCGTTAGGACTGGCCTACCCAGCAACTATATAAAGAGTGTGCTACCCAGCAACTATATAAAGAGTGTAGTCACACACTCTCGGCACTTGCTATCCGGACCACACTCTGTCCACACCTCTCTCTATCACCTCTTCGCCGGCCTTGCTCCTCCTTGATATGTCTGAAAAGAGTTCCAGGAGGGGGAGCCCGCCGGCATTTCACTTTCTACTCTTACTCTGTCTGTGTCTATGGCTCGCTGATCGGTCACCAGAGAGCAAATAGTCACGGTCCTTTGACTCAACTCTCCTCATTTCTCTTTCCTAGACTCTGCCCTTTCGATTTCTCCCAGGCATACTTCTTCCCCTGACCAGGGTAGTTGTGTTCTTGGGTGGGACCCTTCACCTTTACGATTTCTCTGTCTTGTTCTCGTTGCTGGAACCACCGCTGCTCCCATCTTTACCCGCCTTCCTCGAACCCCTTGCTGCTGACTGGATACAAGTGCTCAATTACATCTACAGCTCAACTACCACTGGACCGAAGAGATTCGCTGCCGCCCCAACGCCTCACCGTTACAACGTTGTAAAGATGTCCCCAGCTTCTACAACACTCCCTACTGAAGTTAAGTCTTCAACCAAAGATTGGGCCGATTTATCGGAGCCTCTCTATTTATGTTGCAGTTCTGCAACCAGTAACCGTCGTAAGGTTACAAACAACCCCAGAATCGAATCACTCTCGGCAGTCTACTCCAAGACATCGAGGCGTCAACATCTCCAAGTCAGTTAGGCCTGAAACCTGATCTGGCTAGTTACAGCTTATGGGATGGATTCAACTTGCTGAGCTTCTACAATATTGACCAATGGCCGTGAGGAGGATTGGTGACTGTGGTGTCTGCCTTTTCCCACATCACTGCTGCTTAGCCTGACATGTACATCCATCATCCACTGAGACTCTATACCTGTATGGTTGGCGCAGCTCACAGAAAATGGATCATCTATATCTATCAACTCCTCAAGGCAACTGAGACATAGAATAAGCACCAAGAGGACTGAGTGTATCTATCATCCATATGGACTACCCAGACAGTTGTGAGTGTAATATCATACCATTGAGAATTTATATGTAACTGTGCACTTTATAATTGAGAATATATGTTATAAGTACATATTTGTGTATTGTTGTTTGTCTTCTTTACTCAGAATAGAAGATGTTCCAAATTCTCTTTTCTCCTCACTATTTTAGCTAGTCTATAAGATTAGGTATTAGTTATTATACGTGACAGAGAAATTGGGGGCTTGTCCGGGAATCTGTCAAAGTTGTTCTCTTGGTATTTGCAAAGAATCTTAACAAAATGTCTCAGTATAAAAGCCTTTCTAGAGTCACCCTCTCTACAGAAACTAGAAAAGTTCAGAAGGGATGAATTGTTAGAAATTGCTCAGGAGTTAGACTTAGATGTGAGAAGGTCTAGCAGAAAAGCTGAACTAAAGAGAGTGCAAAGTGTTCTGAGAGGTAAGGCTCAGGAAGCTTATTCAGCACTACCCTTGCAAGACAGTTTAGATTATGAAAAGTTCAAAGCTGTTATTCTCAAAGCTTATGAACTGGTTCCAGAGGCATATCGTCAGAAGTTTAGGAGTTACCGTAAGCAAGAGAACCAAACCTATATAGAGTTTGCTCATGAAAAGGAAATGTATTTTGATAGGTGGTGTAAGTCTATGGAAGTTACAGATAGTTTTGATAATCTCAGACAAATGTGTCTTGTTGACGAATTCAAGCGTTGCACATACAGTGATCTAAAAACTTATCTTGATGAAAAGAAAGTCACGTTATTGTATGAACGAGCCACTCTTGCTGATGATTATGCCATAACCCATAAGACTAGTTTTCAACAAAAGAAGAGTGCACCCCAAAAACAAGTTAGCGTTGTTAGTCAGGGAGAACAAGGTGGTTTTAGCAAAAATTAGAAATCTAGTGCAAAGCTATCAGGTGACCAAGACAGAAAGTCAGGAAGGATTTCAGGTCCCACATGTCATTATTGTCATAAACCGGGTCATGTTATGTCTGACTGTTGGATACTGAAAAAAAAAAAAAGCATATGAGCCCAAGCCCAATGCATGTGTTTCATCCAAAAGGTCAGAGCGTATCAGTGCACCATTCTGTTGATGTTGAGACCGAGAATGATATTATTGATTTGTCTCAGACATTTATCGACGCAAAAGATGAACCAATTAAGGATCATCTGATTATCGGTTCTCAAACAGGGTCAAGTCAAAATAATGATGAGACTAACTTTGAAAATAAAGTCCCTCTTGCCAGGAGTAAGCTGATTACTGAACAAGGAACCGATCCTGAGATAGTGTCACTTACCCAGCATGCACTTCCTGTAGAAGAGCTTGACAAAGTTTCCTCAGGGTACTTCTTCAAAAATGGTGTTCTCATGAGAAAATGGAGACCACCAGATGTCCCAGCATCAGAGGATTGGTCTATTGTTCACCAAATTGTGATGCCCAAGACCTATCACTCTGAGGTTCTTGAGGTATTAATAAGACTTCTGAAAAGATCATGAGACATTTCTTTTGGCCTAAGTTAAGGCAAGATGTTGCCAAATTTTGTCGAACTTGTCATACATGTCAAATGGTTGGGAAACCTAATCAAAAGATTCCTGTCGCGGAATTACGACCCATTCCTGCAGTCAAAGAAGCATTTAGCCGTGTAATTATTGACTGTGTTGGTCCATTGCCAAAAACCAGAGCTGGTAATCAGTACTTGCTCACAATAATGTGTCCTTCTACAACGTTTCCTGAGGCTATACCACTCAGGCTATCTCTGCTCAAAAGGTAGTCAAAGCTTTGATTCAGTTTTTCTCATTTGTTGGTCTCCCATAAGAGATTCAGTCTGATCAAGGTTCAAACTTCATGTCTGGCGCCCATCCTGATATGACCTTAGATGTTGCTAGGGCATAAAACAACAACAAACAAACAATGATCATGTCTGGCTTATTCCAACAAGTAGTTCATGAAGTAGGTATAAAGCAAGTGAAATCCAGTGCTTAGCACCCAGAGTCTCAAGGTGCATTGGAAAGATTCCATTGCACTCTCAAAAACATGATGCAAACCTATATCTTTGAAAATGAGAAAGATTGGGATGAAGGTATTGGCCTGTTGTTTGCTACATGAGAATCCTTTCAATAATCCTTTGGATTTAGTCCCTTTGAATTGGTTTTTGGTCACACTGGGTGGGGTCCATTGAAGGTATTGAAGGAACATTGGTTAGGAGATAATCCTGAAGACAACAACGTCTTGGATTATGTTTCCAAAGTTAGAACCAGGCTAGTTCGTGTTTGTGCGTTAGCGCGTGAAAATCTGAAAGCAGCTCAAAGTAAGATGAAGGACAAATTTGATATCAAAGCCCAAGATCGTGAATTCTCTGTGGGAGATAAGGTTTTAGTGTTGCTCCCCATTACTGGACATCCTTTCAAGGCTCGCTATTAATTATTATGGTCATTATGAGGTATTCAAAAGAATGGGTGAGGTGAACTACATTGTCAAAATTCCTGAGCGAAGACGATCTACTCAGTTGTGTCACATCAACTTGTTAAAATCTCCCCATCTACAAAAGTGGTGACAAACAAAACACGGGGAACTACAGACCAATATCAATATTGCAAACACCAGGCAAGCTAATTGAAAAAATATGTAACAGGCACATAAATGAGCACCTGGAAAAAAACAATATACTAAACAAGAGCCAAGGAGGTTTCAGAAAACTACACTCCACATCAAAAACAATAGCAAACCTAACAAGTGATGTGCTGGCATCATTGAACCAAAAGAAATTAGTAGGAGCAGCCTTCATCGACTTCAGCAAAGCCTTTGACACTGTAGACCACATCATATTAATAAGAAAATTAAACGACATGGGCATTAAATCCAAATCAATAAACTGGATAAAATGCTACCTAAACAACAGGCAGCAAAAAACTAAAGTAAATGGTACACTCTCAGACCAACAAACTGTCACCTGTGGTGTACCCCAAGGATCAGTCCTGGGACCACTACTATTTATACTATACATAAACGACCTAGAAAAATGGCTGGAGACAGAATGTCTCCAGCTATATGCGGATGACACTGTCGTATATGCAGAAGGAAGCACAGTAGAGGAGGTAGCAACCAAACTGAACAACCTCCTGCTAAAGCTGGACGGCTGGTGTGAATCCAATAAAATAACCATCAATGCAAATAAATCTAAAACTGTACTCTTCTCACATACAGCAATCACAGGAAGAAACCTACAATGTACACTAGGAAACCAAACACTGGAAAGTGTAAATCACTACAAATACCTAGGCCTAGAACTAGATAGCCAGCTAAACTACAATCTGTGTGTAACAAAAATCATACAAAAAGTAAATCACAAACTATGGCTATTTGCTAAACTAAGAAACTATATGACACAAGATATGTCAATAAAAATCTTCAAAGGCATGGTACTCCCCTACTTTGACTATGGGGATGTAATCTACATGGGTGCTAAAAAAGAGCTACTTAAAAAATTGCAGATACTACAAAATAGGGCCCTGAAAATCTGCCTGAAAGTAGACAAACTACACCCCACTTATGACCTACACAAAAGAACTAAAGTAAAGCTACTAGAAAACAGAAGGATAATCCACCTAAAAACATTAGCATATGGATATAGCCAAGACATTAAGCGTCTAACCCAACCACTAAGGGACACCAGAGCAAGCAAGGCACCACTACTAAGGCAGACCAGAAGCCAGATCAAAGCCCATGAAAGGAGCACACTGGAAATGGCCGCCAAGGCATGGAATGCGCAAACAGTGAAAGAAAGACAAATCCCTGACCTAAAAATGTACAAAAAATATCTGTGCAAAATAAAAACTGGAAACCCCAACTGAACTGCACCACAAGGGGGCAGGTGATATGTCACGGCCCACCAACTGGACAGCCCAGGGCGGGATAACCGGAAATATAAAAGCCAGATAACATATCCAACAACAATATGAATCAAATCAAATTCAAACAAACATAACTCAACCACCTATTACATACAGGCCTATGGACATGTAAATAAAATAGGCTAGTATAGAATTAAGTAGAAAAAAGCGGAAAACTCTTCCCAAGAAAACCCCAAAACACTAACATAGAACCTTAAGAAAACAACTAACATAGTAATAAGAATAGAACAAAAATACAATGCCAAGAGGGCCCAAAAAAACTAACATAGGCTACTAAACATACCAACAGACTATCTATCTGCTACTGAAATGCAGACAATCAAATAACTTATCAGCAGCTACTGCTTGGTAAGACAACACCAACACTACAGCTGGCCAGCATTGAAAACAAGCCTGGGTACCCGGGCTTACAAGCCTCAATAAAAAAAAAAAGATTATGATAGAGATGGTTCAGAAAGTGTAAAAACTGTTGTGTGGTAAATGCACCAAGTGATAAAGATGATGAATTACCTGATATTGTACCTACAGACAACAATGTAAAGTTAATCAACTAAAAAATTCTAGCAAATCTAGATGTAAAGCTAGGACACCTGGCTCCAGTACAGAAAGAGGAACTGAGTGAAGTGCTCCTGGAGTATAGGGTTGTCCTTCCCGATGTTCCTAGTCAAACTGATATTGCCATCCATGATGTAGATGTTGGAGATGCTTTCCCTATTAAACAACATCCTTACAGAGTTAACCCACAGAAAGCTAAACAAATGAATGAAGAGGTATCTTATATGTTAGAGAATAACATCATCAAACCAAGTAACAGTGAGTGGTCATCACGTGTATACTTGTGCCCAAGCCAGATGGCTCTGTCAGATTTTGCACAGATTTTCGCAAAGTTAACAATTTAAGTAAGACAGACTCATATCCTATACCCAGAATAGATGACTGCATTGACAAAATTGGCAAAGCCAAGTATATCACTAAGTGTGACTTACTCAAAGGTTACTGGGCTGTTCCTTTGAGTGAGAGCGCAAAAAGAATATCTGCTTTTGTTACTCCTGATGGTTTGTATCAATACAAAGTAATGCCATTTGGTATGAGAAATGCTCCAGCAACCTTTCAAAGTATGATGAATCAGTGTTTGAGGGATCTGCCAGGTGTGGAGGTATATGTTGATGATATTGTGATTTATAGTGACACCTGGGAAGAACATTTGTGTAGGTTGCAAGCTGTGTTAGATAGACTTAAAGAAGCAAACCTAACTGTAAACCTAACGAAAAGTGAGTTTGGACAGGCAAAAGTGATTTATCTTGGGTATGTTGTTTGTCGGGGTCAAGTTGCTCCAGTTGAAGCCAAAATCAAGGGTATTGTCGAATATCCAGTTCCATCAAACAAGAAAAGTTTGATGAGGTTTCTTGGTATGTCTGGATACGATAGGGAGTTCTGTAAGAATTTTTCTGACATAACTGCTCCATTGACAAACCTACTGAAAAAAAAAATTCATTTGGTCTAAAGACTGTGATGATGCTTTTGATCAAGTGAAATCGATATTGTGTTCTGAACCTGTTTTGATGGCTCCAGACTTTGGCAAGCAGTTTGTCTTGATGGTTGACGCAAGTGACATTGGGGTAGGTGCACTATTATTGCAAAATGATGATAATGGTGTTCAGCATCCTGTATGTTACTTTTCCAAGAAGTTCAATTGTCACCAAGAGAACTATTCAACTGTAGAAAAGGAAACTTTGGCTTTAGTGTTAGCCATACAGAATTTCAGTGTCTATGTATCTTCCCCTGTGCCACCTGTACTTGTGTATACAGATCACAACCCCTTGACATTCTTACAGAAGATGAAAAACAAAAACAGACGATTGTTAAACTGGAGTTTTTTGTTGCAAGAATTTAATCTGGAGATTGTTCATGTGCGAGGTGTAGATAATGTCAGCGCTGATGCATTATCAAAAGCTTCATAGATGTTTCCTTAAATTGAGTACTTACTATGATGTTATGCATGTCTACACAAAGATGTTGAAACTTAGTAATTGTAATTATGAGAAACGGTAAAACTATATTGTAATACGCCATGTAATGTATTGCATAATATGTTCTGTAATGTATTATGTAACAAGAAAAAGAAAAAAAAAATCTTTTTCTTTTGTAAGGATGGAGGTGTAACATAGCAGTGAATATATGGAGACTGCTTCCTAACAGGTAGTTTGCCTTTTATAAGTGGTTACAGCACATGTTTGGACCGCCCTACTCGTCACATTTCTTCGTTAGGACTGGCCTACCCAGCAACTATATAAGGAGTGTAGTCACACACTCTCGGCAGTCTACTCCAAGGCATCGAGGCGTCAACATCTCCAAGTCAGTTAGGCCTGAAACCTGATCTGGCTAGTTACAGCTTATGGGATGGATTCAACTTGCTGAGCTTCTACAATATTGACCAATGGCCGTGAGGAGGATTGGTAACTGTGGTGTCTGCCTTTTCCCACATCACGGCTGCTTAGCCTGACATGTACATCCATCATCAACTGAGACTCTATACCTGTAGGGTTGGCGACAGCTCACAGACAATGGATCATCTATATCTATCAACTCCTCAAGGCAACTGAGACATAGAATAAGCACCAAGAGGACTGAGTATATCTATCATCCATATGGACTACACAGACAGTTGTGAGTGTAATATCATACCATTGAGAATTTATATGTAACTGTGCACTTTGTAATTGAGAATATATGTTATAAGTACATATTTGTGTCTCGTTATTTGTCTTCTTTACTCAGAATAGATGTTCCAAATTCTCTTTTCTCCTCACTATATTAGCTAGTCTATAAGGTTAGTCTTTAGTTATTATACGTGACAGTGGGATATCAGGCTATGGTGCTGGGGGCCTAGTCTTCCAGTGGGACAGCACTATAAATTTGCCATGAATGCGCACTGTCACAAGTCAGTACCCATCCTGATATGACCTTAGATGTGGCTAGCACATAAACAACAACAAACAAACAAACCAATTCGTCGGCATGGATGATGCTGTCACCGGCACAGCTGTGACTGTTCATCGGTGTGTTAGAGTTCACTTCGTCGACCGGTGCCAACAGTTTCAGGGTGACACATGCCTGTTTGCCGAGGATGGGCTGACAGTCCCACACAATTTGGAATACGATGTCTCTGCCGTCGATTTCGACCGATGCCTCGCCATCAGGAGTTAACCGGTGTCCTGAAAATGTCATGAGCGTACATCTGGTGTTTGTCAGACGCGTTGAAGCAAGCCTGTCAAAAATGTTCCTCGGGAGGACGTTCGCCTCTGAGCCGGTGTCAAGCTTGAACTTGACCGGATGTCTGTTGACTCTGACCATCGAATACCACTGATCGATATCCCGATCAGTGTTGGTCCTGAGTACACCGACAAACAGATCCGTCGTCAACACATCAACTTCCACCAGGTCTGGGTTCAACTCCATGTGGTGAGGATCGGGTTCTTCCCTGGCCAGCTCATCGATCCTGCCAAGTTTGCTGTGGCAAACTTTCCCGAAGTGACCGATCTTACATGCGATGCCTGTGTTGCCTTTCGCCAGACAGAACCCGCTTCGGTGTTCATAGCCGCAGTTTCTGCAGTTTATTTTGAACATGCCAGCAGTGCTCCATAACTTCCAATATGGTGGCCTTGCTCCAGACCAGTGAACCACCGGTGCACCGGTGTCTGGAACTGCGTACTTGTTCAGGTAGTCGATTTCCTTTGTCTCCACGTCCAATTCTTTTCTCCTCCAGTTGGTCAGCGCTGAATTCGATGAATTTGCACATGTTTATTCATTTTTCAAGCATGAGATCGGCAGTCTGAAGCATTTTGTTTCTTAACGTCATGTTTTTTATGCCAGCGACCAGACAATCATGCAACAGCAAATCTTTGATGGGCTCGTATTCAGTCTTTGACTCTGTCCCTGAGGGACGTGACATATGTAGAAATGTTTTCCCTGGCTTGGTTGTGCGAATTAAATCGATACCGGATTATGATTAAAATGGATTTACTGGTACAATATGTCTTGAACGCCTTGGTGAGCAGGCCAATCTTGTATTGGTTGTTGAGCGTGATGGCCAAATTTGCAAAAACTTTCTGTGCTTCTTTGCCGGTGACATTCAGAAAAATACAACATTGTACCTTTTCAGTCTTGTTCACAACTCCTGCAGCTGTGACATATATATTATATGCTCTGATCCATGTTTTCCAGTTAGATCTCGTGTTGTTATTTAGCATTAACTGGCCCGGCGGCCTGAGGCCCGGCAGTGTGTTCGCAGGTGGCATTGTCCTTATCTGACACCATGTAAAAGTACAACGTCTGAACGCTTTGACTTCTGGTTAACGAATGCTTTATTGATCTCATTAACATATTAGTTTGTTCTTTTCGCATGCCTGGATACCTTTTATGCATATATTACAATGACTGTCAGGGATGAACATGATTTCTCCATGATTTCTCGGATTTCTCCGATATTTGGTATTCCGTGGTTTGTGTTGTCTCTAAAAATTGTAGGACATTATAAAAAAACTCAACAAATAACATAATCTTTTTTATTTTCTCCTTCTACTTATCATTACAACATTCTGGACAGATTTGAAACATTTAACGCTGCCCCAGGCTCTCGGTGCTGACCAGCAAATGTAGAAAACGGCACACAGTATGTAATCTGCCTCAATCACAATATGGCTTGTGATCACTTTGCGACCTCTTTGTAATAAAAAAATGTGGGAAAAAACAATGGTCGTCGAAAGGTTGGCAATAGGTCGGCGACCTCCGGGCGACTATTTTGGTCGCCAGGAGGGTGCAGATGCTGCACCAAAAACCTCCTTGCGACCATTTTGGTTGCAAGGAGGTGTCGACTACTTTCATCACTGGTGTCTAGTCAGTGACCAGTCAGCGACCAGTTGGCGGCCCATTGATTGGCCTTTGGATCGTAAAGTGGTCGCAAAGTGATCACCAGTGGTCGCAAATATAGTGTGACTGGGCTTTTAAAACTGCTCCAGTCACGATTGGTTCGGTGGCCAGCTGGTGTTGGGCTTCCACTGTCCTGAGTAAAGGTGGATTTCCTTGAAAACATAAGACATTTTCTCATAGTCTTAGCATTGTCAGTGAATTGCGGAAAAATACTGAGAGTTGCGTTTCATTCAGTACTCTCCTAACAGTATCCTAGTTCCATTTCTCTGATCAGTCAGTACAGACTATCCTCAGAGAGTGCTCTGCCGTTGCTGTGACTATTATTGCCTGCCACATCACCATCGATTTCCGCTTTTTCTTCTTCTTCTATGAGGCCTGCATATTTCACTCTACATGCAGTTGGAGGTCTACTATAAGCCCCAAATGACCAATAATAATATAATATCACTCTACGGATGACAATTTTAGTTTATTGGTTACTTCCTAAAAAAAAGGGCAGAAATTAAAAATCATGAGACTATGTAACTTTAAGCTGCATTGTCCGATGAAAGCGCCAATAATGTCTAAGCTAAAGCATTAGCTAAATGTGATCCTACATATCCAACTTAGATACTGGTACACCTATTAAATAATCAATCTTATTGCTACATAGATTAATGCTAAGTCAATTTAATAGAACCAATGATGTGTACTTTTTGGTGTACACTCCAAAATTAATTGTACATGTTTTCACTCAAAACATCCAAAAGGGAGCTTTTAAATAGAAAATATTATTTACAGCTCAAATAAACATCAATTAGATTATAATTAACAAGTTAATAGATTCATCCTTTTTTTAAGCGTAGAAACTTAAGACCAGCAGATGATCCAAACATTTTCGTCACAATCATAATTTTATTTGTTGAAAAGGGTGGGTGAGGAAGCGTCAAATCTATTTTGGGATTACTTTTCAGGCTATATCATCGGTCACATTTTATTCAAGTTTTTGTTAGGATTAGGGGAGCTGGGGAGGAGGAAGTGAAATCTAATCTTAACATTGTTGCGATTGTGAAAACCATTGCCCCTTATATGGGGTTTGCTCACCTCATTTTCGCACTGCGACTTCCTCTCACATTACATGCTATATTAAACAGTTATTGTCTCATGTAAAATAAGCTATTATAAAATAAAACTTCTGATACGTGGCGAAGGAGGAAGAGGTTAAAGTAGTATGAGTGGGTGGGTGGAGAAAAAAGGGGCGCGTGCTCCAGGGGCGAGGGGAGACGAGTTGCTAAGAGCAGCTGGGTGGCCGGTTATAAATGCAAGACCCAAGGGCGAAGGGGAAGAATATAGGAGAGGGGGGGGTACAGCTCCCTCGCCACGAATCAAACGCAAGCAAGCATTACGACCGATACATGGCGAAGGAGGAAGAGAAGGCAGAAGTGGAATAAAAACACTTTATTCATAGGAAGGTCAAGTGCATCAATAGGGCAAGGATGATAAAGCGGATAATGAGGAATCATTATGAGAAAATGTCAATAATCAATCAATGAGGCAATCAATAGTAAGTAATGCAAGTATGAGGTAATCAATAATAGGGACAATATTGAAAGTCAATCGGGATATCAAAGTCAAGTAGGGGGGAGGCGCCCCGAAGAGCCCTCCACCAAAACAGAGGAGAGGGCTCAAGGGGTGCCCGAGGCGGCGAGGCGGGGCAGGTAAGCGTGGACTGCGCCCGATGTCCATGTGCCCTGGGCCATGATGTCCTCGAGGGGAACCCCAGCATGCTGGCAGGCCTGGGCCGCGCCCAGCGCAGGCTATGGAGGGTATAGCTGTCCGGGGCGGGGCGGCAAGGGCTGCGAGGGTGCCTCGCAGGAGGGACGTCAGCGTCCGAGGGTCGAGGGGGTGGCCCGAGGGCAGGATGAAGGCGGGGTCGGCGGGAGCCGCCGGGACGAGGGCGACGGAGGCATCCCAGGCGGCGACAGGGCAGAGGGGGTGCCCCGGGGAAGCAGGGACGAATAGGGCAACCGCCCCCGAGGGCAGAGCGATAGTCTTGGAGTTCCGGGGGGTCAGGTGGAGGCCCCCGGGGGCTGTAGCGACGTCGGCGCGGGTGATGGTGTGAGGGCCGCCCTACATGTCGGGGCTGGGAGAGAGGAGGCTGGATTGCCAAAGCATCCCATGGTACCCGAGGAGGAGGGCGACCCGAGGGACCACGCCCGAGGGTCCAGCGGCGGCGAGGTGGGCGGCAACGGCCGTGAGATCAGATGGCGTCAACGGTGGGGCAGGCCGGGGCACATGGCCGGATGCCCGCTCCCCGCCTCGGCAGACGGATGCGGGGGCGATGGAGCGGGCGTACAAGGAGGCAGTGTAGGCGGCGACGTCGAAGGCTGAGGGAGCCAGAGGGTCGCAACCGTGGCCTGAGGTGAAGGCCACGTATCCCTCGGCCTGGCGTCGGCGACTCCTCTAGGTGGAGGGGGCGAGGGCGGCGACACGTAGCCTGTCGACGGCGGCCACCTCGGAGTCCGTGTAGCCTGCAATTATAGTCCAGGGTTGTAGGGGAACTCGTCGTGGGATGGGTAGGTGTGGACGAGCCCGAGGCGGGCGACTTCTCCTCGCGCCACGTCAGCCCAGCATCCGGGGAGGTGGGCACGTGTCCCGAGGGTGGGATCCCACGCCCGTCCCGAGTCGAGGGAGGTGGCGGAGGCCATGTTATCGGTGTTTACGACAACGCTGGCTCCCGCGACGTCACCCGGAAGCAGGGCGCGAAGCGCGACAACAAGGTTGACCACCTCCATCTCGTGGATACTCGGGACGCGGGCGCGGAAGCCAGCGGAGTACCCTTGGGCGTAGCAGTGAGTCGGCGAGAAAGCCCCCCCGCCAGTGAGGCAGGAGTCACACTCAATGACGATCCTCCGGGTTCCGGGCACAGGGCCGTGAGGAGGTGGGCCATGAACTCCTCGCGGGGAGGACGCATCTGCCGACATGGTTGAGTCGGCCGAGGATGCTCTGCAACTCCTGGTGCCCGAGGGTGGGGCGAGCGATCCGGGCCTCGCAGTTGGCCACGAGTTCGTCAACTTTGTCGGGGGCGATGCATATGGTCATAGCCTCGCTATCGATCGCTAAGCCCAACCAGGTGAGGTGCACCGCAGGGGGGGGTGGCACTTCTCTAAGGCGACCTCCAGGCCGAGGGCGCTGACGATGACGATGAAGGCGTCGAAGGCCTGGCGGGCCCTCAGATAGGTGAGCTCGCACCCGACAAAGTCATCCATGTACACGAGGGCGTGGAAACCCATGCGGCGGAGAACCCAGGCGACTGCAGAGGTGACCCGGGCGCAGGCCGCCCCCGAGGAGCAGCAGCAAAAGGGCAGGGTGAGGTCGACGTAGGTCGCCCCCTCCAGGGTGATGCCGAAGAGGGGGCAGGACAGGGGGGTCACCCCGGAGCTGGCGGTAAGCCCTGGATATGTCCGTCGTCCAGGTGTACGCCCCCCGTGCCCTCCTGGAGGAGGCGGCGACCAACGTCGGCCCCAGAGGGAAGCCTGTAGGCATGGGGCCTGCCCAGGTACTCCCGGCGGGGGATGCCGGAGTTGACGCTGCCCCCGGGGGAAGGGGGGGGGGTATGACAGGTCGACGAATTTGGGGCGGGTCATCATGGGGGAGACCTGGGGCCAAGGGGTGAAGGGGGGGGGGGCGAGGAAAGGGCCTGCGAGAGCGGAGTGGGCCAGCTCGATCCTGACGAAGTCCCGTAGGTGGGGGCTGGTGCCCCGGGGCTTCCCGGTGGTTGGTGTAGGTGGGGTGGGGAGGGGTGTTGGTGGAGTAGTTAGCTGGGAAGCCAAACTCCAGGAGATCAACGATAGGTCATGATAGTCCTGGAGGCGTCTTCGCCAGGTGGGGATGTGGAGGCCTGAGAGGAGGGGGTGCGGGCGGCCAAAAAATTGGGGAGGCCCGCAGTACGTTGGGCGTCATAGGCTGGGGGGGAGGGGGGGAATGGGGAGGGGGGGGTCTGGGGCGGGGAGGAGTTGTGGGGGCAAGGGAGGAGGTGCGGTGGGGGAGGGAGAGGGGGCGGGCAAATTCGTCAGCAGTGGGGGACACCCCGAGTGTGTGGTGGTGGTGGGTGTCGGGTGAGTCAGGGTCAAGAGCAGGGAGGCAGTGTAGGTAGGCGATGTCACCGGGGGCGGGGCCGTGGGGGCGGTGGCGGCTGCCGGCGGTGCCAGCGGTGATGTGAGGGACGGGGGCGGCGGGGATGTGAGAGGTATGGACGGGGCCGTTATGCAATGGGTTGCCGCCTGCGGAGCGCGGTGAGATGTGAGGAGGGCGGTTGGTGCGGGTCGTGTGGTGGGCGCTGCGTGAGCGCCGGATGTGGCTGGAGCCCCGGGGGGCTGGAGCCGGGGTCCTAGGCGGGACTTCCGGTGGTCGGCCGGCGATAACGTGGGTGATGGGTGTGGCATGGCGAGGGTCGGCGTCACGTGTGACGTCATCAGAGGGAGGGCGGTTGTGGTGGCAGCGGGGGGATCGGGCGATGTCAGGGGGCCTCCCGGGAGGCCGCGGCGGGTCAGGGCTGTTGATGGGCTTCCGCCGGGGCCGGGGGGTGGTCGGTGGGGGGGGGCTCGGCTGGGGGCGCGCGGCACGGTCCGGGAGGTGCGTCTCCGCCGCTGGACTAAGAATCCGGCGAGGTGATCACGGGGGCGGCGGAGGTGCGCTCCCGGGTCCACTTTGTGAAGCAGACTGCCTCACTGAACCGTCAGGATGCGCCGTACATTAGCGCAGTAGACGCATGCGTGGCGCTTCCTCGACCCTTGCTCTCCGTGCGCCTCACCAGCGGGGGCGAGGTCGCACGAGGCGGGATCGCGGTTCCAGGCGGGGCATGGCACGCCGTAGGCCTCTCGGGTGTAGGGGGTGCGGGGATCGGCCTGGGAGGAGCGGGACGCAGGCGGTGGGGGCGCAGGCGGAAGCCATGGAGCGGGAGGCGGTGGCCCGGGAGGCGGCGGCCCAGGAGGCACCAGGGGCAGTCATGGGGGCAGTGATCCCATCCAGCCGGACGGCATTAATGGCTATAGGGTCATGCCACCCATCCGGGAGCCTACCATCGGCGATCCAGGCGAACACAGTCTCTGAGTATCTCCGAACGGTAGGCCAGGGATGGGTGACACAGTCGTACTGCACCGTCAGGTTGTGATGAAGGAGGCCTGGGATCGAGTCCGAGGGGAAGGCGATATGTGACTTCAGCATCCGGGGGGCGAGGTTATATTCTTCCATGGTGGCCTCCCCTCTCTTGTGCACCTTCCGCGAGTTCCTGGACGATGTCGGCCGGTCAATCCAAAGCCGAGGGAGGTGTGGGAGCTGGTGCCGGGGGCGGCGTGACGACCATTGCCTAAACTAGGGTGGTGAGGCGTTCCATGGCGAGGGCGTTTGGGTCCATCCTGTAACAGAGGAAGCCCCAATGGGCAAAGGGGAAGAATATAGGAGGGGGGGGGGCTACTCCTCACTCGCCACGAATCAAACGCAATCCAAGCATTACGACCAATACTACGGTAGGAGTGCTGGAATGAGGAAACAATGTAGTAAGTGTCGCTATGTAATATTTGGCTAGTTTCATTATTATTAAATAATATAAAAATGAGAGCGAAAACTTGTTATTTATTTTATTGAAACTTCCTAACATGACTCCTGTCCAGTATCTGTAGGCAATGTCGGGAGCTCTACACCACAAGAAATAGCTTGTACTTCATCAAGAGCGTGAGAAAATCAAGGATCTACCTTTATAACAATAAATACTCTGGATTAAAATAGATAGTATATACGCGTATGTACCAGAGTAGGCACCCGTGGCGCGGTTCTCGTCCCCTGCCAACAGGTTTCACGATCAGCCTTTCGAACGCGCCGGCTGCGCGGTGGTTCTGGCATTTACGCTAGTCGGCACCACTAGCGCCTGGCGGTTCGTCTAAGCATTATGCGCCCGCTACTCGCTATAACCACAGCGCTCGACCGGCCCGGTGCCTTCGTGATACGCCAATTTAAATTGCTCTAAAAATTACCAATCTGATAATCAATATAATTATGTAATATGGATTTTCTAGTTTGCATCCAAATTAAATACGTGACTATTATTCATTTGAAATCGCTGTAGCACCGTATACACGTTTGAATACAGACATACATTGTGTTTTCTTGATACATCATAATCCTTAATATACCGGTAGAAAGGTTTTTTCTTAGTCTTTTTAAGTGACTAAAAAGTCACTGTTAGCTTTGAGCAAAACCTACTTAGACGAACACATTGACTAGTTGCTAGGTAGAGTTATGACAAGTGAGGCACGTCACACCAATCACGGCAATCATCATTTATTATCATGACGTCACAAAGTTGACTTCGAAGGGACATAATTATGCCATAAATAACTCGTAATCATGTTTCTCTTTGCTATGTAGGTTAACTCCAGCATCATTATATAAAAGTTGCATAATCCAATGGTTTTCAGTTTCTGCGATTAAAAAAAAAAAGTTTTGGATGATCTACTTTTGTTTGAAGTAGGCCTACCTTATATTTTAAATTGTTATGGTGCTGTCACATTACAACACTTCTCGCCAATGGGTGTCAAAGTATGTGATTTTTTGGTGGAACATCGGGATACGTCAGGAAGCGTTATGCGCGCATTAGGCGCGCATTGGTATTCGTTGATGCACGGCGAGGGTCAGCAAGGGTCGGCAGTGTGCGTCAGGGGGTCAGAAAAGTTTTGTGCTTGCACAAAACTTTTGACGTACGACAACGCGCAGGTGCCAACATTATGGCAACATTAGAGGGTCGTCGAGATATGTTAGAAGCGCGTTGGAGGTACGTTGTTCTGGCGTTGTGTGATGTTGTCATACGTATACCTTTTTTCCTCTGATGGCGAGTGCTGGAATAACGTTATGCAAACGCTAGGCATGCGCCGCACGCGCATTAGGCTCGTTCCCACACGTTGCGCCAAACTCTTTTTGTTTTTTCTCAGGCGTCAATATACGTTACCACAAAGTCGGCCGCACGCTACCAATACGTTGCACTGACGCCGAAAAGTTTGACGTATCTCAACGATTAAAAGTGATTTTGCATGTTGGCGGCGCACTGGCGAGAAGCGTCATAATGTGACAGGGCCATTAACGCTGGACATATTTAAAGTGAAGACATGTACAATTTATTTTGGCATGCATGCCGAAATGTTGGATGCGATAGTGTTCAGCAATGGCATTGTTATTAAGCACACCAGTATCTAAGTTGGATCAAATGTAGGCAAGTGTTCTGGTAGCTGCTGTTAAATTGATGGAACTACTTTAATGCAAAAATAATCAATGACACCTGCTCAGTAGACCTTATTCAAGCGCAATCGAAAACGAGGCTTACATAGACTTAACCCGTTTGTTTACAGCTCAATGGCTTTTTACATGTGCTTTATTTATATATAATATTAGTGGTATGATAGACATTGGTTCTGTACTCAACCAACCAAAACACTATGTATGTCTACCGAAATTGTTTTCAAATTAAAAAGATGCTTTGTCAACTTGGTCATCCCCAACTGAAGGACTACGTAAAAGCTGGATCCAGATCCCTAATATTAGCGGGTGATTCATCCTCATATATTAGCTCCACATCTTTAAGAACATTCAGTACTTAGAAACAGCTGTGTGATTGGAAATATGATGTTGCCGAATGACTATAAATCATGTTTGTACACTATTTGGGTTTAAATAGCCAAAACCATTAGAGCTAGTGATTGGCAGGTGCGTTCCCATCGCAGCTGTCTCCTCAGTGTTTGTAAATAGCCACCACATTGCTGAAACGGACATGGCGTCACTAATTGAGTCGACAGGGGCTGACACACTAAGCAAAGCTACATTGCACCAGTACTCATTCAAACAGTTTTGGCGCTATTTTATTTCATGATTGCCACGTGAATCTCGTGTCCAATGTGCAGGTTTCTAGTGATGTAATCAGCGTTCTCGTCTACGTCTTTTCTAATAGTATTAGTTGGACTATAAGTTCCCACTAAGTATGAAGTACATTCTATAAACCTGACTCAAACATGTAACTGTGGCTTTTTGGTTAATATTATTTTTATTTAAATCTGTTGGTTTAATTTATTTTACTATCTTTATTTGAACAGGAGAAACATGTGTAGCAGAGTATGATGTTAGTGCTACTATCACTCACAAGAGCGATATGATTAATAAAAATGATCCTTGTTATAAAGTATGTTAGTATTGAAAATCAATACAAGCTTGTTGCAAGTAACAATGTGTAATAATAATATGCAGAGTGAGGCTGAATGAGTTCAGCGTTCCCCTCTAATGGGTGAGGGTCGGGAGGGTGCTGAATGAGTTCAGCCACCCAGGGAGGTCATTGGATGTCAAGGGTCACTGGTAGGTCATGAGATTCGAACTTCGGATTAAGAGTTAAACAAATTATACTTGTCATTACTGGTGCCCGGTATTGCTAGAATATGGCAAGAAGTGAATGAGGAAGAGCAATTATCTGTGATTAAAATACGCCCCCCCACACACTTAATCAATGAATGTAACAAATAAATATATCAAAGCGATCAACCACTGATCGAATGATTCCCCAATACATAATGTATATTCACAGACACATGTACATATCTATATAATAATGACAATAACACAGCTACTAAAATGTCCCTTCAGATCCAATAGTTGTTAGTGTTATCAATGGTTTCAGCAGTTGTTGACGACCAATTGTTCACGGTGGTGAGGACCCACTACCACCTCCACCACCACCACCACCACCACATTCCCTGATTTGCGGGAAGTGGTGACCCAGTTCTCTGTGCGGTGGTTGGTGGCCACCGTGACCTACTTGAGCTCGTCAATTGACCTAGTTCTCTGTGGCGCTGGGCGCCTGACGTCTGCGGCGGCCGATCTGGAAGATTTCGCGGGGGATCTGGGGGTTCATACACCTGTACTCGTACCGCACGCTGACCCTGCCCGGCTCCATTATGTCTGTCAGCTGGCAGCCGTATGCGTTTGTGCACCGGCAGCTTCTGAAAAAAACAGACAGCAAAACAACCTTTAATATAAAATGGCAAAAACTTTTTGGGCTTCTTCGCCCGCGATGTGAAGAAAGATACAGGATCGCACTCGTTCTGTCTTTGTTACGACTCGTGCGGCCGTGGCATATATGTTATATGCTCTGATCCATGTTTTCCAGTTTGATTGTGCATTATTGCAGAGGATGAGCTGACCTGGTGGCCTGAGGCCCGGCAGCGTGTTAGCAGGCAGCATTGTCCTTATCTGACACCATGTGAAAATACGATGTATAAACACTTTGGCTTCTGGATACCAAATGGTTTATTCACGTCCAGGGCCCTAGACCACCGGCACCCTTTCAACTCTGACATCATCTCATTTACATATTCATTTGTTCTCCACACATGCCTGGATGTCTTTTATGCATATATTACAACCAGCACCAACATGGAGACCAGCTAGATAAGCATCGCTTTTTGGGGATCCTTTCTGTCTGTGAGGAATTTGTATGCATTTATTGTATCACCTCAGTTTATTGTAAACATACCTTACAGATAGTTAAAATAAAAGAATTGAATTGAATTGAATTAAGGGGTGTTGGGAAGCGAGAGTTGTCCGTAAAGGGACACCGAATAATTAGGGATTATTCTTGATTTATGTATGCACATAATACATTATATAGCACATGTACATATGCATACAATGTTATCATGACCTAGCTGGTGTACTGCCCTTAAAAGGACTGTCAGATGAGTTGGTTATTTCTTAACCGAAAAAAAAGCCGGTTTGTACAGAAAAAAATATCAATCACAGGGGTCACTGAAGACAGAACAAGCGCAACTGTTTATTGCACGGCGTTTGCAAATAGTTGTGGGAGAATGTTTCATTTTGTAGTTGACAAACTGCCATAACAGGTTACATACACTCAGTACTCACCTGTTGGGGATGATGGTACATTCATCCTCTTCAGGGTAGGAAGGGCCGGGAATGTTCCGATACGGACATATTGCCCACGCACATGCGCGGTCACGGCATGGGTTAGTGCCCCGTTTCTCCTGACAACACAAAATAATGCAGTGTCATAATTACTGTGGTTATTCATCAAATATATTCTCACGAAGATAACCTGGTTTTGGTCAATTATCATCTGCTCCGATAGAATATAGAATTCACATGGTTTACATAATACTTAATTAGTGCAAATTGGCAGAGGTGAGTGCTGGTACAGAGTGCGTTTTATCTGTGGAAAGTTGTGATGTGCAATCCTGGCCCAGTCAATGTCAAGGCTTAAAATCAGTACATAATACTGACTCACTGGTGCTGGGCAAACCAATTAGCTAAGCACACATGGTAATGTGACCCAGTGAGATATCATGGCATAGTATCCATAATAGGCCTAAGGCATCAAAGTGAGGTAACATTATAAAGGTGGTGTCAGCAGTGCGCACTGTCACAAGTTTGTGCAGGCTCCCATATGATCTCACATGTTGCTAGGATGTAAAATCTCGAGGAATCACTGAGTTAATTTACAAGTTCCTAGTCTGTATTTGAACCACAAATAAAGATTTATTTTATTTTTTATGTACACAAATACACATTGCCCTTCCCCCCAAAAATACTAACCCCCACCCCCTCAAAAAAACACCAAAAAACTACAAGCAATCAAACCTGTTACATTGATGTATGATGACTCTATGATAGGAAAATTGTACACGTCTAACGTGTTCTGTCCCCTTTCCCCATCATACAGATTCCAGTGGTGATTTTGAGTTTCTGCCATGTTTTTCTTTATGAATATAATTAAGATAATCTTTATTGCCTATTTACTTTAGTTTGAAATAACTTTTATTTTAACAGGTTAACTTCCCTGGAGATATTTAAAATGAAGTCAGGCCTAATTGAAACAATGCTAAGACTGACAGACTTTAATATTGGGATTTATTATCGTCTTCTTTTTATCATTACAATCAAGGTTCAATGCCATGGTTTCAAGGCTCACAGAAATTGATCCGACCGAGCATAACAGTATGGGTGGGTGGGATGGCTTAAAAACCCAAGGCTTAGTAGTATATGTTGATCGAACCGCAGTCAAGACGAAAGTGAATCAAAGGCGGCTAGTTTGTTAACATCAAATTCTTACACTAGGTGGTGGCGAGCCCCGGTGTCGGGTTAATCTATAAATAGAATAGACGATGCTTTGTATCCATTTGAAATGAGACGTCGGTCATACGCATTCAATTACCCATGTTCTCGCAACATGTACAATTGAAACAACGCTAAGACCGACAGACCTTAATATTGGGATTTATTATCGTCTTCTTTTTATCGTTACAATCAAGGTTCAATGTCATGGTTTCAAGGCTCAGAGAAATTGACCAAAGTTTATAGCTAAAGTTCTGGGTGCCGAAGAAATCGAGCATCTTGGTACATAAGAGTGCACTGCGTCTGAGGTCCAATGACCTAGTTCCTTGATGTCCTGGATCGAAGATCCTAGTGAAGCACAATCCTGTGCCCCCCCTCGACGAAGACTGTGCAGCATCACAGCACCTGGTGCCGGGTGGCCCTGTGTGGCCAGAGCAAGCCTAAGCGTGTCAAGTAACGCTCGCGGTTGGAGCGGAAGGGCATCGGTGGTGATGAAAGCCGGCCCCTCGAGGCCGGGCTGTATCCTGGACACGTAGTTGGTCCAGGCGCAGACCGGGCAGTTTGATGGATCCTGGTATCGCTGGAACTGCGATGTTACGTGGTGGAGCAGTTCTTAAAAGGGTCTTTGAGGACCTGACGTGTACATTGAGGCCAAACCGCGTCAGCGTTATGTCACGGGCACGCAAGGCGTGGCCCGGATCCACAATTGAGGATGAGGGGAAAAGGTTACTCTGACGCAACAATGTAAAATAAGCTACTAAGAGAGAAGCCGCCAGAACTGGACCATTATCTCCAGCAGTGTTGAAGAACCTGACGGCCTTCCTTATATCAGAGGGGCTCAGAGGTGGCGCCTGGGCCGGGACGTGGGTGGAGTGATGCTGAATTCCTCGTTTGACTAGACCCACCAGGTAGGTGTCAAAACTTTGAGTTGGGGCGCCCGTCGCTTGTACCCACGTATGCGCACCGCTGATGTAGTTCATCACAGTGCCGGGCGCCCTTGTGTCAGACAGATACAGCAGGAAAGACATGACCTCATACTGAGTCGGCCTCACAGGATCACCTCCTCTCCTGTTCATGAAGGTCAAGTACTCGTTGACTTGCACTGATTTGTTCTTCCACGTTCCCGGCGCCAATCCCGCCGCTATGATGTTGATCAGCCGATAGTGGTGATGTTGTGAGTAACCTATGAAGAGAGGCAAAAATATTAATGGCGATTCATGGGTTACTTAGAGGATCGGGGTGAGGGCGTCATCATGGCTGACCGTGACAGGCGTTAAGTTGAGATCAGCCGTCATTTGCCTGGCAAGTTCCTCGGGCGTCGGGTCAAAGCTTCTGCAGTTGAGGGCGTCTGCCAGCACAAGGACCTTGCCCGGCTTGTGTCGTATTACAACGTCTGTGCTGAGTTTTGCAGCAAAGAGCCAGATCTGTCACATGCATGCGCAGATTATGGGGTCTCGACCAGATCCCGTGCTAAGCACTTGTTGAGAGGTAGCATTGTCTGTGTTCACGATTATGGTGAACATGTGGGGTTCTGGTGGAGCCAAATTCTTAAGGGCTACCACCAGGCAATGCAGTGCTGGGCGGCGATCATAGCTCTGGAATATCTTGCTGCAAAGAAGTGGGTTGGTGAATGTGCTCCCCCAGCTTTGAGTGATGAATCACACTCGATGATCCATTTGGTGCGCTCCGCTGTGGGAAGAAGTACTATCCCATTGGATTGTGCCGTGTAGTCCGTGAACCATGACACATCTAGTGCCAAGTCCTCCGGTATCGTGTGCCTTCCCCTGTAGGGTGCTGCCCTGAGTGCTGCAAGCATCCGTGACATGAACCTTTTTGCAGGCCTTATGCACTTTGCGATGTGCTGCAGTTTTCCCACCAAACGCTGGAGCTCCCGGCGGGACGCAAGTTTCTTGTTCTTCCATGCATGGCACTCATCAGTGACCTGTTGAAGTTTTTCTTCTGGTATTTTTACGGTCATGTCTCTCATCGAGATGGTGAATCCTAGCCAGTCTACCTCGTTGGATGGTGGGCTGCATTTGTTGAGGGCCAGGTCCAGCCCCAAATATTTGGCCAAGCGTAGGAGATCCGAGTACGCCTCATCAGCCTTTCCTTTCGTCGCAGCCGCGCCGACGAAATCGTCTAGGTAACATAAAGCATGATGCCCCCGTTTTCTCATCAGATAAATGACTGCATTGGTTGTACGCGCACATGCGATGGAAGACATGTGGCAGCCAAACGGGGGAGCAATGTCTATGTAGATTTGGCCATCTAGTGTTATGCCTAGTAATGGCGTAGAAAGTGGGCAAGCGCGTAACTGCCTGTAAGCTCTGGCAATGTCCGCACACCAGATGAAGGCTCCCTGTCCCAAACGCATCACCTCATCCACCAGATCCAAGATGCCAGGAAGAGTGTAAGTGGCCGGTTGTCCCTGGCATTGGGCCTTCCTGATGCCGGCATTTACACTTGCTCCACCGGGGTAGCTTAAATCGACAAATTCCTGACCTAAAAACTTACAAAAAATATCTGTGCAAAATAAGGCTAGGAAACCCCCACTAAGCTGCACTGCAAAGGGGCATGTGATATGTCACCGCCCACCAGCGGGACGCCCAATGGAAGGTAACTATGCCAAAAGTAGCCAGATAATACACCACACAGCTACGTACAAGCCTATGATATGTAAATAGGAGTAGGCTAGTCTAGTAATAAGAGTAGAAAAAATAAATACAGATATGCCAAGAAAATAAAAAAAAAACTGATATAGGCTATTAACCATACCAACCAATTATCTATCTGCTACTGAAATGCAGGCAATCAAATACCTTATCAGCAGCCACTGTGTGTTAAGATAACACCAACACTACAACTGGCCAGCATTGAAAACAAGCCTGGGTAGCCGGGCTTATATGCTATGGACAGTATAAATACAGCCTCAATAAAAAAAAATTAAAAAATCGACTATGATTCTCTTTTTGTCAGATTTTTGTTTGTCACGCATCATGATAGGACTGATTTGCGTCCATGGGGTGAAGGGTGCCTCCTTGAAAGGTCCAAGCATGGCGCCATGTCCGAGTTCCGTGTTTATGTAATTTCGCATATGCGCAACATTTTCAAGATCGGTGTGATGGTTTGCCTTAGACGAAATGGGCGGCTTATCAGCAGTGTAGTCTGCAGGCCACACAAATTAAAAAAAATCTGGTAGCTGTTTGTCGTGATAGTCCACGAGCAACACCCTCCAGACCTTGATTTTCAGGCCCGATGGTATTGAAAGACGTTGGCGGATGTAATTTGGAATAGCAGACAGCCTAACCTGGGCCCGTATGCATGAAGAAATATTTATCGCCGCCAGTGGTAAGGACCGAGTTCGGGGTAGCTACCTCCGGGGGTTAGAAATGTGTCACGGGGTATGCATGAAGCCAAAGCGGTGAGGAGGTAGTTACCCTAGCAGTTATTTATAGATTTGGGAAATCCCTCTGCGTTTGTAGCCATATATTAGGCTCAAATCTATTAAATGCGACCATATTTAACAGAATTACATACACAATAAGTGAAATTTGATCAATTGAACCCTATATTCGAAGCATTATTAACATTACCGCCGCATTGGCGGCGATATTAATAGTTATATTTTCGAATCGACGAACGCACAGTAAACAAACCGCCGCCGCCGCCAGTAATGGCCCTGTCACACTACGACATTTCTTTTGTTTTGTTTTGTTGTTGTTTTACGTCCTAGCAACATCTAAGGTCATATCAGGACGGGTACCGACTTGTGACAGTGCTCACTCATGGCGACTTTATAGTGCTATCCCACTGGGAAACCAGCCCGCCGGCACCATGACCTGGTATCCCACTCAGTCACATTATCCTGACACTGAGCACACCAGTCCTTGCCATATCCTAATAATGCCGAGCGCCTGGCTAGGAAGAGACAAGTATCAATTTTAAAGTCATTGGTTTGACTCGACCGGGACTCGAACCCACGATCTACCAGCACGGGAGACGGACGCTCTAACTCATTCGGCCATCCCGTCTGGTTCCCGAGGTTTCTCACGGGCGACACGTCAGCGTTGAAAATAAAATTAAAGCGTTGAGTCTGTGTCTGTGTCTCTGTGTCTGTCTCTGTATGTGTCTCTGTCTGTGTCTCTGTCTGTGTCTCTGTGTCTGTGTCTCTGTGTCTGTCTCTGTATGTGTCTCTGTCTGTGTCTCCGTCTGTCTGTGTCTGTGCCTCTGTCTCTCTCTCTCTCTCTGAGACAGCCTTCATAACGGTTCGTATTTAGGGTTAAATTGATAAAATGTCACTTATTGCGTAGGTAATTCGGTTAAATATGATCACATTCAATAGATTTGGCCTGAGTCGGTCCCTACCCCAGCCCTTATACCAGCTATGTAGTGGGGGTAGCTTACCCGACTTTTATACCCAGAGGTATCCCTACCCCCGGCCCATGCATAGCAACATTTCGCCGCTATCCCAGAAATCCCAACTACCCCCAGAGGTAGGGCGCTACCCCGGCTCCATGTATACGGGCCCTGAGCATAAATTTCCATATACCCACGGTGATTCACCAAGAGTGTCTGGTTAGCAAATGGCCATATGTTGTTAAGGGTGTGCCTATATGTAGCAGGCGTATGAGGCGGGTCGTAGTGTGTAGTCTGATCGACCGACACCATGTCGAGTATTTGGTCGATGCCATCCGTGTCGACATGGTCCTCAACCAGCAGTCTGTCCGGTGGTCTATCATCATAGCGTGGTGGGCTGCCGTGAAATAATTGTTTCACTTTGTCATAAGCGTCGTGCTTGTAACCGCTGCTATCATCCGCTATTATTCCTGCATCTCTGTGAAGTTCAATTGGTTGTTTGCTTCCTATACCAGTATCTGGAGCGCGCGGCGATCTAGGTGCAGACAGTGCATGACCCCTGCCCCCACTCAGCCAGCCGGCTGGGTGGCGACTGCCAGTGCCTGGGTTACCGTTATGGTTGGAATCGATACAACGTCTCAAAGCTTCGTTATCTGGGTCACTTGCCGCGGCCCCGTCAATTTTTACGTCGCCTCTGCCATGCTGTGGTGCACGTGCGATGATGTCGTTAATATCTTCAACTGTAGTTTCTGTCTCGGTCCCGGCTGCCTGACAGCTGTTGAGTGTGATTAATGGGCTGTTTGACCCCTGCCCCTCCACTGTTGGTGCAAATATGTATCGCTTCCTTGTTTGTGTTCTGTCAACGTCACGTTTACGCTTCTTTACTTGGCGTGCAGTTATTTCACCATTAGGTTCAATGTTCTCACACTTTCGAAGGGTGTGAGGAAGAAGGGCTCCCCCCCCCTCCCCCGCCAGTCGAATCAGAGCCATTCCGTACTTTACTCACTGGTTCTGCTATCCCACTGTCCGCAATGCTATCCGATGTTTGTAAGTTGAACTGCACAGAATCAGCACAACCGCTATCTAAAAATCCTTTTTGTCCTTTGCTGGGCTGTTCACTTTATCAAAGAACCTTTTCTTGTTGAAGCATACCTTCTCCTGGTGGGCGTTAGCACGCTTATATTTATTTGTGCACCAGGCACACAAACGAGATTTCCTGTCTGGCTGCAAGCCATGTGACGTTGAAAAACCACAATCGTCGCCCCAGTTCCACTGGCTACAAGGTTTCCCGTCCACGTCTTTGTCATATGTTGGGCGTGTGTGATCCGTGCTAGGTTTCCCGTCTGAGCCCACGGCCGCTGCCGTCAGCACCCCGTCATTGCGTCTGGTGTTACGGGTTCCTTGTTTTGACTTCTCGACCCTGGTGCCAATCGCACAGATATCACGCTGCACATCCTTGATGGCGTATGCATCTTTCCAACCTCTGGGCAGGCGGCCGTCTGCGATCATTGTGAACACCGTCTCTGACCATTGACGGCATGTATGCCAGTCCCAGTTAGCGGCCATCACCGAGAGCTGATACATATGTTCGCTGACATGTTCCGCCCATCCGAGTGGAAGCTTCTTGTCCTTAGACATACGGTACATAGCCGCAAAATATTTGTGCCATGACGCCTCCTCCAACCCGATCGTCACATTTTGATTTCCGCGTATAGCATACCTGTGAGGCGCTAAAATATTCGTACCTCTGCATTTTCCCAGTGCTGAGCCGGCGGCGACAAGAAGCTCATTGACAGCTTCATTGCGAGCGTCATCGGTGCCATCCATGTTAATTGATGGGCCCTGGGTTAAGCTGATAGCGCCTGTCATTGTGTTCATAAGCATGATGACGATCGAGTCTATGGTATGATGCCTCGCTACCTGATCTCCTGTGTTTATCATTGTAGTCCTGGTCGTCATGATATCTCTTTGTCTGGCGCGGAGATGTTGAGCCTGTATGTGTGTATGCCCGTGGTCGGTGACCGCCTGCACCATCCGGGGTGCTTTGAGTTGATACGGCCTCGCGTGGCGTGAAGTGTATGTGGCTGCGTGTCAAACTGGGAGATCTGGATCTGTGACGCCTGTAAGCCCTTTTCGTTATTTCATTGATTTGCGCGTCGAATCCCTCTGACAAATCGGATATTTGTTTCTGGATCCCTGCAAGTGAAATCGCCAGCGATGCCTGTGTGTCCTCCTTCGTTTTACTTGCTGGTGTCCCTGGGACAGACCCCATGCTATCATCCCTTCCCTCGCGCCGTTCCACGGTACGACTTGAACGAGGTTCACTGATAGAAGTATTAACAACTGACCTAGATCTTCCTCGCCCTTTCTTTTTCTGTTTCTTCGGTAAAGTAGGCTGAGGAGTTGTAGAGACCTGGTCCCGTTTGTGACGCGCTGATTTGGTTGACGGCATGTTAACGCTGTCCTTAAAAACCCAAGGCTTAGTAGTATATGTTGATCAAACCGCAGTCAAGACAAAAGTGAATCAAAGACGGCTAGTTCGTTAACGTCAAATTCTTACGCTAGGTGGTGGCGAGCCCCGGTGGCGGGTTAATCTATAAATAGAATAGACGATGCTTTGTATCCATTCAAAATGAGACGTCGGTCATACGCATTCAATTACCCATGTTCTCGCAACATGTACAATTAATGTTGGTATGCTTGTTGAAATGCTAGAGACCATCGGCTTCATCAGACTATGCAGTTTTAAGAATACAAAGAATTGATTGCCTAATGTAAGCCATTTCTTGAAGTCAATATGCCACATAGTGAACCCCTGCAACAGGTTGTGGGTTCAATTCCCTGCAGAATCAGACAAGGGACATACAACATTGATGCTTGACACTATATAGCCTGGTTCTTAGTATTACTAGTGTAGTAGTCTGCACTCACCGCTTAGGCAAGGAGCCACATAGACAGGTGTGATTGATTGATTGATTGGTGGTTGCTTTACGCCGTGTCGGCAGCATAGGCCATATTCACGGCGAGAAATGTTTGTTTTTTGTTCAAACCATCGCTTTTACATGTAAAAGCAGACAATCAATTATGTGCCAATAGACACTCATTAAATTAGAAAGCTCACAATCATATATTTGTGGTCAAGGGAAACAAATTCCCATAGAAAAAGAAAAGTTTTATTAATAATTGATAGAATCTATTTAGTAAACTATATGAGGTGGTACAGTCCAGCTGCCCTCAAAAAGGCTAAAATGTTTTCCTGTTTTACCTTAGTAAAAAGGTCATGCATACTGTCTGCAGTGTAGAACTGTTGGCGCAGGGCCAAAAAATCAACGCAACTTAGTAAAATGTGTTTGAGTGTCAGTGGGGACTGACACCCAATACATTCAGGGGGAGGTTCCCCCTTGAGCAGAAAAGCATGTGTAAGCCACGAGTGGCCAATACGGCAGCGGCTAAGGACCACTTGGTCCCGCCGACCTCCCGCATGAGTCTGTGGTGGCTTTCCCACAGATGGTTCAATTTCTTTAAGTTTATTAATGTTTTCATCCCACTCATGTTGCCATTTGGATTTTATGTGGGTGGCTATTAGTGGTTTCAGATCAGAGTGAGGGATCAGACACGGTTCAAGATCACAGTTCAGGGCCTTCTTCGCAGCCCGATCAGCTCGTTCATTTCCTTGTATGCCGGCATGGCCAGGCACCCAGCACAGGTGGATGTCATACCCATCCGTTGTCAGTTGGTTCATTTTATAAATGACCGTTGCTAGAATAGGGTGATTCGTTTTCAGTCCAGCAACAGCCCGGAGGCAAGAGAACGAATCACTGTATATAACATAGTTAGTGTGGTTGGATACCTCGATACACTCCAACGCAAGAAGGAGTGCTCGGGCTTCTGCAGTGAAAATCGAGCTCTGATCGGGCAAACGTATGCCAAATTTATCCCGTCGGCAGACTGCCGCAGCAGCTACCCGGCTTTGGTCTTTCGAACCATCAGTGTATATGGAGAGGTGGTGTGCAAACTGGCCTTGAATCTCTGCATGCAGTCCTTGCTACTAGAGTGGATGTGTCCCAGACTTCCTCAGTTCCGTGAGTCGGAGGATAACCGATGGCTTTCTCAATGACCACGGGGGATGTTCTGGGACTTTCGCATCCTCCAACACATTCAAATGCACGCTCAAGGCCTCCAAATGAGGTTTCAATTGGAGCCTCAGTGGCCGGATGTAATTCGGCCTGGCTTCATACTTGGATTTGTCATTTTGCTCGAATAGACAATTGTGTGCAGGATTCAATGCATTAGTTTTTATCTTGACTACATATTGCATGGCCAGTTTGATTCTCCTGTTGTTAAGTGATGGTTCATTGGCTTCGACGTAGAGGCTCTGAACTGGTGAGGTGCGGAAGGCCCCAAGGGTCAGGCGCAGTCCCTGGTGGTGGATCGTGTCTAGCAGCCCAATATATGATTTCCTTGCGGAACCATATACTATGCTGCCGTAATCCACTCATGACCGAACCAAGGTTCTGTACACGGAGAGCAGAACATCTCTGTCCGCTCCCCACTCTGAGCTGGACAGCACCCTCAGAATATCTAGCGCTTTCAGGCATCTTGTTTTCAGGTACTTTATATGTGGCACAAAAGACAGTTTTGCGTCGAGAATGAGGCCCAGAAATTTGGTTTTCTCAACGACTTTAATAGAATCCCCATCCAGGGTCAGCCTCGGTTCTGCATGCATTCTACGCAGCAGGCAAAGGTGCATGCAGACGGTTTTGGTCTTGGAAAATTTGAAACCGTTCAGAACCGACCACCAATAGGCTCAATGTTCTCACACGTGTAGCTGTCTCTCTATGACATTCATGTTATCACCGCTGTAATATAAAACAAAGTCGTCCACGAAAAGACTACAGGAGACCCCCCGCTTTACAGCAGCAGCAATACCATTGACCTTGACCCCCAAAAGGGTCATGGCCAGTATGCTGCCTCGAGGTACTCCTAGTTCCTGTGAGTGTAGGATGGAATAGGTAGTCTTGACACGAACGCGGAAATGCCTGAAGGCTAGAAAGTTCCTGATGAAAATTGGCAGGTGGCCACGAAGGCCAATCTTATGAAGATCCTCCATGATGCCATGCTGCCATGTTGTGTCATAGGCTTTTTCGAGGTAGAAAAAGACAGCCACAATGTGCTCCTTCTTAAGGAAAGCATCTCTTATGAAGGTCTCCATGCGCACCAAATGGTCGAGGGTGCTGTGGCCCCATCTGAAGCCACATTGAAGGTTGGACAGGTGGTGTCCTGACTCCAGTAGCCAGACGAGGCGGTTGTTTACCGTGCGCTCCATGGTTTTACAGATGCAGCTTGTGAGGGCTATAGGATGATAGTTGTTGGCTTCACTCTGGTATTTACCAGGTTTGGGAATCGTTATTACTGTCGCCTCCCGCCAAGAGGTGGGGACGACACCCGACTCCCAGATGTTGTTGAAGAGTTGAAGCAACAGTCTTAGTGCATGTTCAGGGAGATGTTTAAAAAATTTATAATGAATTCCATCAGGTCCAACTGCTGTGTCATGCGAGCTTTCCAAAGAACACCTCAACTCACCCATACTGAATGGGGAGTTGTAGTGCTCCTCGCCATCGGAGGAAAAGTCCAAGAGCTTTCGCTCTTGGCATTCCTTGACGGCCCGAAAGCCCGGGAGGCAGTTTGCCAAAGACGAGTTTCCAGCAAATGTGCGAGCCAATTCTTCACCTATTTCATCGAGTGATGTGAGAATGGTGCCATTGTGCTTCAAGTGCTGGACTACAGAAGAATCACCTCCCCTTCGTTTAATTCTCCTGATCATTGTCCACACTTTGCCCAATGGCATATGCATGGTGATGCTAGAAACAAATTGTCTCCAACACTGCCTCCGCGCTTCTTTGATTGTTCTGCGAGCGCGCAGAATTTTAAAGAGCGCCAGATTTTCAGCAGTCGGTCTCCTGTGGAATTTACGCTGAGATTTCTTTCATTCCTTAATAGCCCTCCTACAGCCATCATCTAACCATGGAGGCGTCAAACGCTTGGGAGTTGCCGAGGTCTTCGGAACAGTTTTCTCTGTCATCCATCTCAGCATCTCAGTGAAGGCATCGATGTCACTGATGTCTGGAGTGAACTCCTTGCGACATAGGGTCTGGAAGGTGGACCAGTCGGCTTTACGAAGCCGCCAGCTCCTCTCCCGCTCTACAGGAGATGCACTCCCGCAATTAAGAATAATTGGGAAGTGGTCGCTCCCACAGAGGTCGTCCCAACCCTTCACGAAAAGTCCAGCGCCAGTTCTGGTTCTACAATGCTGAGATCGATGGCAGAGTATGTTCCATAGCCGGGATGCAAATATGTGTATGAACCATCGTTCGATACACACAGAGCATGACCGGCCACAAGGTCCTCAATTCCCTTGCCTTTAGCATTCCTATTGTCCCCCCCCCCCCCCATAATGGGTTTTGGCCGTTAAAGTCACCCATAAGTAAATATAAAAAAATAAAGTAAAATAAAATAAAATAAAATTTAAATTTAAAATTTAAAAGAATGGCGGGAAACGACCAAAACCCCGAATATGTCACAAAAAAATGTATTCACTAGACTAATCTTACCTAGTACAGGGTACTAAAATCAAACAAAACAAGGAGGATCAACCTCACAATAGTGTGTCAGCCTTTAGAAATGACGGGAAAAGGCGAAAACACATCTACTGAGGTGGAAGCCAAGGATTGCCAGGATAATGGAGGCCAACAACTAGTCAAGGAAGACATAATAAAACTGGTAATTCAAACAGTAAAGGAGGAACTGGAAAAGGCAAACAAAAAATGTGTGGACGAAAATAATGGCACAAACAACACGGAAATTGTCTACAGAAACAACAAAACTAAGGGAAATGACTGCAAAACCAAACTAGAAGCGTTACAAGTAGCATATGACACGCTACAGATAGAATGCGCATGGTACAAGGCAGAATACGAAAAAAACCAGAAAAAACAGACCAATGAAAATGTAAACAAAAATGCCAACACCAGGACAATGCCCACCGATAAAAAGAAGCCTCAAACGGAAGCGATCCAAAATCAGGCAATCAAACCAAAAACTGGGGAAAAAAAACTCAGTGTCATAGTCCACGGCATTCCCGAAAAAGAAAATGAAAGCATTCAGGAAACAATCACTGACATGCTAAAAGAAGCGGACTGTGACTTTGGCTGGACAGTAGTGACTAAGGCCTTCCGTCTAGGAAAAAAACCCCAAAAAGAAACAACACCAAAAAAACACCCTGGCAATACTGAGCAGGCTGAAAAAAAAAGCCAAGGTGGGGAAACAAAAGAACAAGAAATCCAGGCCACAGAGAAAGTCCAAACCAGGCCGAGGAGTATAAAAATCCAGCTGGAGAAAGAGTCGCAAAAAAAAGAACTCTTCCAGAAGAAAAAAACACTCCAGGCCAAAAAAGACTACAACAAAGTCACAATAAGACCAGTAAGGACAGAAACGGAAATGCTGTGTGAAAAAACAGTACAACAAATGTACACACTTGCACTCGAGACCAAAAGTGACAAAATAAAATCGATCAAAATGAAAGGGTGTAACATAGAAATAAATGGGAAAACCTACACACCCAAGGAGTTTGGAGAGATTGAGATTCAAGAGATCACACCAGAAAAGGGTGCAACAAGGGAACACCCCTGGGGAGTGTCGTTCCAAGGCCACAACTCCCCCTTTAGTAACCTGTACAAATGCGAAGTCACAGGAAAGGACGGGAAAAAGTACACCTCGGCCGAGCAATACTACTGCTCAATAATGGCCAAATATCACGATAAACATGACATAATGAGAATGATCGAAAACACGGACAACCCTTACACAATAAAAGCAATGGCCAAAAAAATATGGAGATCACCAGAATGGTGCAAAACAAATGAAAAAGTGCTGGAGGATATCGTCCACGCAAAATTCACACAAAACATAGAGCTAAAAGAAAAGCTAATAAATGCCCCTGGAAATGCATTCAGGGAATGCACAAAGTGCCCATACTGGACAGCGCCAGTGAAGGAGAAACGATAAAACCAGGTTACAAAAATAAAATGGGGGACATCCTCCAAAAAGTCAAGGAAACCCTGACAAATGCCAACAAATAAAAAGGAAAAATATAAATAAGGAATAAACAAAACTATACAAATGTTCAGATCGGGGAGAACTGGGAAAGGAACCAGGGCTCCAAACCATGAATATCACAAATTTACTATCTCACTAACAGTAACACGCTTTACTAAAAATATGCCATCCTCCACACAAAACAGGTAATAAGTGCAGTGACTTACACAACTACCCACCAGAGGGAGATGCGTGTGCTGCATGCACCAGCACCCCCCCCCCCCACACACACACACAAACTCAATCTAACTAAAACTAAAAAGTAAAATTCGCGAAATCAAGCAACCACTCACCGAAAAGCACAAATATATATGGTAGAAGAAATTGAATGCAAGCTGGGGAGGGGCACACACTTTGCCCACCTAAACTGCCAGAGAGCATCCAACAAAATCGACACAATAACAATACACCTAAAAAGAGAAAATCTCGACATACTGGCACTGTCAGAAACATGGTTCACTGACAACCACAAAAACAACACCCTCAACATAGATGGATATAGGCTTGTACGCAAAGGGGGGGGGGGGGGGGGGCGGGGGGGGGGGGGGGGGGGGGGGGATGGGGGGGGGGGGGGGGTGGGGGGGGGGGGAGGGGGGGGGGGTGGGAGGGGGGGGGAAAATAGGCAGCAAAATAACACACTAAACCAAACAAAAAAGGGTGGAGGTGTTGCCCTTTACTGCAAAGACACCAAAATTCTAGATCCTGAAGCACTAATAACAGCTAACTTATCAAATGAACACATAGAACTACTATGGTGCCTAATAAAAAATGAAAAGCAAGCAAATATAACCATAGCAAGCCTCTACAGACCTCCATCAGGGGAAATTGAACTCTTCATTGAAGCCCTAGAGAAGAGCATAAACACCATAAAAAAACTGACAAAGGCAGAAATCTTCATACTAGGAGACTTTAATGTAAATTACAACAGCAATGATAAAAACAAACTACTGCTGCAAACCACAATCAAAATCTTAGGCCTACAACAGCTCATCACTGAAAAAACAAGGCTCAGTAAAAATAGCACCACAATTGACCTAATACTAACCAACTCAAACCACGCGACTAAATGGGGCACCAGGAGCTGGGGTATAAGTGATCATGAGCTAATATATGTAACAAGGAAAAAACTAAAAAGCACAAATCACTATGAGTATAAGATGGGCAGGTCCCTAAAAAACTACTCAGAAGATGCATTAAAAAAACATCTGCACCAAAACATAAACAACATCACACAAAACAGAGATGATGTTAATATCTATTGGGGCAACATCATCGCAGAAATAAGAAAATCAGCTGACGAGATGTGCCCCATTAAGAAAATAAAAATACAAAAAAACCAGGACCCCTGGGTAGACAATGACCTGCTAACGCTCATCATAGCCAAAAGTAAACTGGGTAATAAAGCAAAGCTCACAGAAACTATAGAAGACAAACTGGCCTACCATATTGCCAGAAACCACTCTCTCAAAGCTGTGAGAACAGCAACAAAGAAATACATAATAAAGCAGGACAGAGACTGGGGAAGCAATACAAACAGATTCTGGAAGAATGTAGACCTATTATTCCCCAAAAATAACAAAGAAGAGCACACAACCTTCCAAGATAACGAAGGGACAATACTCTCAGACAAAGATGCAGCAAACAAACTGAACACACACTTTGCCACAATAGGAATTGACCTAATACTAACCAACTCAAACCACGCCACTAAATGGGGCACCAGGAGCTGGGGTATAAGTGATCATGAGCTAATATATGTAACAAGGAAAAAACTAAAAAGCACAAATCACTATGAGTATAAGATGGGCAGGTCCCTAAAAAACTACTCAGAAGATGCATTAAAAAATCATCTGCACCAAAACATAAACAACATCACACAAAACAGAGATGATGTTAATATCTATTGGGGCAACATCATCGCAGAAATAAGAAAATCAGCTGACGAGATGTGCCCCATTAAGAAAATAAAAATACAAAAAAACCAGGACCCCTGGGTAGACAATGACCTGCTAACGCTCATCATAGCCAAAAGTAAACTGGGTAATAAAGCAAAGCTCACAGAAACTATAGAAGACAAACTGGCCTACCATATTGCCAGAAACCACTCTCTCAAAGCTGTGAGAACAGCAAAAAAGAAATACATAATAAAGCAGGACAGAGACTGGGGAAGCAATACAAACAGATTCTGGAAGAATGTAGACCTATTATTCCCCAAAAATAACAAAGAAGAGCACACAACCTTCCAAGATAACGAAGGGACAATACTCTCAGACAAAGATGCAGCAAACAAACTGAACACGCACTTTGCCACAATAGGACAAACGCTGTCAGGAAAATTTAAAAAAAGGTGGGAAAATAGATCAGGAACTGTGCAGAATGAAATCCCCACCTGCAAAACAGATATAATAGAAGTAAAAAAACTAATAAATGACATAGACACAAATAAACCAAGTGGAATAGACGAAATACCAACCAAAATGCTGAAAGAGGCACTCCAAGCCATCCCAGCCACTATAGTCGACCTATTCAACATCTCCTTTGAACAGGGGCATTTTATCTCAGCCTGGAAAATGGCAACCATTACCCCTATCCACAAAAGTGGAGACAAACAAAACATGGGAAACTACAGGCCAATATCGATTCTTCAAACCCCAGGCAAGCTCATTGAAAAAGTGCTACATAGACACATAAATGAACACCTGGAAAAAAACAATATACTAAACGAAAGACAAGGAGGTTTCAGGAAACTGCACTCCACATCTAAAACAATAGCTAACCTAACAAATGACATATTGGCGTCAATGAACCAAAAACAATTAGTTGGAGCAGCCTTCATTGACTTCAGCAAAGCATTCGATACAGTAGACCATAACATACTATTGGAAAAACTAGAATCCATGGGCATAAAATCCAACACTATGGACTGGATAAAATGCTACCTGAAAGACAGGCAACAGAGAACAAAAATAAACAATACACTATCAGACAACCAACCTGTCACATGTGGTGTACCCCAAGGGTCAGTGCTAGGGCCACTGCTCTTTATAATCTACATAAACGATCTTGAAAAATGGTTACAAACCGAATGCCTCCAACTATATGCAGATGACACAGTCATATATGCAAACGGCACCACAGAAGAGGAGGTAATAACTAAACTAAACAAGCTCCTACTAAAACTGGACCGCAAAGGGGCAGGTGATACATGTCACGGCCCACCAGCGAGACGCCCAATGGAAGGTAACCATACCAAAAGCACCCAGATAACACACCTCACAGCTGCGTACAAGCCTATGATATGTAAATAGGAGTAGGCTAGTCTAGAAATAAGAGTAGAAAAAATAAAGCACATATATGCCAAGAAAATCCAAAAAAATTAACATAGACTACTATAGTACTAACCAGACCAACCAACTATCTATCTGCTACTGAAATACAGGCAATCAAATACCTTATCAGCAGCTACTGTGTGATAAGACAACACCAACACTACAGCTGGCCAGCATTGAAAACAAGCCTGAATACCCAGGCTTATATGCTATGGACAGTATAAATACAGCCTCAATAAAAAAAAAAAAAAATTAAAAAAAATATGGGGACGGTAACTGGTCCACAAGGGCGTCCAGTTCTTGTAAAGTGAGAACGGAGCTCGGAGGAATGTAAATGGAACAGAGAGTTACAGTCTTATGCAGCATCAGAGGAACAGCTAGACAGGTGTGTGTGGATCGGGTGATTCCTTGAGGGAGCTCAGGTTGTGTAATAGTTCCAGAAATGGGGTCTATTGAAAATGGTGCAGTCCCTTGCTCAGCAATTGAAGTTCTAAATGCATAGTAAGATCGTGAGATGCTTCTTAAGGATTGCTAGTTGAGAATGTATTAGGGTTTCAAGAACAGAAATTGACAGAAACAACCCATTTTGAAAAACACAACAAGTTTATTTAATTGATATTCATACAGCATATGCTATAAGGATAAAATAAAAACTGAGTTTATACTGCTGCATTAATTTATAGACTCAACTGCCATTTAAGCATGGCAACCTTTTGACAAGGAATTGAAGGAACACAGTATAATCAGCAAATCACTAATCTATTGTGATTAGGTGCACTACGATACGCAGCAAAGGAGGAAGATAAGGCAGGGGTGGAAAATAAAAGCACTTTATTCAATTAAGGAAGATCAGTGCAATAGAAGGCAATATAATGAACATCAAGGCAATATAATGACCATCAATCATAAAGGTAAATAGTAATATAATATCAGTGGATAAGTAAAGAAAGTTCATATGGGAAATAATGATAAAGTCAAGGGGGGAGGGGCGCCGAAGAGCCCTCCACCAAAACAGAGGAGAGGGCTCGAGGGGCACCCGAGGAGGCAAGGTGGGGGAGGTAGGCATGGACCGCCCCTGAGGTCCAGGTGCCCTGGGCCATGATGTCCTCGAGGGGTGTCCCAGCTTGCTGGCATGCCTGGGCCGCCCCCCGACGCAAGCTATGAAGGGTGAAGCTGTTGGGGGCGGGGATGGCGAAGGCATGGAGGGAGCTCAGGCTCAGGAGGTGGCGGGGGCAGTCGCGGGGGCAGTCGCGGGGGCGGTGATGACGTCCAGCCGGACTGCGTTGATGGCTATGGGATCGTGCCACCCATCCGGGAGCCTCCCATCGGCGATCCAGGCGAACACTGTCTCAGAGTACCACCGGACGGTAGGCCAGGGATGGGTGACACAATCGCGCTGCACCGTGAGGTTGTGGTGGAGGAGGCCTGTCAGTGTTAGAGGGTTGAGAGGGCGGCCCGAGGGCATGATGAAGGCGGTTTCGGAGGGGCCAGCGGGGACCAAGGCCATGGAGACGGCCCAAGCGGTGACTGGGCAGAGGGGGGGCACCGGTGAGGCGGGGATGAAGAGGGCGACCGCCCCCGAGGGCAGGGCGATGGTCTTGGAGCTCGAGAGGGTGCTGGGAGAGAGGAGGCTGGATTGCCGCAGCATCCCGTAGTACCCGAGGAGGAGGGCGGCCCGAGGGACAATGTCCGAGGGGCCGGCGGCATCCAGGTGGGCGGCGACGGCCGCGAGATGGCAGGGCGTCAGCGGCGGGGCGTGGCGGGCCGGGCAATGTGTCCGGAGGCCCGCTCCCCTCCTCAGGAGACGTCTCACGCGGGCCGGGAGCCGAAAGCAGAGGGGTCGCCCCCAGCCGCCTCGACCCATGAGCGCGCTCCAGAAAGGGCATTCCTGATGGAGGCCGGGGCGATGGAGCGGATGTAGAGGGCGGCAGTGTAGGCGGAGGGTGCCAGAGGGTCGAGGCCGTGGCCTGAGGCGAAGGCCATGTAGCCCTCGGCCTGCCGACGGCGGTTCCCCCAGGTAGAAGGGGTGAGGGAGGCGACGTGGGGCCCGTCGACAGCGGCGACCTTGGAGGCCGTGTACCCTGGAATCAGAGGCGGGGGTTGTAGGGAAAGTCATCATGGCAGGGGTGGACGTGGGCGACCCCGAGGCGAACGACCTCCGTCTGGGCGACATCAGCCCAGTGCCCGAGGAGGTGGGCGTGGCTGAGGGCATCGGCGAGGACAAGGTCGGACCCGGGCTTGTGGAGGATGGCGAGGGTAAAGCAGCCCTCGGCCGCTATCAACCAGAGCTCACGCGTGCAGGTCCCGAGGGTGGGGTCCCGGGCTCGCCCGGACTCGAGGGAGGCGGCGGAGGCCATGTTGTCAGTGTTAATGATGACGGTGGCCCCCGCGACATCATCGGGAAGGAGGGCGCGGAGGGCCATGACGAGGTTCACAACCTCCAGCTCATGTATACTCGGGAAGCGGGCACGGAAGGTGGAGGAATACCCTCGGGCGTAGCAGTGGGTCGGGGAGTAGGCCCCGCCCCGCCGGTGAGGCAGGAATCGCACTCGATGACGATCCTGCAGATCTCAGGGTCGTGGAGGAGGTGGAGGCCGTTGGAGGCACGTCCATAAGCCGTGAACCACCTGAGATCCCAGAGGGCCTCCTCCCCGAGGGTGATGGAGGCGAAGCCGAAGCAGCTGCGCAGTGCCGCGAGGAGGCGAGCCATGAACTTCCTCACGGGCAGGACGCAGCTGCCGACGTGGTTCAGGCGGCCGAGGATGCTCTGCAGCTCCCGGCGCCCGAGGGTCGGGCGGGCGATCGAGGCCTCGCAGTCGGCCACGGGTTCGGCGACTTTGTCGGGGGCGATTTGGATTGTCATCACCTCACTGTCGATGGCGAAGCCCTGTCAGGTGATGTGAACCGCAGGAGGGTGGCACTTTCCCGAGGCAACCTCCAGGCCGAGGGCGCCGATGAGGGCGATGAAGCCGTCGAAGGCCTGGCGGGCGCTCAGGTAGGTGAGCTCACACCCGACAAAGTCGTCCACGTACACGAGGGCGTGGAAACCCTCGCGGCGGAGAACCCAGGCAACGGCAGAGGTGACCCGGACGCAGGCCGCCCCCGAGGAGCGGCGTCCAAAGGGGAGGGCGAGGTCAATGTAGGTCGCCCCGTAGATGGTTATCCCGGAGGGGGCAGGAGAGGGGGTCGGCGCGGAGCTGGCGGAAGGCCCTGGAGATGTCCGTGGTCCAGGTGGGAGGGGTGGGGAGGCAGGGGGAGGGGCGGGGGAGGCGTGGTTATCGCCGGAGGGGGGCGGAGGGTGTGGGCGGTGGGGGGGAGGAGGAGGTGCAGTCATTGCGGGAGAGGGGCTGGGCGAACTCCTCCGCGGTGTTGGCGGCGGGTCATGGATGGCTTGGTCGTGGGGGGGTCGGGGGGGTCAAAGTCGGGGAGGTGGTGAATGTAGGCGGTATCGCCAGGGGCAGGGCGGCAGGAGCGGGGGTGGGGGGCGGTGGGGGCGGGGCGAATCTGGCTGCTGGCAATGATGTGAGGAGGGGAGGCGGTGGAGATGTGAGGGGTGTGGATGGGGGCGTTACATAACCGTTCACCGACTGCATGGTGGGACGGGAAGATGAGAGGAGGGCGGTCGGTGCCGGCCATCTCGTGGGGGTTACGTAAGCCAGGGATGTGGGCGGGGGAGCGGTCACCGCGACGGGAGGTTGCTTCCAGTGTCCTCAAGGGGACTGCTGGTGCTCGGCGGGCGACGTCGGCGGTGGCAGGGGTGATGGCTGTGGCGGGTTGACGGTTGATGTCAGGTGTGATGTCATCAGAGGAGAGACGGTTGCAGTGGTGGCGGGTAGTCAGGGGATGTGACGGGGCCTCCCGGGGGACCGCGGCTGCCAAGGGCTGGTGAGGCCGAGGGCGGAGGGCGGCCCCGGGAAGGGTTCCCCTGAGTGCGTCCCACCCGGCCCGGGGGGGCGTGTCGCCGCCGTTGAACTAAAAATCCGGCGAGGTGATCGCGGGGGCGGCGGAGGTGCGCTCCTGGGTTCGCTTTGTGAAGCAGACTGCCTCACTGTGCACTGTCAGAATGCGTCGCACGTTGGCGCAATACGCCCTGGCGCCCTGCTCGCTGTGCGCCTCGCCGGCGGAGGCGAAGTCGCACGAGGCGCGGTCGCTGTTCCAGGCAGGACAAGGCACGCCGTAGGCCTCGCGGGTGTAGGGGGTGCGGGGGTCGGCCTGGGAGGAGCGGGGCTGGGAGGAGCGGGGCTGGGCGGTGGCCGCGGGGCGGGCAGAGGCTCGGGAGGTTAAGGCTCAGGAGGTGGCGGGGGCAGTCGCGGGGGCGGTGATGACGTCCAGCCGGACTGCGTTGATGGCTATGGGATCGTGCCACCCATCCGGGAGCCTCCCATCGGCGATCCTGGCGAACACTGTCTCAGAGTACCACCGGACGGTAGGCCAGGGATGGGTGACACAATCGCGCTGCACCGTGAGGTTGTGGTGGAGGAGGCCTGGAAGGGAATCCGAGGGGAAGGCGTGATGCGTCTCGAGCATCCGGTGGGCGAGGTTGTATTCCTCCATGGTCGCCTCTCCCCTCTTCACCGGTTTACCTTCGGGCCCCCTCTCGATGAGGTCGTGGGGGAAGATGCATCCTGAGGGTATACCTTTTCGGCGTCCCGCGTTCTGTGCCGCGGCGGATTCGAGGATCTCCCGGACTGCCTCGGCGGCGGAGGTGGAGGTGTGATCCAAGGCGGCTCAGAGGGCTGCGGGAAGGCGGGTCACGGAGGCGGCCTGCTGGGTTGCGTAGGCGCCTTGTCGGGTGTAGCGTCTGTACAGGGGGTGGATTTCCTGGTGGGCCGCAGGAGGCGCGGCGAGGTGGCGGTGCGTCATGGGAACAGCGGTCCCGGAGCCCAGGGCCAGCTCTTGGACTATCTCTGCCAGTCGCTCCAGGGCCGACGGGGGCGTGGGGGCTGGCACTGGTGGCGGGGCGATGGCCATCGCCTCGACCAGGGCGGTGAGGCATTCCAGGGCAAGGGGATTGGCGTCCATTCTAGCGTGCACGGCAGAGGCCTTCCTCGTGGTAGTGAAGGCATCTGTAGGCCGGCGACTCGGGAGGTTCCTGAGGCGTGGAGGCGAGGAGTAGCATGGATGTGAGGAGTAGCCAAAGTAAAAAATGGAGGTGAGTGCTGCAGGGGGCGTCTGGAGGCGAATGACTGGGAGCAGCAGGGCGGCCGGGTTATAAGGCCGGGATAGGGGGGGTGTTATGTAACTCAACGGTCGTTGGTGAGCTGGAGGAAAGAGAAGGTGGGGGGGCACTCCTCCTCCACCGCAAATCAAGCGCAATGCAAGCATTACGACAAATGTTGAATTCAATAGGCCAAGTATGCATGTCCTCTAAGCATCCTGATTAGGGGTTTGGCTAATCGAGGGATATGGCTATTCAAATGAGGGGTGGATATTCGAGGATATATGGTAACTGCCAATTTTGACTAATACATGGTCTACAGGACTATTTCTGCCATTTCTGCCAAAATGATGGCTGAAACATATTTCTGACACTGCCGGCAGAAACCGCCAACCCTGAGTCCCGGAATGGCAAGAAGTGTGGGTTCGATTCCTGCTCTAGGCGCAATAGTTCCCATTTTCATTACTTCCACGACACTAGGATAGGCCAAGGACTTATTGACAGGATAATGTGACTGAGTGACATCGGGTTATGGTCCTGTTGGGAAAGCACTATGACACACACACACATATGTATGTGTATATATATATATATATATATATATATATATACATATATATATATATTTTACCTCGGTACTATGCCTCTGGCTACTCGTAGCCCAGGGAGAAGGACGCACATCCGGGTCCAGCAATTAGCATAATCAGCTCACAGCAGGAGGATGTGTTGTGAGCAGCTCCGGCAACTTTTCTACATTTACTACAAAACCAAACAGGTTAGTATCTTTCAAACTCGATACATTGGTTTAGTTCATGTTAGCATACATGTACAAAGTTTTCTGAAACTTTTCGATAAGATATTAATGTTTTACAGCTTAGTTTCGATCGTATTTGGCATGATCGAAAGAACAATGTTTCCATTGTTTGGTTATTAATTAAGCCGCCCATTGTTGAACGGAGAGATGTTTGGTAGGAGCCAGTTACATCATTGGGGATTCATTCTCTGGGTCTCAATAAGATTTCCCATTTGTGATTCTGGTTAAGGTGAACCTCCGAGTCATATAGTATTTTCTTCAACTTGTTGGCGACGAAAGCCACAGGTGGGAGAAGTTTATAGGTACTTAGAGTGTGGGAGGGCACCACTACACTGGTCCCTACCCCTCGTTTGGATCGGTTGGTTACCCATCCCGTCATCCTGCGACTGTCTGTTAGCCATACGCCTGCATTAAACATTGATTTAAAGCCATAAAATACACACCTAGTATAATTATACTCTAATTATCAGTGTGCTATTCACCTAAGACAATGACTAATCATTGTTCTTCTTTTTACTCACGGTCTTGGAGCCAAGGCTATGAAGCAGAGTAAGGCAGATGCAACTCACACACTCAGTGCGGATTAAGATGCCACACTACCTGCACCGGTACAAAGGTCACCCTCGCCAGAACAAAGGGATTCTGAGGAGAAGGGGGGGGGTACGATACCGGCCCCGGCCCCGCTGATAGGGACCTAGATGAGCAGGTTGCCAGGCTTGTGCAACAGAAGATGGAAGAAATGTTACCATCTAGAGCGGGTGCTTCAAAGAAAAGGTGAACAATGGTTCCATAAGAATCTGATGAGTCGGAATGGGAGGACTTTTCTGAAGATCAGGCCTCAACAGATGGCGCGGCGAGGTGGCGGTGGACGAAAGTGGTCTCTGGCAAAAAAAAGCGGAATGCAGATATTCTCCCATAGGCTTAGCATTGTCAGGGAATCGCGGACAATTCCCAGAAGTCAGGTTTTATACATATTGGTATATGCTGATAGTGATGCGGCATTTGAACCACATATACTCTGATTGTGCTGTGGCGCTTGAAATATGTATTAGTAGTATACACTGATGGTGCTGCAGCGTTTGCACCCCATATTACTATTAATATGCGCTGATAGTGCTGCTGCATTTAAAAATGTACTATTAGTATACGCTGATAGCGATGCAGCAGGGGCATACAAGAAAAATCCGCGAAATCCGCGAAATCACGGAGATCTTTCAGCTTGTATATTACTAGGTCAGCCCATCAGATGGCCTTCGCGAGATGGTACTTTGGGAAACAACGACAAGAGTGTTGGTGTGCTTACCAATATGATTTGGTAAGCACACTATATTACAACGACAAGAGTGTCTTGTAATATAGGTAGTCTGGTTCCCTACCCTTTTCCCCCTGGTAGTGTCACAATATACACCTAATTTGTGTAAATATTTACTCTTTTATTTTGGCACTTATTTACCCCCTCCCCCCCCCTCAAAACAAATATTCTTCCATATTCCTCAAATCATTAGTTAATGCACTAATATCCAAGTTGAACTTATAGGATAACATTTAAGTAAGTTTGTCCAAATATATGCTCCATTGAGCATTTGTTGCTGCTCAGAAGGGAGTAAGTACTAAGTCAATTTAATATAACCTGTTTCTGCTGAAGTCTTTGGTGGCCAGCAAATTGATGTACATGTCGAAATTAATTTGACATGTTTTCACTTAAAATATCTCCAAAGTTCAACCATGTATAATAAAACCATATATTCAAAATCAAAGTAGGCGTTGTGATACTTTTCTTGGAGAATTCTTTTGCAGTGAATTGTTTCTGTAGAAGGTTTCTTTATAATTAATGATCCATGAGTCTGAGCCTGTTTCAGTTCTATTTTCTAGAGAAACCATATCCAGCTGTTGAAGACTTCCATGGCCTATGTCACGCTAACACCTGAAAATTGTCATTAGGGCGTAATGACCCTAATAATCACAGCCTGACCACTGTGACTCTGTCTTGATCTGACAAATAATTTATAGAGAATATGCTGTTTCAAGATATGCAAACCATGATGAATCATTTTCGATCATGATAATTGTGAATAAGTAGAGTTGTCTTGGTCATGTTACGTCCCTTTAAGTGAACAGTAAACAAACCAACTTCACTTCATGAGCCCCCTCTGTGATGTCAAGGTCAAATGTCCACAAACACTGAGCTGCCTCCGTGGTCAGGGCAGATCGATGTCCCTTCCATCAGCGTGAGAGGGGTGTGTTGGTGTGTGGGGCCGCAGAACCAACAGGGGAGAAAGGAAGTGGCCAGTGCCGAAAACAGGGCCGCGTTCAGGGTCCGTCTCGGAGGGGCCGCGGAGACGTCTCGGCGATGCTTTTTGGCCTATTTGCGTTCAGGGTCCGTCTCGGCGACGTCTCGGCGACGCCTCCCTTTTCATAGTAGAGACAAAAAGCATCTCGAAAATGGCCGCCGTATCCAGTCATTTCAGCCAATCACAGCGCAGCTTTTCCATTGCAAATGGCCGCCGCCTATGGGGGCGGCCATTTTAGAGACAACAAACTGCTTTTGCCGTTCAGACTAGCGTGACGTCACTGGCATCTCCGAGGCGCCTCCAAGACGGACCCTGAACGTGGCCCAGATGTAGTGTAAGTGTGTGTGTGTGTGTGTGTCAGTGGAGGGGGGAATCTATCTGGGGGGTTGGTGACTTATGGGGCTCACTTGTAGACAATTTAAAGTCACAAGTTAAATTTGACATGTTTTCAGTCATTTTTGTTTTGCTTTACAGCCAATGATGTATATATATAAGGCACATTGTAATGTAAACAAAGTAATTGTGTTACGTCACCGAGACTGCTCTTTTCCCCCACTAGGCGTCATATATCTGGTTTCGCGAGTATTTGACCCGAGCTCCCGATTCATTGAGAGCTTTTGCGACAATTATTGTTATTGCAAGTGTTTCTTCTATTTTGGGGGGTAGGCGGGAATCAAAAGATATGTCAACATGGAATCACTTTTTAATGCGTATGGATAACTAGACATACTTAGTGTGCATGAGTAGATTAATTGCAACTGGGCGTCCAATGGTTAGGATGCTCACCCGAAATTGGCAGAAATGTGGGTTCGAGTGCCAGTCGCACTATGCGGGATGTCCCATGTGACTGCAACACCCCAGCAACGAGTGCCAGTCGCACTCTGCGGGATGTCCCATGTGACTGCAACACCCGGCAACGAGTGCCAGTCGCACTATGCGGGATGTCCCATGTGACTGCAACACCCGGCAACGAGGGCCAGTCGCACTATGCGGGATGTCCCATGTGACTGCAACACCCGGCAACGAGTGCCAGTCGCACTATGCGGGATGTCCCATGTGACTGCAACACCCCGGCAACACGTTTAAGTGGCGTGCTTGAACGGAGTTTTCATATATTGTTATATATAGCATAGCCGAGTTAAAATAAATCAGGATTTGTTTAATTGGCCGTATCTGTTTATTTAAAGGTGGGTCGGGTCAACTTTTTGTTAAAGAACAACCCCAAAAAACATTAAAAAAGTAGAGAATGTTTGTGTGGTTACGATTCCTTGACAGTGCCAAACCTATGAGTGGATGTCCTCTTTTTCATGAGAGAAAAATGGAAAATTGAGCGAAAATGCAGATATCTCTCCATGTTTATCATGTCTGTTGCTGTTAGGCATACAACAATGGCACCAACTTCATTCTCCACACCTTGTTTCAATGAAGGGGCGTTAGTGCACATGTACCACAGGTGCACTCGATTCGTCAGGTGCTTCATTCCTAAAACCTATGTTAAAAAGTGATATCATTCTGCGACCAATCAGATATCAGGCAGGTCACTGATTTTCATCATTAAAGTTGCATTCCGATGGTTTTGAATTGTATAATTTTCTGAAATAAATATATTAGATTGGTCATTATAACCTATGTTACCTTGGTTTGAAACAACTTTTATTTTAAATGGTTAACTTTTGAGATATTTAAAGTGCAAACATGCTAAATTAATTTTGGCAAGCACGTTAAAACTCTGACACCATATGTTTCCGCAGTGACAGGTTCTATTAACGTTACTTTAAATGTCCTCAGTAGTGCCTTCTATGTGGTGACAAATGTTTGATAAGTGCACCAGTATTTAAGTTAGACATCTAGAATGCAATCTAGATAATGGCTTTAATTTTTAGAATTTTATGTTTTCATCGGACTATGCAGCTTTAATTAAAGGTGCAAAGTCGAATGAAAGGATCATATTGATTAAACCAAGACAATTAACTAAATTTGATCCTAGATATATCCAATTTTGATACAGGTGTGCGTATTATGCATCGATGGCTACATAGAAGGAAATATTAAGTAATTTTAATAGAACTTCTCACTGTTGACGCATACGCTGTCCATCATTTTGATGTGCACGCGAAAATTAATTTAGCATGTTTTCACTTCAAATATCTTTTAAAGTTAACCATTTATAATACAAGTTACCTTAAACTAAAGTGAGCTGGAGTATAAAAATCAACCTAATATATTTATTTGAAATAATATGGCAGGAATAGTGCAACTTAAGGGTCATAAAACGTTTTCAACGTTGTCATAGTCGTACAGAGCATATGGTTGAGGGAGGGGTACGGGGTGTTTCTGGTGGTCATGGACGACTTGTCTGGGCTTATAACTTTTGTCATCTTCTGTGATAAAGTGTTGGGGAATTGACGCGGAAGAGTGTGTGTGGGGGGGGGGGGGTGAGAAAGCTCCGGAAAAGTAGTACTCTTTGTATGAAGATGAACAATGTTTTAAACTTTGGATGACTCATTATGTTAGCACCATTTTGACATTTAATAGAATGTCGTTCCTGTTCCCGTTAGAGATACGTGGGCATGAACACTAGTGTGTAGTGTAGCAATGGTCTGGTCCATGATAGTTTGTACATCTCGCGAACTAGTTTCTGCAGTATATGGCGACGTTAAGAATCGTTTATGATCGTCGCTTTATAGTACTTGTTTTGAAAGAACGATCATCTCTGAATTCTATTTCACACGTGCTACCTTTATAGAGGTCTACCTTCTTCTCAGTAAAATAGCCCGTATGAAGTCACTAAACTATAGTTCCATTGCAACCAACAAAACATGTTACCAGCTTAAAATAGTTCGGCCATTGTCAGTCAAATAACGGCAACAAAATATTCGGATTCCTGATGACAGTGCTTGGGGCTTTATGTCATAACAATGGCACAACATGACGGGTGCTGACTTGTACCTGTGTATACTCTTGATGGCTTTATGGTCCTGCTTCACTGCTGTACCATATTGCCGGGATCTTGACCAGATATCCTTCTCTGGCACATTACACTGGCAGTCTACCAAGAAAGGGAAAGCGAAATCACTATCACTCACTCATGGTGGCTTTATAGTGATGTTTCATTGAAATACTATCTTACCAGCACCGTGATGCGAAATCCTACTCAGTCACATTATTGTGACGCTAACCCAAGCAGTCAGTGAGTGCATGATTCTACTAATGCACAGCATTATGAATTGTAGCGAAACCTGTTAATTTATTTCAAGCTTTTAGTTTGAATCGCCATGAAATCAAAACCATAGAATTTTGCATGGGAAAAGTTAGATAAAAGATTCACCCGGTACTTGTAGTACACGGGTGAAGACCAGCCTTATATAAATACAGGTGAAAATAGTGTTAGTATGGAACAAGAAGTAGAATGCCTGGCACCAGTGTCAAATGGTTACTTACAGCAGAACAGAGTTGGTGAAATGGGAGAGAATGCAAAAATAAAAGATAGTGGCCAGAGAACGCCATCGATTTCACTTTTAAATTGCATTAAAGTATATGTTTTATTATATTTTCCAACTCAAAAGTAGCGGGTAAACATGAAGACATATACAAAGAATAAATGTTGCTTCTTAGATTGTGAAATTAGGCTCTCATAAAGACTCATTTCATTAGCCCGATTTTTCGATCGTTTTTATATAAGGCTGGTTTTCACCCCTGTACTGGAAGTACGGGGTGAATCTTTTATCTAGGGAAAAGACTGCTTGGGTGTTGCGTCCTGGCAATATCTGTCAGGACCGACTTGTGATCGTGCCCACTCGTGCTGACTACATAGTGCTGACCCACTGAGAAACTGGGCCACCGGCCCGATAGCGTTCTCCGTCAAAGTACCATGACACTCAGTAAACCAGCCTTTGCCCTAAGGCCAAGCAACGGGCGAGATAGCAACAAGTATCAATTTGGTAAATCAGCTGGTAATTTTGACTCCGCCAAGGATAGAACCCATTACCATCCACCCGAGAAGTGGACGCACTGTCCTTTATTCCGTAGAGCTTCTAAGAATAAAAAGCCATCCCAAAAATCCAGACAAAACCACCTAAGGACATAAAATAAACAATCGATGCCCACCCACAGACCAGCCATTTATAGATATAGAACAATGAAATAAAATATACATGAAGTCCTAGCAGAAGAAAACACTCTTACCTTGAGTGTGAGTGAGCGTGCGGAGGTGAGGACGACGAGCGTAGTTACTAATAGGACCGCCAGGGCGAAGTTCTGGGTGCCGCACTTCTGCATGATGACTGAGTGACTGAATTTGCCCCTCTGTGATATATATATATCCGCTAACTCGTCACGAGCCCGCGGGTGGCGTTGCTGTTTCTTGGTGGCGCTAGTGGTTCTGTGCGATGGTGGCGCTGGTTCAGGGTGATGTTCTCGGTGGTGGCGCTAGTGGTTCTGGGCGGTGGTGGCGCTGGTTCTAGGTGGGCCGGAAGCTGGTGGCTGGCGTGCTGAAAATTGTCGTCTGCTGCTGTTACATGCCATGCCCCCCTTATATACAACCTCAACGCCAACACGACAAGGGACGCACGGAGCCTCTGACGTCACACTCGTGCGGTCACGTTCGTTGGCTAACCAATTTACACATATGTTCACTCAAACTGATTTGTTATTTTAAGAAGAATAAAACTGTTTTTGAATACCGTTCAAACTAGCCCAAGGACCTCATATCATTTCTTCAAACTAGCATTTGTTGTTATCATTAGTCGCCTTTTTGAAGGCAGCTGGTCTGTACCGCCTCATATAGTTCATTAAAATAATTTTTATCAATTAATTCTTTCATTTAAGAGACCAGATGGGATGGCCGAATGAGTAGGAGCGTCCGTCTCCCGTGCTGGTAGATCATGGGGTCGTGGGTTTGAACCATGGTCGACTCAAACCAATGACTTGAAAATTGGTGCTTGTCACTTCCTAGCCAGGCGCTCGGCATTATTAGGACAGGGCAAGGACTGGTGTGCTCAGTGTCAGGATAATGTGACTGAGTGGGATGCCAGGTCATCGGGCGGCGGCCTGGTTTCCCAGTGAGACAGCACTATAAAGTCGCCATGAGTGCGCACTGTCACAAGTCGGTACCCGTCCTGATATGACCTTATATGTTGCTAGGACGTAAAACAGCAACAAACAAACAACAACAAACTAATTCTTACTTCATCTTCCGAATACCGGAAGTTAAGTACACGGGGAGAGGCTAAGCCCACGCAGACCGGATATGGCTTCAGTTAGCAACTCGGCAGCAGACAGGCAACAGGAAGTTGGAGGAGGATTTACTTTTGGTAAGTATTCTATGCGAAAACCTAAATTATTTTTAAATGTTATGATGGGAAATGACACAATAAGGGGTTGAGATTGTGTTGATTTACTTTTATATGTGGTGATTAACACATATTTTCACTCAAACTGAATGGGGCATTGATCAGCCCATTCTAATTGTAAAATATTTAGACTTTCTACACATAGTTACATTATAAAATAGATTTCAATTAAAGTACCCATTTGTTTTAGTTAATAGATAGAAGAATGTGTTACCCATTGCTGAACCCAGACTGATAGGGTTGGAGACAGTCATGTTTGGTATTTAATGTTTAATGTGTATTGGATCCGGATTGAAATTGATAAAGTGCGTCAATGAAGTCAAGTTCGGACGAGTCAAGCCCAAGCGTCCACCGACTGCACAAGACAAGTCACAAGGGGAGGATGCCAAAATCGCTTCTGCGGAGAAACTGGTAAATAAATATTGTGATGTATTTGACGGTCTAGGCAAAATTTAAATGAATGCTAATATATATATTGATGAACATGTAACACCATCTGTCGACCTGCCACGACGGATTCCACACGCTATTCCTGGTAAAGTTAAAGATGAATTAGACAATATGTTGCGTATGGGTGTGATTGTTAAGCAAGAACAGCCTACTCCATGGGTCAGCTCCATTACAATAGTCAAAAAGCCTAATAAAAGTTGGGTATGTCTGGACCCGACGAAATTAAATAAGGCCATATTGCGCACTCCATATCCAACGTGCGCGGTAGAGGAAGTAATTGCAAAGACAGCTAAAGCCAAATACGTCTCAGTTTTGGATGCCAACAGCGGCTACTGGCAAATTGAATTAAATAGAAAAAGTTCTGAGCCATATACGTTTAATACCCGATGGGGTAGGTATCGATATACACGCCTTCCATTTGGCATAGAAACAGCTGGCGATATATTCATTAGTGAGATGAATGCAATCTTGATTGATTTGCCAGGTGTTAATGTTGTAACAAATGATATTCTAGTATATGGTGCTACAATTCAAGAACATAGTGACAATTTAGAAGCAGTCTTAATTCGAGCACGCGAAGCTAATTTAAGGTTAAATCCTAAAAAGTTGTGCATTTGCCAAACGCAGGTTAATTATGTGGGACATATATTAACACAAGAAGGTTTTAAACCAAATGCAGAATGCATACAAGCAATCACAGATATGCTAGAGCCAACAGAACAAGCGGGTATTCAGCGTTTTATAGGCATGGTTGGCTATGTCAGCAAATTTATTCCGAAATTTTCATAAATAACAAAACTGTTACGTTCAGGTTTAGGGAAAGAAATAGCATGGCATCGGCAGTACAAGCAGCAAGCAGCGTTTACTTTGTTAAAAAAAACTATTAGTATCTGCTCCAGTATTAAAATACTATGATGGTAACGAAAGTGTAACTATGCAAGTAGACACTTCTAAATCTGGTTTAGGTGCAACACTGTTTCAAAGCGGTAGACCGGTAGGCATGGTTTCAAAGGTGTTAGTCGACACGCAAGCCAGCTACGCGGTCATTGAAAAAGAATTGCTTGCTATGTTTCGGTTGTGTAAAGTTTCATGAGTATGTGTATGGGAAGCAAATAACCATTGAAACTGACCATAAACCATTAGGCAATATAATTTCCAAACCACTGCACATGTTGTCTGCACGTATGCAGCGGATTCGGATGGGGATGCAAAATTGCAATTTAAATGTCATACATATAAATAGTTGTAACATGTATTTTGCAGATGCACTGTCAAGAGCCCACACCACTAGCACCGCGACAAATGACCTCTTCGATAATACATTGTCCGTAGCCAGTATCGACATAGCACCAAACATGCTGCAACGAGTACAAAATGACACACTGGTAGATGACATGCTGCGAGAAGTGACGCGGTTGGTTAAAACACAGTGGCCAATAAATAATAAAACACTATCACCAAGCATAAAGCCATTTTTCACATTTAAAGACCAAATAACTGTAGAAAATGACATTTTATTCAGAGGTAATCAAATAATAAGACCGAAAAGTCTCCAAAGAGAAATGTTAGATATAATTCATGAAACTCATATGGGCGTTCTTAAATGCAAGCAACTTGTCCGAGATAATGTGTTCTGGCCAGGCATGACCAAACAACTGGAAGACATGATAAATAGATGTGCAACATGCCAACAGTACAGGAATATTCCGCACGCTGAACCATTGATATCACATGAAATACCGAACGGGCCATTTAACAAAATTGGAGCTGACCTCTTTCAAATTGAAAATAGAACGTATATATTAGTTATTGATTATTATTCAAAATTTCCAGAAGTCAGAGAATTGACCAAGACAACCAGTAAAGATGTCATTAAAGCATTACTGGAAATATTCGGCACTCATGGCATACCAGAAATACTCATTTCAGACAATGGGCCCCAGTTTGCTTGTCAGGAATTTAGAAATTTTGCAAACAAATATGGATTAAACCATAAGTACTCTAGCCCCCATTACCCACAAAGTAATGGCCAAGTGGAACATTATATGCAAACAATAACAAAATTAATAAAGAAAGCACAAGCTAGTAACATAACTTACAATTTAGCATTATTAAACTACCGCAATACTCCATTATTCATTATCAATGCCTCACCGGCACAACTCTTAATGAACCGCAGATTACGGTCTAAGATACCTACTACTGAACTGCATTTAAAACCCTCACTTCAGAAGTCCAAAACAGTCAAAATGAAAAAAGTACAGAAATTACAGCAAAAGTATTACAATAAACGAGCAGGCAGAGAACATTTGGCGTTACATAAGGATGATATAATCAAATATATCACTCATGAAGGTAGATGGGCGAGCGGGAAAATTTCTAAAATAAATAACCCCGGCCCACGAGACTATGAGATAATTAACCTAGAGGGTAACAAATTAAAGCGAAATCGAAAACATTTGTTTAAAACAGGTGCGAAATGACAAACTGCGTTGCAAAACACTAGTTCACAAGCTGTCCAGAAAACAATCCAAGCCGCAAAACCGCAGGCTCAAGGTTACACGACCAGATACGGTTGAACAACACGTAATCCAATCATACTAGGCTTCCAGTCAAGCCACCCGAGCTAAAATACATTAGCTGCAATTAGACACGTGCACAGTTAACCAGGTGCACAATTACACCCACCTGTACCAAGCGAATCCGAAGGGTCAATGCAACGTGCGTCAGCAGACCGACTAAAGCCGTGTTCACACCCACAACTTTAGGCCGAACTAGATAAGGTGAACTAGAGGAGGCGAACTAGGCGTGAAAGTGAGTCGTGTCCACACTTGCAGTATTTGGGTCGGTTTAAGGCGGAAATCGATATCTGCGCATGAGCAAGTCCATACTAACCAGCGCCACTTTCGGTTAGTCGACGTCGCCACGAGAGAGTGTGGGTTCGACCTAGATATGTATGGACTGAATCATATTGTTTTGGAACGGTCAAAACTTCTACTGGGAAGTGAAAACCTAAAAATAAATGATGAAACAAATATCTGTGCACAGCTAGCGGTTTCATAGACCAAATTATATAATATGTGCTTTTGATCGACCGGAAAATCAACAAACTCAGGTCTTGACTGCGCATGCGTGTGACAAGCTTAAGCTGCCTCAACTAATCCGCTTGTGTCCACACGCGCAAGATAGGCTGATTCAAGCTAGTTCGCTTCATCAATACTACCTCTCGACGCGGTTTACTTGAGGCGAACTAGTTGAGGCGAATCAGCCCTAATCCGCCTCAGCGTCGCGTCCACACGGCGAATGTGAGTCGAACTATAGGAGGCAAACTAGTTGAGGCGACTTAACGCCCAGGTGTGAACACAGCTTAACTTGAGTTGTACTAAACATGTTGACTACAACTGCATATATTGCCAAAATGAACATATTGCAGTAGCAGGCGTAAATGTAGTTTGCATACATAGATACAAATTGTTAGATTTATGAAATTATTCTATTTCCATTGTCTATGAAAACATAAGGTATACACAGAGTGTAACACAACAGCGGATTGTGTAAAGCTGATGTTCGAAAGAAATGAGTTGTGTCAGTTAGACACATATTAGACATTAAGATGTAGTATTAAGCACGTTCATTGTTCAAAAGAAAATCATATAAAATTATACGATTCATTTGTGATTTGATGGCAACTTTAAATTTGCCAATATATTACAGTTGTCAAGCAAGAGTATTCCCTGTTTCATTAAATATAACATGAGTTGTGTACCCGTTACCCCGAGAAATAAGATGTGCTATATCAAATATATATATTTTTTTAATTTAAAAAAGGGGAGATGTAATATATGGAAGTAGCGCCGCGTTGCTACGCGGGTATGGTCTCGCGGTCTTTAGGCCGGCGTGAGAGGATGACTCAATGTAGTCGTGTTCGGGAAGCTTGGATGTAAAAATAAACCAGTTGTGAATCGAAACTCGCTGCGTCGAGATGTGTTATTCATTATGGTATTTTATATATATATAACTTGAATTTCATTATAGCTCACTTCCATTTATAAAGATCTGGCGACTACCTTTTAAAAGGGATTAGCCCATAAATTACATAATGTGTTGTTCACCCTGTCATTGCAGAACGACACACTGAAGTACAAGACTGTGAAAGCATGTGCACCTGACACGGTTTTCGGCCAAATCTAAACACGCATTGCGCTTTAATAGACGGTGTAGTCGCAAATTGCTGAGTGAACTCATGACAAAAATTATGTCTGTAGAGGACTAGTAACCACTATCGCAGAAGTTAATGAACGATACTGAGGGTGAGCCTGATATAGCCAGAGCGTCAAAACCGCGCAAGAAACTGCGCAAGAAAATGGTGGCAGCCCCAAAGCAAAAACTGCAGGCAAAATGACCTGAGACGCAAACGGCAGTAGTGGCTCTGATCCCCCCCCCCCCCCCCCCCCCCCAACTCCAACCTGATTTGGGAGATTAGAAGCAAAGTTAGAAGAAGTAGCTCTTCTTAGAAAAGAAGCGAGATAGTTTCATGATGAAACTGAACAGCTACATGACAGTACGCGTGTGGTTTGGGCAGCGGTTGAACGAGATGCATCAGCGGAACGTGACGTGTATGTAGGTCACAATGGTGACGCGGACAGGGACACGTATGTGGGTCAAGATTGCAGCACATGCACATGGCAGGATTACGAGGAGGAAGATGAAGAGGAGCGTGAGGCTCAATACTGGGAGGAGGAGGATGACATTGATGAGGATATCAAAACAGGAGAACAACTGAAAGCATTGAGGTCAAGCAGAAACAGGTTCAGTGAATGCAGCAATCAAGTCAAGGATGTTAACGATGTGGTGAAACCATTGCCGTTTAGTTCGTTCAAAGCGCCTCCTCCACCAAAGCCACTCCCGGTAGAAGTGGCCAGTATGCCGGCTACGACTAGTACTACTACACCGACAGCTACTACTATGACCAAGACCAAGGTGAGAAGGGACTTCAAGTCAGCCGACGGGTTACACAAAGGAGCAGCGTTAACCAAATTGCAAGAAATCTAGAAGAAGGTGAAAAGTCTGGTGACACCGCATATTACTGTCAGTGAGACAATGGCAGGCATGATACACCACTATTATGGTGGCCCGAATATGGGAGTGCCCAAGCATTTGAAGACCATCCGGGATGTGTCATGACGCTACACTGGGCTGGTGGATGTCCCAGGAGCCAGGATTCAGATTTTAAATGAGGAAATCTGTTTCACTGAATTCTTTGTTGATGGCCTCCAAAGGAGTGTTAGGGGCCATTGTTCCTACAATGGATTTGATTTTGCAGAGACGTGATGCAGATCCAAAGTTGGATGCACAGGCGCTGCATGTACTAAATGCGATCAAGATGTTGGTATCGACACATAGTCAGATACTTGTGGATCGTGTAGCGAGTGTGGGAAAGGTGGTGCAATCCCGCTTAGGCAAGGAGCTAATTAAGGCGAAGCGTGATGTGTATGGTGAGCTGCCCGAGCCAACCGAGTATCTTCTGGGGGAAAACCTGGGGGAAAAGAATAAGCGGCTCTTGAAGTCAGTAAAAGCGTCGGACAATTGTATGAATACAAATCTGGCCTACCGTGGGAAAAGAAGGAACAGTTTCGACCATCAACATAGGCCGGGAGTGCCCTATAACAAGTTCAGGGGTAACAACCATGCGTGAGGACGTGGTTTCAGAGGCTCATCCAACTGGGGAGCGCATACCATTGTGCCGGAGAAGCGCTTCGCAAGAACCACTGAGGATTACGCCCAGTACGGGAGTGTGCCGTCTGTCCCAAGAGGGGGGCGTGGTCGGGGAACCCCCTCACAGGGTATTCAGAAATGAGGTGCCCAAACCAGGTGTGTGCCTCCTACGTTCAATTAGAATCTGGTAAGCAAGTTATTATACACTCAAAATTTAGAGCTGGTAATATAGTGAATAACAGAGAACAGTGGAAGTTTTTGACTTCAGATAAATGGATTTTAAATTGTGTATAGGGTTTAACAATACCGTTTATAAATACTGCAGTACAGGAGAGGGAACTGTTCCCTTTTAAAATCGATAATGTAGAAAGGAACTATGTTGAGGAAGAAGTGTCTAAACTGATAAGGAATGTAAGTCCAGTACAAGACCAATGGGTGTCGAATATTTTTCTGAGACCTAAACCAAATGGGAAATTTAGGATGATTCTAGATCTCACTAAATTAAATTTATTGATAAAATATGAACAATTAAAAATATTCAACCTTAAAACAGCTGTAGATATGTTAGAGAAAGGAGCATGGATGGCTAGTGCTGACCTTACATATGCTTATTATTCAGTAAATGTAAAGCAGTCCCAGCGAAAATACTTACATTTTTGATGGGAAGACCCTCTACTCGAGTACCAAGTCCTACTCAATGCGTTAGCACCAGGGCTTAGGATTTTTACCAAGCTATTAAAGCCTATTTTTTCGGAAATGGGAGAGAAGGGATATATCTGTTTCCCTTACTTGGATGACAGTTTTGCCCTGGGGAGGATGCTAGGGGAATGTCAAACAGCTATGTCAGAACTAGTCTTACTGTTTGAAAGACTGGGGTTCACAATAAATAGGGAAAAATCAGTCCTTAAACCTACACAGTGCTTGAAATTTCTGGGTTTTTACATAAATTCTGTCAAAATGGATGTATCACTAACGTTAGAAAAAGTGGAAACATTTAGGGATGCAGCAACAGAAGTGCTGGAGACAGAACTACCATCTATTAGGCAGGTGGCAGGAGTAGTAGGGTTAATGGTAGCCTATTCAGCTGCAGGAGAGTATGCGGGGGCACATTTCAAACAACTTGAAAGGGATCAAATAAAAGCACTAAAAAGAAGTAAAGGTAACTTTGATGATACAATGTGGGTTTCATGTGAAGGTGTAGATGATTTGAACTGATGGTTACAAAATTTAGAGATACCGAGAAGAATTAGAATGGAAATACCAGAAATAGAGCTTTTCACAGACACCTCTCTTGAGGGTGGGGGGCACATACCCATCATGAGCGGACAGGAGGGCACTGGCACCCGAACGAGATGGCGCAAATTAACGTCCTTGAATTAAAGGCTATATTTTTTGGACTACAAAGTTTGTGTAAAACAGAGAATACACACATAAGAGTGAGAAAGGATAATACTACAGCATTAGCATACGTAAAGAATATGGGATGCACAAAATCAAAGGACTGTCTCCGAGAAGCGATCAGTATCTGGGAATGGGCCCAATGGCATGGAAATTGGCTTACAATAACCCAGATCCCTGGTGTAGAGAATGAACTAGCAGACCTGAGGTCACATAAGTTTACGGACCATCTAGAATGGAAATTAAATGAACAAATATTTAACCAAATTTGTATGACTTGGGGCAAGCCGGAGGTGGATCTCTGCATCAAGATTAAAGTTGCATAGTCTGATAGTTTTGAGTTTCTGAAATTTTCTGAGATAAATACATTAGGTTGATCGTTGTAATGTACCTTACTTTAGCTTGAACTAACTTTTATTTTAAGTGGCTAGCTTTTGAGATATTTGAAGTGGAACAATGCAAAATTAATTTTGGCAAGCATGCCAAAACTCTGACCCCATAGGCTTCTGCAGTAACATGTTCTATTCAATTGCCTCAGTAGTCCCTTCTGTGTGGTGACAAATGTTTAATAATTGCACCAGTATCTAAGTTAAATAAGTAGAATCACATTTAGATAATTGTCTTGGTTTTGGAAATTTGATATTTTCATCGGACTATGCAGCTTTAAACAAGCAGTTAGATAGATATGTCAGTTGGGAACAAGGAGCCAGATAACTGGAAGATGGATGATTTCTCATTCTGCGGGTCTAATATGTTTGTGTACTGCTTCCCCCAATTCAGCCTGATACCACACATGGTAAGGAAAATGTGGGAGGAAGGGACAAGGGCGATTGTGGTCGCTCTGCATTGGCCGGGACAACCAAGGCACCCGATCCTCCAGGAGGGGGCAAAAGAACAACTGTCGTTCGAAAGAAGACCGGGGAACCTCTCTGGAATCGAACACCCAAGACAACAGAAAGCTAGGAACATGCCTAGAGGAAGTAAGATTGACTGCTTACCTTTTTTAGCCAGGACTTTAGAAGGATATGACATAGATAATAAGATGTTACAATTCTTTAAACAGAATTGGAGAGTGTCTAAGTGTAAGAATTATGTTACACATATAAATCGTTGGGCGCTGTGGGCCCTGGAGAGGGGAGTAAGGGTTCTGAACCCCTCTATAGCAGATGTTCTTAACTATCTCCATAACTACTTTGAGTTGGGGGTAGGGCACGGTGCGATAAATGCAGCTAGGTGTGCGTTGAGTGTTATCCTGCCCAGGGCATGGGGGAGCACGGTTGGAGAACACTTCCTTATTAAGTGGTTTTGTAAAAGCTGTCACGAGCAAAGCCCACCACAGCCTAGATATGACAGCTTCTGGAATGTGGAAAGTGTATTAAATTGGATAAAAACACTCCCAACAAATGGAGAAATTAATTTAAAGCCTTTATCCTACAAACTGACGATCCTGCTTTTGTTAGTATCCTCGCAAAGGGGACAAACTATTCTAAACTTGGAAGTAGACAGGATGCTAGTCGAAGAGGACTCTGTGGTATTTAAAATGAAAACATTAAAACAGAACCAGCTGGGGCAAACGCTGGACTCTATATGCTTTTTCTCTTTTAAAAGTGAACATGCTCTATGTGTAGTAAAAGCAATTAAAAAGTATGTTGAGAGAACAGCCCAAGTGAGGAGGAATAACACACAGTTACTTCTCTCATACATTGAGCCACCCGGACCCATTTCGAGGGCCACTCTCACAAGGTGGACACTGAACGTGCTGAAGCTAGCAGGCATAGACATCAGTAGGTACAAAAGCCATAGTACCAGAGGGGCGTCGGCCTCCTCAGCACAGGCCATGGGGCAAATCTAAATGCCATTACGAGGAACGCCTCATGGAGGGACAGGAGGAGTTTTGCGCGTTTCTACCACAAGTTGGTAGAAGACCCAGCAGAGACACAGAGACTAATCCTAACAAATAGAAAAGTACGAAAATAAAATAAAAATTACTGTTTGTTATGTAGGTTAAGAAACAAGGTAGAAAAGCTACATCCCAAAAGAGAGGGGCATGGCAATGTTGCATGTATGAAAACAAATTATTGTCATGGTGGTTTGATGTTAAATTTACAAATAATAAGGTTGAACTTTATAAAACGGGTCACCTTGTCAGTGGTAAATTTATTGAAAATGCATATTACAAATATATGTTGATATTGTAGTAAAACTACCTAACGCGAGTGCCAAGGCCTTATGTTCATATAATTACAGAAAGACGATAGAAGATGGAAGGAGTAACGAGGGGGCAGTAAAGAAATGAGCAAGTCGGGTCACAAAAAACTATGCTTCGAAGACTCTCCCCATGTACTTAACTTCCGGTGTTCGGAAGATGAAGTAAGAATATGTTAGCTATACCAGACTTACTTGTAAGTTGAAGTATTACTGAGATTCTTATGAAAGTATGAATACAAAGGTGAGGATCAGGGGCCCGCCCACTCGCGCATTGAAGAAGAAAGGGACCCGAGAGGTAATCAAGTATAAAGATAAAAGGTGATAGAAGGTTTCTAAAGAAAGTTAGGGTACGAGTAGGGAAGGGTTACTGATCCTGGCTTTAGGATTTTTGATCCCCCCCCCAAATTACAAAACTGAAGCCATATCTGGTCTGCATGGGCTTGACCTCTCCCCTGATCCTTACCTTCGTATTCGTAGATTCGTAAGAATCTCAGTAATATTTCAACTTACAAGTAAGTCTAGTATAACTATCATATTATATCACTTATAATATCAATATTAAAGTTGCATAGTCCGATAAAAACATCAAATTTTCAGAAGCGAAACACTTACCTACATTTGAAGCTACATATCCAACTTGTGCACTGGTGCATTTATTAAGTATATGTATGCTACATAGAAGGGCATACTAAGTCAATTTGTTATAACCTGTTACTGGTGAATCCTATGGAGTCAGAGTTTTGGCAATCATGCCAAAATTAATTTGGCATGTTTACACTCCAAATATCTCCAACGTTAGCGATTTTAAAGCAAAGTTACTTCGAACTAAAGTAAGGTAGATTATAACGATCAACCTAATATATTTATCTCAGAAAATGACATCAATTCAAAACTATCGGACTATGCAACTTTAAGAGCACAATACGTTAGTGCATCGTTTTGGTAGATCATGGGATTCAAACCCATGGGTTCGAACCCTGGTCGAGTGAAGCCAATGATTTAAATTGATACTTGTCGCTTCCTAGCCAGGCGCTTGGCATTTTTAGAATAGGGCAAGGACTGGTTGGCTCAGTGTCAGGATAATGTGACTGAGTGGGATATCAGGTCATAGTGCTGGCGGCCTGGTCTCCCCATGGGACAGCACTATTAAGTCACCATGAGTGTGCAATGTCACAAGTCGGTACCCATCTTGATATGACCTTAGGTGTTGCCAGGACATGAAATTCCAACAACTACCCACCCATTCGTGCATTGTACATTTAATAATGGTACATTCTGAGGCAATTGCATCCGTTCTAAATCACGTTGCTGAGCCTGGCCCTGAATTTGTTGATTGCCTAAGTAGGGCATTTTGTGACACCCAACAGCGGATCAGTGGTAACATGACTAACACAACTTTTCTTATTCACAAATATGATGATTGAATATGTATAGCTTGAAAATACCTATTCGCTGGAAGTTGGTTAAGGTTCAATCAATGCTGGCGGCCCCTGTACTCAAGCTGTAACTATTCATATAGTCATATAGTGACGTATGATAGGGAATACTTAATCATTTAGATGGTTTGTTGGTTGTAGGAGGTTTATCTCCTGGGTAACATCTAAGGTTATATCAGGATGGGTACCGACTTGTGATAGTGCACACTCCTGGTGACTTTATAGTGCTGCCCCACTGATCTGTCTGTCATTCCAAGTACCTTATGGTTATCCTTAGTAATTCTAAGTGTAATACAGTTGGTATATTTCTAGAATAAGAATATTTGGCTAAATTAAATCGAGTATTCATGTAATAAATACTTGTTAAAATCAGGTGACCAGATCTTTCAGGAACATCTCCATTAGGGGCACACCGGGTGCGGTGATCGAATAGGTAGAAGGTGGGCCTCGTGTGCGGGAAATCGGAAGTTCAGTTATCGCTTGAGTCAAACCGATGACTTATAAAATTGATACTTGTCCCTTCCTAGCCTGGCGTCGGCATTAATAGGATAGGACAAGGACTGGTTTGCTCAGTATCAGGATAATGTGACTGAGTGGGATAGTGGGTCATGGTGCTGGTGGCCTGATTTCCCATTGGGGCAGCACTATAAAGTCACCATGAGCGCGCACTGTCACAAGTCGGGACCCATCCTGATATGACCTTAGATGTTGCCAGGACGTAAAAGTCCAACAAACAACCAACCAACCATCAGGGGCATACCGATTTTCCATCTTAGGATAGCAGGGGCCTGCGCTTTGGCCGAATAACCATTGATTCTTATGACATCTACTAATACCAGAAGCCTCCGCCAGGGGAGAGAGGTACAAATAGTCCGCGCTAGTCGATCCCAGTCACGAGCCGGCAGTCGAACCACCAGCATCGGCGGAGGAGCACAGGTAAGTGCTCTTTGGTATAGTGAGGTTATGTTAGGTATTATTGGTATTATTAATATTTATTGAAACTTTGTGACATAGCTTAAGTAACTTATGGGTTGGTTTTTACTCTGTTATTAGGGATGAGTGTGAGGCTTACTACATAGTAATACGCAGCGTTCCCTGTCCCGAAGCTAGACCGTGCATACTCCCGCGGCAGGAAGAATTTACGGCTTAACATGTCGGCTCCTGATGTGACCAGACATGAGCCTCATGCAATAAGTGACTCAGATGCAGAATTATTGGTCGTCGGGAAGAAAAAAGAAAAACGAGTTGCAAGAAAAAAGATGGCGCCTGTTGAACCTCCACCGGTGGCCTTTACTGTTGCTAATGCTCCCAAACACTTGTTTTCAACTGTGCCTGCTAGCGTAGTCCAGGACAGTAGGGAATTGACAGAGATGCGTGCAATGTTCAAGGAGATAAAAAACTTGACTGAGAAAAATGCTGCTTATGTGGAATCAATGGCCAATAATGAACAAGCGAGGTCGGTTCAGATACCAGCTGTTGCTACTGCCTCACAGCCATTGTCTAAATATTTGTCTAATGTAATGAATGAGAATGAAGGTGATTATTTTGAACAACAGGGTGAGGATTTTGAGGATCCTAGAGGTTATGCCATGGGGAACCCAGCACTTTGGTCGCTGTTTAATAACCAGAGTGAGTCAGGGTGGCAGACAGAGGAAGAAGTAGACGATGATGATTATTTTGTGGACGAGTCTATGTTTGTTTCCGAACCACAGTCGCGGGTGCCAAAAATGATGGGGTGGTTCCGGCTGCGCTAGGCACACCGGTGGAAGCGACACTTTCTAAACCGGTTGATAAACCGGTTGACAAACCGGTGGAGAAAGGGACCGCTAAGATAGAGCAGGGTAGGCTGAGACCAGTGTACACTCTGTCTGAGGATTTACGTGAGGGGGTGTTACACTCTGAGTTACGTGAGTTGTACAAGAAAATTTGTAAACCTACTAAAGAGAGGGTAGAAGTAGATAATAATTTGGCTGGGGCTATTGCATATTTTTATGCCTTTAATAAGCCTAAGAAGGCACTAAATGAGTTGGCCAGGCAGTATACGGGTATTAAGAATATTCCGGAAGCGAGGGTTAAAAAATTAAATGAAGAGATTAACTTTCAAGATGCAAGGAAACATACGGAGGATTCGTTGTTAGGGGCCTCAAAGGGGGTAGTGGCAGCACTTAGTGCGGCCGCACCTACGGTAGAGCTAATTTTGTCACGTGGTAAAGGGGACCAGGAGTTAGAATGTTTAATGTTAAAAAGGTAGTGAATAGTTTCCTTGGGAAAGAGGTTGTTAAGCCTAAGACTAATGCGTATGGGGAAAAAGACATGCCAACTGAAAATTTATTAGGAGAAGATTTGGCTGACAAAAATAAGAAAATTATTAAGAGTGCACGGCATCTGATACTGTAATGAACACTACACTTGCTCCAAGGAAATGGCATAGATCTACTGATTTCTATCAGAGGTCGTTCCAATCCTCGTTTAGGCCTAGAGGTCAGTGGAATCCTAGGGGCAGAATGGTCACAGGTGGAGGCATGCCGTATAATTGGAATGCGCACCCAGGTATGCAGTCACGGTTCAATAGACAGCCTGGTGTGTATGGAAACAATCAATTCAACCAAAATAACCAGCGAATGATGCGGGGTAGGAGTGTGCCTGCACCGCAGAGGGGTTTTCAGAAGTAGAACTGCCTAGTCAGGTGAGTGGTGTAGTTAAAGAGTTGTTGCCTGTGTCATTGACTGTTGTGCCTAAAGCTGGGAACATAGTTAATTATAGAGCTAATTGGGATAGAATTACAACAGACCCATGGGTGCATGGTTGTGTTAATGGTTTAACGATACCGTTTATCGGGGTGCCGTGTCAAAAGAGAGTCCCTTTGCCATATAAAATTAATCCTCTCGAGAGGGATTTTGTTGCTCAGGAAATTGAAAGTTTGTTAAATAAGCATGCTTTGTGCAAGGTCAAACCAGTGGTTGGTCAATGGATTTCGAATATTTTTCTAAGGCCGAAACCCAATGGAAAATTTCGTATGATTTTGGACTTGACACATTTAAATGATCAGATTGAGTACCAGCATTTTAAAATGTTTAATTTAAATAAGGCATTAGACCTTATTACATATGGTAGTTGGATGGCAAGTGCAGACTTGACGGATGCGTACTACTCGCTACCGATAAGGTTTGAACATAGAACATTTTTTAGATTTTTCTGGAACGAAAGCCTTTATGAATATCAGGTACTACCGAATGGTTTAGCACCAGGGCCTAGGTTTTTCACAAAATTGTTGAAGCCAGTGTATGCCTATTTGGGAGAATATGTGCATGTGTGTTTTCCATATATAGATGATAGTTTTATTATGGGTACTACTAAGGAAGAATGTCAAGAAGCGGTAGACGATACGGTGAAAGTATTTAAAAGTTTAGGGTTTGTTATAAATATAGATAAATTCGAATTGACTCCTAGATTAGAATTAGAATTTTTGGGGTTTAAAATAAATTCTATACATATGACTGTGTCGTTAACATTGGGTAAAATAGATAAATTTAAGGAAATTGCTCAATACATACTTGCCCAACAATTACCAGTGATTAGGGATGTTGCGGGGTTAGTAGGACTCATGGTGGCTTATAGTCCAGGAGTGGATTTTGGAGCGGTGCATTGTGTTGATATGATTGTTGATCACCCAGATACTTGTAATGTTGCCGATGATAATCCGGCCGCAGAGGTGTTAGCAGATACGTGTAACGGGTGTGCGGCAGACCAGCACGCCGGAGGTGAGGGCGACATGCCACAAGGGGGTGCTGAGAGTGGGCAGTGCCATATCTATCTGGGCCATATCTATCCTCCCCCCATGTATGACCTTGCAGCAGTGGGCGAGGACCCCCCCCCCCCCCCACCCCCCCGAGCCCCTCCAACTCTAGCCTTGTCGCCTTCCGCCTCCGCATGAATAGGCTAAGCTGCGCAACCAGTTTCGCTAGTTTGTCATCCGGTAGTCGCAGTTCCATAGCTATTGAGTCTATGTCTATACCCAGGAATCTAGTTATCCTAGCTGGGGGAGTGAGCTTCCGGAAACTGACGTAGAAGCCCAACCTGCGTAGAATTGCTACCAAAGCTCGTTGTGCCTCTGTGCACTCGGCCGCTGTCCGGCCTACGACACAAAAGTCGTCCAGTACACCTCAACCTGATCTGGCCGAGAGAGGTCCGGCCCAACAATCCTAAGCCAGTCCCCATTCTCATAGCACATGCCCGGATAGATATGGCACCGCCCACTCTCAGCACCCCCTTGTGGCATGTCGCCCTCACCTCCGGCGTGCTGGTCTGCCGCACACCCGTTACCCGTATCTGCTAACACCTCTGCGGCCGGATTATCATCGGCAACATTACAAGTATCTGGGTGATCAACAATCATATCAACACAAACCACAACACCCGCACCATTCCCCTCACGTGAAACCTCAGTACTCAGCACATTGCATGTTAAATCAGTGTCACCTGAAACATCACATTTTAACGCATCACATATATCAAAGTCACATTCTGCCTGACCAATACTTTCATCTCGATTAATATCTTTCAATGCACAGTTCTGATTTATTTCACCAAATAGAACATCAACATCACATACATAATTTGGTGAGGCCATTTTAGCCCCACTGAACTCAGGCACCTCACATCGAACGTCGGGGGATGCCATATTAGCGTCCCCGACTCGGCCGCCATCTTGGATGCCGCCACTTTTGGCACGAAATTCAAATTCAACGTGGTCAACGGGCACCACCCCCGCTTCCCTATCAGGCGCGCACACCAGTCAGTTTCGCTTATTTTTACACTCACTCGACGGGTGCGCCCCCGATTTACAGTTTAGGCACTTATGTTCATAATCACAGCGCCGCACAGTGCAGCCCTCTTTATTATAGTTATAAGCATAACAGAGCTTCCGGGAATTGTCATATGTTTTCCCGGTATAAGCTGGCCGTGCCGGCCGCCTGGCGTCCCTGTTACTACGGGTGTTCTCCAAATTGAAATGAAGGAGAGATATCTCGTGATCCCCCATGACAAAGGCTTTTAGTCCCTTCTCCTTCACCTTGTCCCTGATTGCCTTGTCATAGCCACGATAGGCCTGGTCCGTGTAGGTAGCCGTAGAAGCGTGCATACACATATATGCAACATGACCAATGTAACGTTCCAAATCTTCATATTCAAATCCCACATGTTTCCCCCGCTTAATGCACCAGATTAAGGCGGCATGGATCAGCTCCATCACCGATAGTTTTTTTAAGGCGCTTCTCGTTTATTGTATATTTGTTTAACGCGAACTTACTGCGCCTGTGCCTCCTTCGTCTCCTCCTGCTGGTCCTCCCCGTATCACTATCTGAAGCGAGTCATAGTCGGAGCTACTATCACTCGGGGATTCATCAGGCTCGGCTGATGACTCCCCCACCTTTTTTCCTGACGACTTCTTTTTTGTCGCCTTCATCACTGGCGTTGCGTCTTCCTCCAGCGATCCAGCGTCCAGTACTGCACGCAGCGCCTTCTTCCTTCTCTCCCGCGCCTTCGCCGCCACCAACCGTCGCAGCTCCCGCTCCTCGTAGTCCTCCTCGTAGTCTTCCGTTCCTTCACCCGTGCGCCAGTTTGATTTCCCGGCCGGGGCCGCGGCTTCCGACGTACCCGCGGTTTCCTCACTCGACGAAGCAGTTTCCACCTTCACAGACCGTCTGCCGGTCTTTGTCCTCTTGCATTTGAGCCCCCGCGGGGCATCATGTTCCTCCCCACACGTCGCACAGATATCGAACGGCATCTTGCAGGCTCACGCGGTGCACAGGCATGTTGGTGCACGGGCACGGGCACGTCTGTTCAAAGCTAGAACTCGGGTTCGAATGGCCGATATACTGGAGAACCGTTGGGGGCTGGAGGCGCGAGCGTGCGCGTGACACATTCCAGCCTAGACTTGCCTCGGTCCGACTGGACCCTCGGAGGCTTGGCGCATGCATCCGACACCTAGCAGGATTAGACTTGCCTCAGCCCCCCTAGAGCTGGCACTTCTCCCGGCCCGGCGGTGCAAGGAGGGAGGTCCCGGGTTCGAGTCTGCCCCGCCGCGATTAACATTTAACAGGTTCCATCCAGAATAATATTGGTATAAATTCTTTATACTACACATAAGGCATTAGAAAGGGATACAATTAAAGCATTACGGAGAGCGAAAGGTAACTTTCATGACACTATGTGGTTATCAATGCAAGCTAAGGCAGATATTTTGTGGTGGCTGCTGAACTTGAAAAGTGCAAGGTTAATACGGAGGACAGATCTGGATATAGAATTATTTACGGATGCATTGTTAGACGGCTGGGGAGCGCATACAAACCAGTCGGAAACAGGTGGAAAATGGGACCAAACTGAGTTAGATCACATTAATGTACTGGAGTAACGAGCTATTTTATTTGGTCTAAAAAGTTTATGTAAGGAAAAGAATAGGCATATTAGAATAAGAACAGATAGTACTACAGCTTTGGCGTATGTAAAGAATATGGGTGGTACTAGATCGGAAGCCTGTATGAACAAGAGTAGAGAAATATGGGAGTGGGCGCAATTGAATAATTGTTGGGGCAAGGACAGTTAAGTTTAAGTCAAGACATAGAATTGGTCAACAGCACCCAATTATTGGCATTCCTTTTCTGGCCAATGCATTAAAAGGTTATAATTTAAATGATAAAGTATTAAAGTATTTTAATTTCACTTGGAGGGAGTCAACGAAAAAGGTGTATAAAACTCATTTAAAGAGATGGTCTTTATGGGCATATGAGAGGGATATCCCTGTGTTAAACCCGAGTATTGCTAACGTCCTTGAGTATTTAAGAATGTATTTTGAAACGGGAGTAGGATACGGAGTGATAAATGCGGCCAGGTGTGCATTGAGCTTAATCTTACCAAAATGCCAAAGAACCACGATAGGACAGCATTTTTTGGTAAAATGGTTTTGTAAAAGTTGTTATTCTCAGAGACCACCACAACCTCATTATTCAGACATTTGGTCGGTGGATAGGGTGTTGATTTGGCTTGAGAATTTGGGGTCAAATACTAAATTGTCGTTAAAGTTGTTATCTTTGAAACTAACGGTGTTGATTTTGTTGGTATCCTCGCAGAGAGGGCAGACGATCCTAAATTTGCAGGTAGATAGGATGTTATGTAAAACAGAGAGTATTACATTTAGAATGAAGTTGTTACTAAAGCATAACCAGATAGGGCACTCGAATACCAAGGACTGCATGCAGAGATTCAAGGGCAGTTTGCAGACCATCTCTCCATATACACTGATGGTTCGAAAGACCAAAGCCGGGTAGCTGCTACGGCAGTCTGCCAACGCAAAAAAGTTGGCGTACGCTTGCCCGATCAGAGCTAGGTTTTCACTGCGGAAGCCCGAGCACTCCTTCTCGCTTTGGAGTGTATCAAGGTATCCAACCACACTAACTATGTTATATACAGTGATTCGTTCTCCTGCCTCCTGGCTGTTGCTGGACTGAAAACTGAGGCTGAGGCGGGACCGGCTCATGACGCATGTGGAGCGGCTGTACGGGCAGAGGTTGAGGCATGTGGAGCAGCTGTACGGGCAGAGGTTGAGGCAGACGTAGAGGCAGAAGTGGAGGCAGAGACTGAGGCTTAGGCTGAAGATGCGGCTGCGTCATATACTGCTGCACGTACTCCTGTGTCTGTAATGCCCAGGGTGATGCCGGTGGTGGCTGGTGGGTCCACTCGAGGGGTTGAGGCTGGTATAACTGACTTGTTGACACAGGAGCAGGTGCAGCCACATGAGCTGCTGCAGCCACAGGAGCTAGGCCTTGTTGGCGTTGGCAATCCGCCTCCAAAACCTGCGACAAGATCCGGTTTGATCAGCACACAGGTCTCCACAAACCGCTCCTCCGGCTTCGTCAGGAGCATATCGTGCACATAGTTCACAAACGTGATACGCTGCATCATCGACGGTGTAAGGGGCGGCTGCATGACCTTCAGCATGTCCCCAGACTCGTCGAACCTCTTCTGGATGGCAGCGAGGAGGTTCGCGTCGTCCCCTTCCCCTTCCCCTTCCCCTTTGTTCGCTCTCGGACTGGAGCGGGAGGAGTGGCGGTAAGCTCCTCCTCCATCCCCACGTCCAGATCCGCGCTGAGATTATCCTCAATGCCGACATCACGATGCACGGCTCTATGGCAGCGGCCACCTGCAAGACAAAATAATATAATAACATAAGTAACATGAATGCAAATCAATCTTTCCACAAAAGACAACACAAGTCAACAATAAAGCACAAATAATTAACGATAAATGACGAAATTGATTTATCAAGATTCATTACGTAAATAACATATATCGATTGTCGACTTCTCGATATAACAATAACAACACAACAAGGCAACAATGAAGAAAAACAACAAATATATAACATTAAACAATTAACTTGATTTATCAAGATTATTTACATAAATAACATATATCGCTTTGTCGACTTCTCCAGAATAATAGGGGTTTTACGAGAATCATAATGCCCACACTAGTCAGAAGGATAAAAGATTATGTACTTACAATTCTGCAGGGCTCCGGCCAGTGATGGACGACGGACCACAGGAAACCGAACTTCCGCATTATCCACTGCTTCCTATCAGTCAGTTCAGGCGCTCTGTCCCCGCTCGTCTTTTTGTGCAGCCGCGTGTTGGTGTCCCGGAGTGACTTTAACCATTTCTGGAGATGGACTGCTGTCATCCCCAAAAGCATCGCCTGGTCCTCCCACATCTTCCCCTTCCTGTCTGAGCGGCGGTAGTCTGTCATCTTGACATTCCACATGACTGGATTTTCCGGCAGGAAGTCAAGCATCTGACCCTCCTTGAAGACCGACAGAGAACAGTCGCTCTTCTTGGCCCTCCTTCTCTTGGCAGAGGACAGGCCGGAGGTGCTGGTGGAGGCTGAGGTGGAGGCAGTGGAGGCGGCTGACGATGCCCGTGAGCTGCCCTGAGAAGTAGGAGATGGAGAGCTGGAGTGGGGACGCCACTGGTGCTTCATCTGCCTCTCCACTTCCATCTCCAGCTCTTCCAATGGAGAGTGGTGTTGTGGAGAGTGGTGTTGTGGAGAGTGGTGTTGTGGAGAGTGGTGTTCTGGAGAGTGGTGTTCTGGAGAGTGGTAAGGTGAGGAGGCAGGTGAGGAGACTGGTGATGGTGAAGATGGCAAAGTCTCCCTCTTCCTGCCTCTCCCACAGGCTAGTCCTCCTCCAGTGATGAGAGCAGCCCTGGAGGCTCGTGTAGCAGCATCAGTAGTGGTGTTCTTCTTAGCAGGCATGGTGGAAGAGTGAGGGGACAGCTCCTGCTCCAGGGTATTTATACCCAGGCGGCCCACCCCCGTGACCTCTCGGCGATAGCATACGCTTTGCATATGCTACGCATAGGTTTCGCGTAGGTTGTGCATACGCTACTCATAAGTCGATACGCTAGGCATTGGCCATAGGTTACATATACGCTTGACCTGTCAATCACAACCGTCACGCCACATCACAGAACGTCGCGCATAGATCGGGTTATGCTTTGAATACGCCGCCATAGGCTAGGGGTAGGTTACATATAGGTTACGCATACGCTTCAAAAGCTCCCGCAGTGCAAAAAGCTCAGCTTACGACGACCTATAATGTTTTTCAAATTTGTGCGGTAAGTTACGCATACGCCGCCGCCATAGGTCGTAGTGTGACAGCCCCATTACCCTATCATAGCAATGTCGACCACCAGGCTAGGTAACGAGAAGTGTACAATTTTTAAATCATTGCCAGGGTTCGAATCCCACAACCTACTACATGGGGAGCAGGTGTTAAACTTATGATGCCATCCCATCTGGATTTTGTTCATGAGTTTTGTTTGCTAATTTATTTGCCCCCCCCTCAAATCCCCCCCCCCCCCAGTTTCCCTTGTCTAATCCCTTCCACCAGTTTACCACAGCTCTCCGTTACCAAGCCGCCACTTTGGTGTGGGCGTCGACACTGGCTTCCGGTCAGAGGTCACGTGGTGTCTCAGACCGTGTGTGCGTCATTGCCGGTGTAGGACGTTCAAAACACTACCCTGTCGAAAACACTACGGTAGTGTTTTCAACCTAAGTTCAAAACACTATGGTAGTGTTTTCAACTTAAGTTGAAAACACTACTGTTAAGTTCAACTACATACATCCAAAACACTACCCAAGTTGAAAACACTATCATAACACGGCAGTGGGGGTGGTAAGTGTACTGTCGCAAAATGTAACCTACTGTTTGTTGTTTGTTGTTTGTTTGTTTGTTGTTGTTTTACGTCCTAGCAACATCTAAGGTCATATCAGGACTGGTACATACTATTTGGTTTGGTTATTGAGAGTTTTATGTCCTGGGAACATCTAAGGTCATATTAGGACACACATACTAGTAGCATACGCTGATAGCACTGCGGCGTCTGCACCACGTATTAGTATATGCTGATGGTGCTGCCACAACTGTACCACATATTAGACTATGCTGATGGTGCTGGAGTGTTTGATTGTTTGTTTGTTTGTTGTTGCTTTACGTCCTAGCATCATCAATGGTCATCTTAGAATGGGTACTGACTTGTGACAGTGCAAACTCCTGGCAACTTTATAGTGCTACCCAACTGGGAGACCACGCTGCCAGCACCATGAGAGTAGTGTTTTGAACTTAAAGGATGTGTTTTGAACTTAAGAATAGTGTTTTGAGCATGGCCACGGTAGTGTTTTGAACCTACCTTTAACTAAGATGAAAACACTACCATAGTGTTTTGAACCTAGGTTTAAAACACTACCATATTGTTGTACTGGGGTAGTGTTTTGAACTTACTAGACCGGTCCTGGCGGATGTTTAGAAATGCCCTCCCCGCTAGGAGAGCAGCGCCCACTTAAAGGTGTTCTGCCGACTGTAACAAAATCAGGGTGGGATCTTTGCAAAAATTGGTAAGAAATACAGCAGGATTTTAGCAACCAATATGTTTCTAAAAACTCAAATTCGGATGGGATGGCCGAATGAGTTGAGCGCCCGCTTCATATGTGGCAGGTTGTGGGGTTCAAACCTTGACAGAGTCAAACCAATGACTTTAACAGGTATACTTGTTGTTACCTAGCCTGGTGTTTGGCATTACTGGGATATGACAAGGAACAGTCGAATGAGGAAGATTAATTGTCTGTGATTTAAATGTGCCCTGTTTAATCGAGGAATATAACCACACACACAAATATATACATAGTAGCTACACAGGTTACGAGATATTATAGATCACAGTGTTGGATGGAATCCACTGGTGTCCAAGTTCTAGGACACTGTGGAAATGAATCGTTCAAGACTGTGCTATATCACAATTGATCAGCCAGCTAATTCTATGGTAAAGTTAGATTTGAAGGCCATGGGGGGGGGGGGGGGGTAGGGGAGCGTTAGACCTCTGCATTTGTGTCCTTTATATAGTCTGTCCTTTCAAGGCTGCGTGACTCTGCCTGTGCACTAGGGCCCCGTTCTCACTTACGCGGTAAACCGGTTTAACTAAACCAGTTGAACTAATCCGGTTTAAAATGTGAGTGTGAATACAGTGCAAACTCGGTTTAGCGCTAAGTTGACTCAACTAGTTTGCTTCATGTAAACCAGTTTGTGAGGTGAATTAGTTTAACCATTTTAGCATAAAACAGTTTATGTTGCGAGTGTGAATGCATTAATGCTTGCTTGTGTGTTACCGTTGGCTCTATTGAATAGTTAATGTTGACAGTGACTGGCGCTCGTTTCCTCTTTTCAATTTGAACACTAGTTTGATTAGGTCACGCTTCTAAATAACAAAATTTGATCTGAAGCAGTGGAATATTCATTGACATTGTGTTTTGGTTGGTCGTTTTTGTTTTATTAACGGTTGCTCATGCATAAAAAATATGTAAACTCCCTCCTTAAACCGGGTTAACTACTGCATGTGTGAACATGTACAAGTTTCAAAACGTTGTATGTGTGAATGCATCGCTAAGCTGGTTTAGTTAAACCAGTTTAATTAAACCAGTTTAGCTCTCTAAGTGTGAACACGGCTTTAATAAGATTGCCAGTTGTGTACAGTGAAGGATTTGCTCGACAGCAGATCTTTGCAGAGCATACATTAGCCAAGCCTGTGTGGAATTCCGAGAGGAAGTAACTGCTTCTTTTAATTGTTTAGATTAATATTGTTTGTTTGGTGTTTTAAATCCCGGCAACATATCAGAACAGATACCGACTTCTCACTGTACACTCATGGCGACGTCATAGTGCTGCCCCACTGGGAGACCGGGCCTGACACTGTAGTAACCAGTCTTTGCCCTATCCCTAGTAATGCCGAACACCAGGCCAGCTAGCGACTAGTATCAATTTTGGAGTAAGTCACAATAAGAATTCAGTGCAGAACCGAACACAATATAACATTATTTGCCGTTTTCTTCACACCACTTAAATGCCTGGACGAGATGGCCAAATCGGTAAGAGCACTGACTGAAGGTTGTGGGTTTGAAATCGAACCAAATCGAACCAATAACTTACAAAGTTGATAATTGTCGCTACTTAGCCTGGTGCTTTGCACTAATAGGTTAGGGAAAGGACTGGTTTTGATCAGTATCAGGATTATGTGAGTGAGGTATTAGGTCATGGTGCAAGTAACCTGGTCTCCCAGTGGGGCAGCACTATAAAGTCATCATAAGTGTGCACTGTTGCAAGTCGGTACCCATCCTTATATGACTTCAGCTGTTGCTAGGATATAAAACTCCAACAAACACACCACGTAAATGATATATGCCATATATATGCCATACATATTACGTTATATATATATATATATAAAAAAAAGTGTTGTCAGCTATTATTGTACGGGGGAATCTTCCCAGCGCATCTGTTGAGATTTGTGCTAAACCCCTCGCGCACAATCTCCCATCAGATTCGTGCCAGGTGCACGGTGTGCCTACACCTTCTACATGTACTATCGGCGTACGCCAGGTTTTCTTGGCTGGAATGCGATCATTGTGCGCGCAAAATTCGCGCAGCCCTGAGTCTGATCTGTGTATGGACTATATTTTAGAAAGAACTGGCCTAAACTTACACAACGTGAATGAACGAGACCAGTTCGCGATGAACATTTTCCCGTTGAATGGAAAAAGATGGTATGTCCCCATCAACATTAGGGGATCCAATGGATTCTTCCTTATTGATACCGGGGCGGCCATGTCCGTGATAGGGAAAGGATTCTTCGATAATCTCAACCTGAATACGCGTAATTTGGTCTCCGACGTGAGGCCTTTAACTGTGACGGGACTAGTAATCCCACAATTTGGTTGCACGGATATCCCGCTGGGTATCGCCAATCAGATATTTTACTCATCGGTGTTGATAGTAGACATACCAGAGGATGGTATTCTGGGGGGCGATTGGATGTCGTTTTATGAAGCCAGTCTTTCACCACATAATGGGCTGCTGGAAATTCTGCAACCTTATAACTTGGTCACACACTGTCAGCTCCGAACAGACTGCGGTCTCGCGTGCCTGGCAGAAGATGTGACATTAAATGCGCACCAAACTGTGGCAGCATTAATTTCAACCAGACATATAGAAGGCAAGGGTCAGTGCTTAATTGAACCCGACCCTGAAGTGCTCAGTTGTATGGGAGTCACAGCGGCTCCCTCGTTAATTTGTGGAGCAAAAGGTGCTGTGTTACCACTCTGTAACACTACAGATGATTGTGTCCATTTACGGCGAGGCCAGGTCATTGGCAACGCCTCTGAGGCCCGATCACATGGTTCCATAAATAGTCCTACAGCCGCCATGGTGTTTGACTTACTCAAAAGGGAACGCGGCGTGGAGGGATTTGGAGGATCCCCAGAGCCGGTTTTCCCCGTTGACCGGAAGCAATTTGCGGGCCTCCCGCAAATTCCTGATTTCATACTATCCATGGCGGAGGCCACGCATTTGGAGCACACGGAAGATAAAAGGAGGATCGCAGAATTTCTCTTTGAATTTTGCGATATATTCGCAAAACCAGATGCTAAACTGGGGTGGACGGATGTGGTACAACACCGTATAGATGTTGGGGACAACGCCCCCTTTAGGATACCCTACCGCAGGCTCATGGACTCTAAGAAACAAGCCCTGGAGGACGAAGTTGCTAAAATGCTAGCGGCAGGGATCATTGCGGATAGTACAAGTCCTTATAGTTCGCCCGTCCACCTTGTTACCAAAAAGGATGGGACGTGGCGATTTTGTATAGATTATCGCAAGTTAAATGCTATGACGCGGAAAAATGCGTACCCATTACCACGGATAGACGAGAGCCTGGATAGTCTGGGAGGAAATAAATGGTTCTGCACTTTGGATCTTCAATCGGGATACCATCAAGTCGTGATGCAACACGATGATCGGGAGAAAACTGCTTTCACGACTCATATAGGTTTATATGAGTGGAAGGTAATGCCTTTTGGTCTATGTAATGCACCCGCCACGTTTGAGAAAATGATGGCGGAAATGTTAAATGGTCTACTGTTTACTCACTGTTTAGTCTACTTGGACGACATTATAATATTCGGTGACACCGTTTCCACATGTCGTTCGCATTTACGAGAAGTTTTTCTAAGACTTCGCAAATTTAAATTAAAACTTAAACCGTCCAAATGTCACCTGTTCCATAAGGAAACTGAATATTTGGGTAGAATTGTTTCTAGTGAAGGCATAAAAGCTGATCCTAAAAAGATTGAGGCTATTACAAATTGGCCTGCGCCCAAGTCTCCCAAAGAGACGAAGAGTTTACTGGGTTTTGCTTCCTATTATCGAGATTTCATTCCCCACTTCGCCGATGTAGTCGCTCCCATACAGGATGTGGCTAATGTTAGCACGCAAACTTTTGCATGGGGTAAATCGCAGGAAACGGCGTTCATTGCCCTAAAACGGCTATTCGCCGAAACACCAGTACTAGGGTACCCACGGCCGAGTGGGCAATTTATCTTGGACACTGACGCTAGCACATTTGCCATAGCAGGCGCATTAAGTCAGATACAAGACGATGTTGAAGTACCCATTACCTTTGCCAGCAATAGACTAAACGCCTGTCAACGGCGTTATTGTACGACAAAGAGGGAATTAATGGTGATAGTCGTATATACAAAAAAATGGCGTCATTATTTTTGGGATTCTGAATTCCAGATCCGTACAGACCATCATTCATTAAAATGGTTAATAATTTTAAAGAGGCTGAGGGGATGATAGGGCGTTGGTTGGCTTGGTTGTCGGAATTTGGCCTGACCAATACGCAAATTACTTATCGACCCGGCCCTCAACATATTAACGCTGACGCGCTTAGTCGCATTCCTGTACGTCGTTGTGGCATACCGGAATGTGACGATTGTGGGGCGCATACTGCGGTGGTTGCATCCTTACGTCGTGACTCTGAGGAGGAAAATAGTTTCTGTTTCTGGACGCAAGACGAATTGCGCCAGGCTCAGGCGGCCGACGTGACATGTTCCACCGTTATCTCTTTGTTAAACACGCATATCGTGAGACCTCCTAAGGATCTCACGAGTGCGAAAAATACAGAAACTATTAAATTGTTAAACCAATGGGAACAGTTAATCGTAGTGAATGGGGTGTTATGCAGGAATGCGCTCGACCACCATTCCCTCATAACTCATCAACAACTCGTTATACCTTTCCTCTTACGAGAGGACATACTAATATTCTGCCATAGCCATCCAACCGCTGCGCATTTTGGAAGGGAGAGAACTCTAGACAAAATACGCATGCGATATTACTGGCCAGGCATGAATTCGCATGTACGCGATTGGGTTAAAACCTGCCCGAGATGCGCACTCATTAAGCCAGGGCTGGGAATGGCTAAGATGCCGTTGCAGCAACAAATGACGGGCCAACGTTGGGGGCGCCTATCCTGTGACTTCGTCTCGGGATTTAAACGCACTAACCGGGATAATCTGGTGATATTGGTAGTACAGGACCACTTTACTAAATACGTACAAGTCTACCCGTTATGTAACCAAACGGCGGCAGTGGCCGCGCAAGCGTTGGTGGATAACTGGATACTGATTTTTGGGGCTCCCCTTATACTACACTCAGATCAGGGACGGGAGTTCGAGTCGGAATTATTCCAGACAATGCTCAAACTGATAGGCTGCTACAAAACCCGCACGAACCCCTACTGCCCCAGATCTAATGGTTTAGTTGAACGGTTTAATCGAACCTTAATTTCTGCTCTGGCCTGCATGGTCAATGAAGATCAGAGCGATTGGGATTTACATGCTAAGTATGTAGCACACGCATATAATTGCACCGTACACGCCGCTTCCGGGGTAACTCCTAATACGCTAGTGTTTGGGGCGGAATTACGCCTACCCTGTGATTTGCAATTTGGAGTATTAGATAAACATTCAGACGACTCTTGCACACCGGCTTTCGTCCGATGGTTGGAATGCTGTTTCCACAATGCGTACGGCAGGGTTCGTAATAGCACCGAGAAAAGTATTCAAAGAAATAAAAATTCTTATGGGAATGCTGACTTTCCACGGTTTGCAGTGGGTGACTTGGTGTTAAGGTACCATGCTCCCACGGCACATATTAAACTCGCACCAAACTGGGACGGGCCTTGGAAGATTACTGAGGTCATATCCGATACCACGGTTATAATTAAGACGGCGTTATCTGCCGCTCGTAAATCAAATACGGGACGTTTGAAATTGTACACCGGGCGGATTCCGCCAGACCGCCAAGACGGCGATAAATTAATTAACGCCGACTTGGCACGGAAACCCGATACGGCGCAATCTCCTGACGGGACACAGCTGTTGGTTTCCACCACTCACGGGGAGCCAAGCGCCTAGTCGAAGGACGGTTAGTCAGTACTCGGGGTGGGAGGCGATTAAATTACGAATGGCATCGGTTTACGGTATATTTTATATACCAGACCATGCCATAATTATAATACCAGAGTAAGAGAATCGCCGCCCTCCCATGACTTTCACTTACGATACACACTCCTATAAGGCTCATTAACTTACTTGGGAGACAATCCCGTCCTAGTTGGTGACTGAGGAGGCAAAATGGTATAATACATACCACCGGGCCCCAAAACATGACCAACAAAAATGCGTACACATGCACCGTAAGAACACCAATAGTAAAATGCGTACGTTGATAAGAATTTGGGCTAGCTGTCGATGATACAGCTAGGGTACAGACCAACCAAAAATGCGTACACTTATACCGTAAGAACACCATCAATAAAATGCGTACATAGGTTGTAGTTTTCCGAAAAGGTACGTACATCGTGGGCTATGCCAGCTATTGATGGTACAGCTATGGCATAGACCCCAAAACATAAACACGTACACTTACAACATCATAAAGACAAACCTCACGCTTCCTGGGTGACAGCCCGCACGCAGGAGGCGATACACTGGGCCCACCGTTTCTTCGTGCCGCCTGTCGCGTGGACGCCGTCCACCAGCCTCTCATAATACGTGGCCCCCCGGAAAGAGACCGTGGCGGCAAGATCCGCGGTCGGCTCCCCAGCCTCGGCATTCAGCCGCCGGACGACGTCATTGTACAGACGCAGCGCGTGGTCGATGGTCTCCTGCGGGAAATAAAAGGTGACTAATTTGCAAGGGAATACATCGGTAATACCATCAGCATTATAGAGCTAAGTAAACCATGGCGTATCAGGGTTTCCTTTCCCACCCGGATGAGACACGGAAATCTAAGATGGTTAACTTAATTAGAGTCGTACTCAAAAGGGTTTCCTTCCGGCCACGCCGGAACAACGGCTCACCTGATCTACGTGAGGGCGAGGATGCGCCCGATGGTAGGACTCATATTGGTTGGCCGTCCACCTCCGCCGGGCCGGATGGTTGGCGTCCACTAGGTTGACGCCCGGGATAGTTGTTATTCCGACCCTCCCCGTGTAGACGGTGCGAAGGAGGGCGAGGGACTCCTCCCTCCGCACCCCCAGTCCACCGAGGATTTCAAGGGAGTTAGGCGACCGCGCCGTTGTCGTCCGGGTGCGTCGGTCCCGGGACGTCACGTCGCAGATCCCGGCGGCCAGGACGACGTATTCCGGTTGAAATTCCCTGAAAGGAAATATGACCCTTAAATTTGCGCGCTATCACATTTTTCTCTTACAGATTATGCAGTTGAGGAAATTGCGTGAGTAGACAAGCTCTAATAAAAACATTAACCCCATCCCTAAAAAAAAAAAAAAAAGTAAATGTAAACATTGCGTTCTGAGCAGCGACTTGTTTAGAATTTCACGTACCGTATCCCTGTCAATGACAGGCGCATCGCTTCATTATATCCCTTTCCAGGGTGCGTGAAGACGCGGAACTGGTGCTCCTCCACGAGCCGGTCGAGCTGGTGTTGGAGCCCTGACCCCCGTGAATCGCAGATTACTGCCACGCGCATTTTAATTACTGAGATTACTGACGATATGGCGATGGAAATCGGGCGTGTTGTCGCTTCAGTGGCTTCAGTTAGACTGTGCCCCAAGCCAACGCGCCCGTGCACCCAGTCTCTGCAATAATCAGCTGGTACTAGTGCCGCGGTACGTCGTAACCTTTACATTTGTTTTATTGTATTTATTTCCGGTGGAAATGATATGAGGGCATTTGGCAGAACGAGGAGAACAAGAGAAAATAAATACTGGAAGCCATTTGTGTTAAAAAAAAGATAAAAAAAAGAAATTAAAAAAAAAAAGGGGAAGAATTTATTGAAAAGACCGGCACGCAATTTGCGCACGGCGCATAGTTAGGTGGTGATGGGGACGTACGCGTTTCGCGCACAGTTCACCGTGGCGTATAAATCCCTTGGAACCGCCACCGGGGACTATCCGCGTGCGACGTCATGGCACGTTGTTTACTTTGACGCACATTCCAAACTATAACTATAACTAACAAGAAAGGCGTGATAAAAAGAGAATAAATAAACGTAGTATTACATTACATACACTATAAGTGTAGTATCTTAATACGAATAATCGCTCCACTAGGAGTAAGCGATAAAGGTGATACGGGAATGTAAACAAGCTCGGCGTAAACAGCGGGTGATAAGAACAACCCGTAACTCAAAAGATATTATTTACGTATCAACACTATATCTTAACAACTTAAAATAGGTATACGGTTGATATGTACGCAAGGTAATCTGGGTTTCAGCTCCCCAACACCCTTATTCGTACTGTGATCAACCGGAATAATGCCAAACAAAACTGAACCCGTGTTGTTGATATTACGAACGGGTCGAGTTGTCAACACCCTTTCGGCTACGTAAAATCATATAAGTAAACCCTTATCGATAAAATTTGTATTAAATTTGTTACCAAAAAAAATAATAATAAGTTCATAAATGCGCTGACAAACGATGAGAGCCCCTAATCGCCCCTTTGATAAATTGTAGACACTGTATTAGGGTAAATGTCAGCGCAATACACGATTTCAGTATATCGAATGAATTCGTTCTAAGGTGGGAAAGCCTGGTGCAGGCGACCCCGTTGCCATGGAAAACCAAGGCCCTCCGTGACCTAATTTGCGCGGGAACCGGGTCAACTCGGAGTTTCCCGCCAAGACGCGAGTCTGTCATTGGTCAACGGCTAGCAGGAACGCGCTGCCGCGCACTTGTGGCTAGCAAGGCCGTACGGAACTTCAGTCTTCACTCGGCTTCCACTGAGTGCAGACTCCACCAACCTTCTCGGCACACTCGTCGGTTTTTCCAGTCTATTTTCTAATAGGCTGGGTACTCTCGCGGGTAGGCAGATACCTTAGTGAGGGGGACCGTGAGTACGCGTTTTTGAGCTTGTCGGTTATTTACACAACAAGTCAGTAACAAATCACTGGTACTGATTATCGGCCGGGGGACAGGCCTGATCGCGCGAGCGGTCGGGCATGGAATCGGCCACCTCCGCCATAGGAGGTTCGGGCGGGTAAGGGTCCCGACCAAAACCCTCTCGTATGCAACGTGTTGCAAAAAAGCACCGGTAGGATATCGGTGTTTACAGTATGCGACTGGAATCTCCTCACACCTGAGGTGAGACTGGCCGAAGGTCTGTCACTGGTGATAGACGACGCTTCCGCGGCTCCGGCCAAGGAAGCATCCTGTAGTCAGTCTGTGCCCACCTCGTGGGCTGACAGCGAGACAACCGCTCCTCACGTCAGCCCCATGGTGACTGAGGAGGAATTTACTTTGGTCACCAATCGGCGCCCGAAGGATCATGATCAGGAAGATGAGCCTACCCCCTCATCTTCAGGTAAGTCGTCTAATGTTCGACTTTCTAAAGCAGAAGCAGCGAGACGTTCACCCCGGAAGCGGTCATCGGAACATGTAGCTGCGCGAAACCCTTCCCCCGCGGCGGCGGAAGGAAAAGCACCTGCCACAGCATCAAGGGCTGTGACAAGGGATTACGTGTCAGAAGAGGAGGATGCACCTCCTGCTGACCCAACTTTGGACCCACTTTACGGGACGATGGCACTTCGTCTCGAACGGCTGGAGCTAGGTGAGCTAAAATGGGATAGCGATATCCCAGTTGCTACTATTCCTGAGAGGTATCCCTACCTCGTAAATTGCGTATACAATAAATGCACTCTTGGTTCTGTCCCTATAAAAAAGGCAGCTGAATTGGGTATGTTGCAGGAATCTGTACTGGGGGAGAGATATTTCGACCCCCCACGCCCAAACCGTACATTAGCCATGTATATGTTGCCCCCAACACCTACTGGCCGTAGTAAATTGCGCCTCCCCCCTGTCCAATGGGAAAATGGGGAGGATTCTGATGTAGAAGATTGGGTAGATGACCATCAATCCGGCCTTCAGCCCTATGTGCAGCGTATCCACGAGATAATTACTGCTGTGCGTGGTTTAACTAAGTCGCCGTATAGGGCGCACGATATTTCCCACTCGAAATTTGTTCGGCATACTTTCCGCCCAAAAGACAAGTGTCAATTCTGTAAATACTTCCTGGAACGCGGCAGCGCATTACCAGAAAATTTGAGACACCCTAACCGCCGCTATAAGCGTTGGGATGTATTGGCTCGTCACATTTGTGAGGAGCATTTGTATACTGTGCCGAAATGATCGTGCGACGATCACCGTTCCGCAGCGTGCCCGTTCACTAAATCGACGGGTAAACCCTTCTCGACTCACCGAAGGGGTCTGATGTTACGCCATTTAATGTCGTACGGAATTTGCGCCAAGTCGGGTCACAAGCGCCCGCAGTCCACCATAAGGAAACTGGCGCGTGTAGCTCAAGATCCGTCCTTGTCGGATAACTGTAGGTATACCTTCATTCCGGAGTTTAATGCCGAGCGCGGCCGCCAAATTCTCGCCGAGACTTTGCGGTTGCCGATAGTTGGGCACACTGTCGCAGTGTGCATCTACGGAGGTGTCACCCTAAGCGAAAAAGCCTATTTTTCCGCGGGCAGACGCCGTCTTCAAGAGAAGCTAGATAGGGAGGACGGTATCGTTAGCCGTCCTGTCAAGTCCGTGGGCTGCGGCCACAGGTCCCGCCGAGGCCGTCCCCAGCCCCCAGAACCCCGCCCCTTTAGAGCGGATAAAGTCGAGTCAGGTATTTCTTATGCCTCAGCGGTGGTGGATCCTCCCACAGAGGATCCGCCTCTCGAACGGACCGCGGCGCAAATCGCGCGCGGCGAGGAACTGCAACAGTTTGGGGAGAAGGAAAGTGCGCGCTTGGCCGCCCTTCGACCTAAGCCCGCGGCAGCCCCTACCCCGATACCGGCGCCCACCCAACCTGCGAAACGCAAGGGCACCAAACCCTTGGATCCTTCACTGCCTACAGTCGGACCCATTTCCGCCTCGCTCCGTCGCGATTTGAAGCGACGAGCTTCCGAGATGGCCACCGCGGCTACAACAGACGCGCAGCCATCCACTAGTGTAGACGCTCCCTTCCAGCCGGATTTATCCCCGGCTGCAAAGAAGCGCCTTGTCGAGCGATATAATTGCTTACCGCCTTCCGTCCATGATGTCCTCGCACGGGACGCCGGGCCGGAATCGATTGAGACGATGGACTTATTCATGAATATGGTAAGTTCCATGGCCACATTCTGGGTAAATCGTCTGGACGCAGTCAAAGTGTCTTGCGCACAGACGATGTGGGATACACTTCAACAGGAGGTTGAAGTAACTAAGGCGGAGGCGAAAGCCCAAGTCAAGGCGGCCGACGATCGTTACCGCTTCATGATGGATCATTATGATCGACAGCTTCATCAATGGCAGGAAATGAACATGACGTTCAACTTCATTTTCGGTGTTTCTGCCCTTCAGTGGGATGGCACTGCGGAGACTTTGAATTATTCCGCCGTCCCGCAGTCCACACTCCGTCCGTACTTTACTGAGAGTACGGAAATCGCGCAGGTCTCTGTTTCCGGAGACCACCCAGCAAATGTGGCAGAGGAATCTACTTCCTCTGCTGCGCCAGCTGCTCAAGTTAAATGGATCCCGGGGAGCACTACAGTCCAGCCCTTGGGACCTTACGTTGCACGAACGCAAAACGCGCCCCCAATGGTTTCCCATAAGGGGAAAACCGACAAGCCTAAGGGGAGGTCAGTCGTGGCAAGCCCGGATTTGCTGCCGCCTACCCTGAGTCCGCACCCACCTATGAGTGAGGAAATCGTTCCGCTTCCACCTGCGAGGGCGGAAATCGTACCGCTTCCACCTGCGAGGGCGGAAATCGTACCGCTTCCACCTGTGATGGCGGAAGTCGTGGCCCCACCGCCACGTTCACCTCCGAGGGATCCCATTGTATCCCCCGTTAATGTCGAGTCGTCGCTAAGTAATTTTGCAGATGTCTGCAAAGTTGTTAACGAAGAGTCCGCACGTGACTGCGCGCCTTTGCCGCCGGCATCACGTATCACGACGCCGTTGTTAGCACCAACGCACGACGACCTCGAGCAGTTGTCACCGTTCACCTTGCCGGTAACTCCTGGAGGGCCCGCCCCCCTCAGCGAAACTCCGCTGGTTTTTACCTCCGACGAGGAGGGAGATTATTCGGATGCGATCTCCGATATAACAGTATGCTCGGTAAATATGGATACCGATGAAATCCCGGCCCCAGAGGCCGAATCACCGCCTGCCTGCGAGCCCCACTCATCCGAGCTCCAGGAAGGGCTTCCTGACGATTAAGGGAAAATAGGGAAGAGAAATCCCCACCGTAAATAGGCTAGGCCTATAGTTAATAATGTATTTTATTATAATACGTAACCGTAAAATATTGAGGTCACATACAATATTCAAACGCATAATCAAATATGTGTACAGTAAAGAGGCTTAGCCTATGGTCAACACGTGCTCCACTTAGATAGAATACGTTAACGATAAATATTGCTACCCCTAAAACAATATATAAATGCGTACCAGCTATGCATAAAGTACTAAGGCTCAGCCTAAAATTTCGCATAATTAACATCAAATAATCAATTTTCAAAATTAGGGACAGGTTTAAAAATAGTAACATAATTATTCCATATTCTACATTCTAATAAGTCTGATCCCCTGCTAAATCATTACTTGTGTATTAATATTCTCTCTTTTCCTTTTACTTCCATGCGCATAATTTCACAATACTACACTGCCCCGGGAGCCGCAGCAACCACCAGGAGTCGTGCGCGGGTTTCGCGGGGGGAAACCAGGCGCATTCCAGGACCACGCCCCCATTCACCAAGGCGCGGCACGCGTTGGACCTGGAAGGCGTACCCTCGCGAACCCAGCCATCATCATCTCTCGCTCCAGGGCACCACAATGGGTATCGTTTGGGGCACATATACATTCAGGGATTTCGGTTGGGGCGCAAAGGGTATACTCTATTATGTCAAATTAACACAATTACACTAAACTTTTCACACCCCGCATCTAAATATCTTATAATTAGGTAACACAGAGGATCAGATTTAACAATTTTATAGTCGCTAGAGTAGCTAATAATTGTTTCCTTCCAATGTCGTTAGTCATAAATTTTCTCTGAGGGCAGCAGCTTGTAGTAGAAAATGTTATCGTAACGGGCAGTTTATAAAGTAACATTAAAATTGGGATCTCTTAAAAATATAACTCAAATAATAATATACCCATAACAATATGTAAAATAAAAAGAAATAGAATACAAAATAAAATAACTCTAGGCCAGGGGGAAATGAGGTATCATTATTATAAATACCATATTCCAAATTACTTATGTCGAGAATATCGCTGTAATAACTCTACGTTCCAAATTGCTCGCGAAATTAATTCCTTGGTTCCTTAAAAAATAAAAAAAAGTCAAGTAAAGAAATTTAACTAAAATAAAAAGATAAAAAAAACATCCTGCCTCCTCACAGGAAACGTTCCCCCAGGCCAGGAAGAGAAAGAATAATACCCCACTATTTCAAATTTGCACACGTGCATCCAATTCAACTATTTCATCTAAATTAAAACAAATCAGGTAACACCTGCAGAATACATGCCATAATAATAAAATTATATATATATCCTTGTGCGGCCTGCTTTCGAAAAACATTCATGGCCACACTAATTGTAAATAACCCAATGTAATATATTGTACATATGTGTAGACTTAGCATATTATCCAAGAAATAATAGTAGTTTACACACCGTCCCCAAGGGACGCGAATTGCGCGCCAATTTGATGCGCATTTCGCGCACGAGGGTACCGTGTTGGCGGTCATGCCGGAGTATGGTTCCCCATCGCGGGGAAGTATTAATAATTCTCATATAACATCAACAATTTCCCCCTGAGGGCACCAGCAGGTGAGTTGCCATAGCGTAATATAAGTTAGTCCTTTTTATAGTATCTCTTCCAAATTTGCGTAAAAGTTCTCACTATATTCGATAAGGGTTTACATACTTCTCAAAATTTCAGAATAAACAAATACCCTGTGCTGCGGAACATGCTCCTGCCATTAAAAATAATATTAAAAGAGATAACATAAATATGGATAGACGTAATAAATTCTAATGTAGCGTGAACAGGGACATTGTATTATTCCACCTAGCGACTGGTGAAAGCTATTCCGATCAAAGAAGTCATACAGCTTTGACGGTTTTACATGTTATATTAGCATTAAAGCTATGTTATGTCCATGCGGGACCTCTGCGAGGCCTCGGATGGTCACATTTCCTTTAAAAAAAGTATTTTCAGACATATAACGGTAGTGCCTTGTGGCTAATAAAAACGCGTACGGGCATGTGCCGATGCGCATTTCGGTAGACGTCGAGATAAACTCTGAGTTAAAATAGCAAATAAAAACACTGTCAACGCATATCGCGCGTACGGCGAGCGGTTACTTAAACGCGCGCTTGCGCCGCCGTGATGTCAACCTTGTCGGGCGGTTGCCCATAGTGTACTGCATACTTAGTCTGGCTGTCGGATTGTCATTTAGGTCTATGCCATAGCTGAAACAACAAAAGCTGGCCTGGCCTACATTTCTTAAAAGTAACTGGTATACATGTAGAAATCAACCGAGCAGACGCAAATTGCGCGCTCGCAGCTGTAGTGCTCGCAGTTAATCGCGCGGCTCAGGAACGCCCCTTAAGTCCTAGGGACTACGGCCTACAGCCTGCTCTCTGCATAAGGCACGCAGTTTTGCTGTTTATTTATTAAATCTGGTGGTGGTCCAACAATAGGGTTGCTATGAGGTAACCTGTTTCATTTGGGCATATGCCATAGCTGATACATCGATAGCTGGCATGGCCCACCCATTTTAAAGTAACTGTGTAAACCTAGGTACATATTGACCGAGCAGACGCAAATTGCGCGCTCGAAGATACAGTGCCCGCATTTAATTGCGCGGCTCATAAACGCCCCTTGAGTCCTGAGGACTACGGCCTACAGCCTGCACTCTGCATAAGGCACGCAGTTTTGCTGGTTATTTAATAGACTAAGCTGGTTGCGAGTGATGATCCCATTACCTGGTCGGGAGTAAGCGTGGTGCGGTGCCCCAATTGGGAAAATGCGCCGGGAGTATTTAATTATGCGGAGCCCATATGGGTTTTCCCATCGGGAGTACCACGGCTTACGGTGCCCACAATTGACTTTACGGTCGGGAGTACAATCTAACTGTACGGTGTCCAAATAGTAAGAACCGGTCGGGAGTATTTTATATATATACGGGGCCCGCCGGTCGCCAGTAATGCGCCCTCGCATTTTTGTCTCACCAAATACTAAGCTACGGGATAGGCACATATAAGCAAGGATGGAAATCCACCTACGATTTTGGCCGGGGACGAGTACGCATTGCGCACGCACATATTAATGCAGTATATATGCTAAATAAATAATCTAAATAAGGAAGGGAATACCCCCACGGACTCGGCATTCTGCGGTCGGCGGGTTTTTGTGCCCTTCGAGAGTAATCATACAGCCAGGTCTATGTATATGTAATAACCCATTATATTGCAGATGCAGCATCGTCTAATCTTATCTGGGTTCCCTCCACTGTAATTTTATCGTTAGGACAACCCACAGCCTCGTAGAATTCGCCGTGAACTGGACCGACAAATCTCTTCATGATTAATCATCCAGTTCAGTACGTGGTTGCGGGGTGTGATTAAATTTTTCGGCAGTTCAATATTTTCTTGTGCTTCCATTTTTATATTCTCCCCATTTTTCTAGCCCACGATCTGGTCACGAGTGATACACGAGTAAAATGCGCAGAGGCGTTCAGTAATTTAAACATTATAACTCTATTCATATAAAATTCTGTCTGGCGCAAGTAAAATGCGCGTCTGTTTATGTGTATGCCACTGTACAGCCACCACTGGTCCATTGTATTTTCACTATACTACAGTGAGAGGTTAAATTTCTATAATATTATAATGGGCTATTAATTTCTAGTAATAAATTCTCTCTGAGGGCATCAGCTTGGTAGTAGATAATAATAATATTTTCACATATTACATTATATAAATAAATATAAAAACACAAAACATTAATATAATAATAATAATATTTTCACATATTACATTATATAAATAAATATAAAATATAAAAACACAAAACATTAATATAATAATAATAATATTTTTCACATATTACGTTATATATATATATAAAAAAAAAAAATTGTGTGATCGTACAGTTCAGCTGGGGAGCGTCACTCACGATAGGATAGTACAAAAGGTATTGTGGATAAGTTGTCTGCAAGCTGGCTATTCGTGAGGAGGAATTTGGGTCCCCGTGATGTCAAGTTAATAATAATATTTTCACATATTACATTATATAAATAAATATAAAAACACAAAACATTAATATAATAATAATAATATTTTTCACATATTACGTTATATATATATATATATAAAAAAAAATTTGTGTGATCGTACAGTTTAGCTGGGGAGCGTCACTCACGATAGGATAGTACAAAAGGTATTGTGGATAAGTTGTCTGCAAGCTGGCTATTCGTGAGGAGGAATTTGGGTCCCCGTGATGTCAAGTTAATAATAATATTTTCACATATTACATTATATAAATAAATATAAAATATAAAAACACAAAACATTAATATAATAATAATAATATTTTTCACATATTACGTTATATATATATATATAAAAAAAATTGTGTGATCATACAGTTTAGCTGGGGAGCGTCACTCACGATAGGATAGTACAAAAAGTATTGTGGATAAGTTGTCTGCAAGCTGGCTATTCGTGAGGAGGAATTTGGGTCCCCGTGATGTCAAGTTAATAATAATATTTTCACATATTACATTATATAAATAAATATAAATACACAAAACATTACTATCTTAATAATAATATTTTCACATTACCTTATATAAATAAATATAAAAAAAAAATAATACAAAACAGTAATATCTTAATAATAATATTTTTCACCTATTACGTTATATATATATGTATATATATATTTTAAAAAAACAAAAAAAAAACACCACGGGAGCGCAATTTCATGTTCACTACCTACCTAAACTTTGTGGGATCGTACAGTTTAGCTGGGGAGCGTCATTCACATTCACGATATGATAGTACAATATTAAACTTTAATATAAAAAAAAATTTCGATAGGATAAAAACAAAAACACGAAAGCCCAATGAGTTTGCAATGAAGAAAAAACTCTTCCGAAGTCATGGTCAATGCAAAATATCTTCCGCCCTTTTGCGCGGAAGATATTTTCCACCCTGAATTGGATATACATAAGCGACGTTCCAACTTTGGATTGTCGGCTATGGATATCCCATGTTATAGTTATTGTTAAAGTTGGTATTCAGACTACGAATGAACAGAAGAAAAGTTTTCCGGACAGCAGCAACATTCCCAAGTACGTTCGCATATCGAGAAGTCCGCCCAGGAGTCTTTTTGTGGGGCTTGATCCAGATAGGTCGGTGGTGTAAACAGAGCAGTGTGTGTATTAGTTTGATCATGACACCTCCGACATTTCATTGTTATACGCGGAAGCGTCGGTCCCGAGCGACCGACTACAGCGCCACATATGTTAATGTTAAGCAGGCTCACGGCTGACCTCCTATATGCCTTTATTAGGAGGATTGTTGCATTTTATTTTAATTTGGGGTTTTGCCATAGCTGAAACATCGATAGCTGGCATAACCCACCCATGTACATGTATATTAAATCTGACATTAATAATATATAGTAAAAAAAAAAAAAAAAACATTGCTCACACAACGCATTTCAATTTTAAAATAACGAATATATATCCATATGGCAGCTATGGCGGTTCATGATGAAAGGGAGATCCTGTAAGGAGTCAATCCCCCTGAGACCAAGCCTTGGTTGGCCATCTACCGTTTTGGCGCGGAAGTAAATCATACAACAGTATCATTCGTCCATGGGACGCTTTATGGATTTACCATTACCTGGTCGGGAGTAAGCGTGGTGCGGTGCCCCAATTGGGAAAATGCGCCGGGAGTATTTAATTATGCGGAGCCCACATGGGTTTTCCCATCGAGAGTACCACGGCTTACGGTGCCCACAATTGACTTTACGGTCGGGAGTACAATCTAACTGTACGGTGCCCAAATAGTAAGAACCGGTCGGGAGTATTTTATATATACGGGGCCCGCCAGTCGCCAGTAATGTCCTCCTCCTTTTGGGCAAATTAATATCATATACATTTGTGATAGGCACAAATTTGCGCTCGGGCGCGTTGCCTTTACTTGCCATACGGTACACCACGTCATTACCTACTTGGTAATTTTTATATATAAAATTTTTCTGAAAAACATCCATTAAGTAATTCCTGGAAGCAATTTGCGCACAGGCGCATTTATAAGTACGCTATTGTCGACTTTATAGAAGTCAGTATTTTTGCGCCCTGGCGCGTTTATTAATAAGTATCTGCATCATCTGATGCACTTAGTTTAAGTAATTGGAAAAAAAAAAAAAAAAAACACAACGAGAAGTAAAATTTGCACCCAGCGCGATCAGCGATATTTTTCGCTGAACGCGCCGGGAAACGGTCATGTCTTTATTATTTCCAGGTGCTACACCCGCGGGCCCTTGTAGTCTCGCCCACTTTGCTATTTTTCAGACGAACGACAGTACCTGTTGTTCGTCTGGGGGAGCAGTGAAGTGGGCGTGTCTACTCGCCTTGAGCAATTTGCGCACTCGTCCAACGGGCGCGCAAATTGCTTCCGCATGTGCACGCGACGGTTCGCGGGGGTAAAGCGTTGCTTAGCGACTAGCTAAGCAACGGAAGAAGGTGGGGTGTTCGGGGCCTGACCCGGCAGACGTGTTTATTCACGCTCTGTCATGTTAGCCGATATTTGGTCTTTTTATCATCTAAATTCTAAAACTAATGTAATCAACTCACACGGGAGGGCAAGGTAGTTAGTAGCGCATTAAATAGGTATGCATATTTCGCTGGTATCCTTGTTAGTTATGGTAAGAATAAAGTCGTGAGCTCTTGTGAAGTTGGACTGAGACGTTCCTTGCATTCTTTACTATCCTCCAGTATTATTGTAGATTAACCGCCATAGAAAACCTGATATTCGATTGCTTTATATGTAATTAAGGGCCTTAAGCCTAAGTAGGCCTTATGCAGTTACTTAATCCATCTGCGGGAATATAATGACAAACTATAACAGAATTTAACGTAGTGTTACTTCAGGGCGGAAATTGACGACATTAACTTAGAACTGATTATCAGTGACAGCGGCGGCATCCCTAGCCGTACGCGTACTTCTAGAATTATTCAGTAACACAATTAATATACCGAAATGCGAATAGGACAGCCAGCTAGTTGAAATAACCTAACTTATGGACGTAGGGAAACTTTAGGCCTATAAAAGCGCTCGTCGGCGAATTGCGTATGTAGATGAAACTCTGGCTGCCTGCCTTTAGCACGGAGAGGACACTGACGGCGACGGACTACCTGCAGACGGGAGGAGGAGCCGCAGCAGCCCGCGGCAGGCTCAGGAATTTCACATGGAAATTATTACATAATATTACATAACATTAACACGTTAGGCTCGCCTTAGGCGGGGGCAGATTAGCTGAACGGTTAAACATATATATAGATTTATGACAACATAGGACATTTAGTCAGAGCAAACGAACGCCTTCTAGTGCCTCCTGGTGGTGAATAGTGCCTGTGTAAAGTGCTGACTGCTCCAGGGACTTAGTTATTCAGGGTGGTGTCCACTTACCTAACCACACCTGGGAGATCTGCTTTAATCAGAACAAACTAAAAGTAAAGTCAGCTCACAATATACCGCAGGCATGACATTTTCGTTCTTAAAAACTAACTTAATAATTATTTTGCATCAATATTTCAAGTAAAATAATACTGAAAGAAATCCACGTTAGGTCCATCTGAAATCAAATCTGTATGCGTTGATAGCGGGGATTCATTAAAACAATATATGCATTTTTATTTAAGTGCGAAAATTAAATAATTTCACCACTTGGATTGGCAATTCTATTCTATGGGGTCCTCGGACGTGTTGTATTTCGGATGGAGGTGTGAAGAGACATTACTGGAGGCACTGTGCGTCATGTCTGCCTTTGGGGACTTGATGTCTCAACTGGAAGCTCAACTTTCAAGATTTTCAAACAAACAAGATATACATACATGTACGCATGTATACACATACATGCGGGTATGCGGGTAATGCAGTACCTATCTGCTAAAATACCTCAGGGTGTTTGACGCCTTGCAAAGTTATAAACCACTGCCTTGTGGTATAGGTTCTTGATAGAATCAACGGCTAAGGGAGCAAACCCTAACAGAAAACCATGCTTCCGTGGCAGCATTAAGGGTGGTGATGAAGGGAACTCCCAACATCTCCCGGCCAGCTACTGCAGGGACAAATAGTTTGCGCCTCTCTTGACATGTTCTTGCCGGTGTGAAACCTCTATTTGCTCCCCGAGAGAGTGCTGCTAGTAACTTGCAAAAGCCAGCAGCACTTCAACACTTTGCAAGCAGCTTTTATGAAATGCACAACCGCACAGAACAGCGGCGGTTAAGAAATAAAAGCAGTCTTTGTCGCATTGCGACCGACAGCATGATGATGATGATGACATACATACCACGGACGTGACTGCCGAATCGGTAGAGAGCAGGCTTCTCCTGCGGAAGGTCGGGAGTTCGATTCCCAGTCAAGTCAAACCAATGACATAAAATTGATACTTGTCGCTACCTAGCATGGCACTCAGCATTAATAGGATAGGACAAGGGCTAGCTGGCATAATATCAGGATAATGTGACTGTGATATCAGGTCATGGTGCCAGCAGCCTGGTTTCTCAGTGGGGCAGCCCTGTAAAGTCGTCATGAGTGTGCACTGTCGCAAGTTAGTATCCGTCCTGATATGACACTAGATGTTGCTAGGATGTAAAGCAAAACAAACTACATACATACATACATACATACATAGATACATACACATAGCCTATATGCATCCGTACAAACATTTATATATGTATAAATTCCCAATGCCACTTCAAAGTTTTGTTTAAAGGGTGACTTATTTTCTGTTTTTCTTTTGTGTTATTTAAAAGAAAATTGTTTTGTTTTAAAATTGAATGCTGTATTGCATATGGTGCATTACGTGCTGTATATTTTGAATTAGAGGGAACTATTCATGAGTTATTTTGCTATCGGTGTCCTTAGTAGTGCAATCTCCCAACAATCCCCGTAACAACCTCTGAACCTCACAATGGTGGGACCAGTCTGTTGCCTATTGTCATAACAAAGCAGCATATCGAACTAATCAAGGCTGGCGGTGCAGCCAAATTAACCACCTGAATGACGATTTACACGAATATTATTTATATTCTTCCGGGGAGGAACAACAAAACATCTATATAGTTGGACGAGACAATACTCTGGCTGGTACCTCTAAAGGCCCCTGGTACATAGTCAATAGTTTGAAGTCAATACAAACAATTCAATAGTTCAAACATCAAACAATCAATAGATATAACATCGAAATAAATCAAAAGTGAAAATTCCGGCCGACTGGAGACCGAGTAGGAGCTGCGCCGCCTGAAAACGCCTTCCCCCGCAATTCTTCCTCTTGATTGGAGGATGGCCTGCGGCTCACCGGAGCAGCAGCTGCGGGAGTAAGGCGGGACAGCGCCCACCCCCGCCCCCCCCCCCCCCTGCCGGGGGAGGATGGCAACGGCTCACAGAGCAGCAGCCGAGGTAGCGCAGGTGACACAGCACCCCCCCCCCCCCCGCCGGTGGCCATAGGTGAGGCCCTGCAGTCTAAATAATATGTGCATAACTAGTTATACTGTAAATATACAACACTCCACTAATGTGCTGCCCCATTTCATCTCATGCATTTTTTTAGCTTAGCTTAAAAATGTTGGTATTATATTAAACTGTACAAGATGAGAAAACGCAGACCAGAGACCAGACGGGATGGCCTAATGAGTTAGAGCGTCCGTCTCCCGTGTTGGTAGATCATGGGTTTGAGTCAAACCAATGACTTAAAAATTGATACTTGTCCCTTCCTGGCCAGGCACTCGGCATTATTAGGATGAGGCAAGGAGCAGTGGAATGAGGCAGACCAATCGTCCACGATTTAAATTTCCCATGCATAAACAACTAATGTACCCCAAAAAATTAGTTTCGTACACTTTAACTGGTCACACACAATAACTCTACTATTAACTTATTTCGAGAGGAGCCGGTGGCATACTGGAGAAGGGAGCATGCACAACTGGTCTCCATGTCGCTGAAACTTCACCTTTTGATCAGACGGCATGGCTGAATGAGTTGAGCGTGTGTCTCCCGTTTTGGTAGATCGTGGGATTCAAACCCACGGGTTCGAACCCTGGTCGAGTCAAACCAATGACTTAAAAATGTATACTTGTCACTTCCTAGCCAGACGCTTAGCATTAATAGGATAGGGCAATGACTGGTTGACTTGGTGTCAGGATAATATGACTGAGTGGGATATCAGGTCATGGTGCTGGTGGCCTGGTCTCCCAGTGGGGCAGCACCATAAAGTCGCCATGAGTGTGCACTGTCACAAGTCGATACCCATCCTGATATGACCTTAGATGTTGCCGGGACATAAAACTTCAACAACCATCCAACAACTCCACTGTTTGGCTAGGAATAGCAAGAAAATGTGTACAAAATGTCTATAGATTTTGTTTGTTGTTGTTTTACGTCCTAGTAACATCCAAGATCATATCAGGACGGGTACCGACTTGTGACAGTGCACAGTCATGGCGACTTTATAGTGCTGTGTCTATAGATAGAATAGTGTGAAAGCCAGTCAGATGTTTGTAAGAAATGTGGTTTACTACACGAGTGTTTCCCCAAAAGATTGGGTGCGGGATTCCGCAGCAGCAGAGGAATCCCCCACCAGCAAAGCCTTACGTCACGGCGCCGCCGGGCATTGTTCGACGTCACAATAGAATGACGTCACTGCCGCAAAGCAGGCAATCTTCTACTGGCTCGACAGGACGGCCGAACAGCCAGAAACAATTGTTAAAGGGGCTGTCACATTAGGGTTTTTTGCGGGAGCGTATGGCGGCGTAAGCGCGTTACGTCATATACGTCGGCATACGCCGTATACGCTACTCATACGCTACTCATACGCTACTCATACGCCGCCAGATGCTGCCAGATGCTGGCTTATGTGAAGCGTATGAGGCATGCGCCGCCATACGCTTTCATAAATCCGTCCGTCCAAATTTTTTTGTGCATGCTAAAAAAAACTCGACCTATGAGGGCGTATGGCCCATACTGTCAAAAAATGTCACAGCACGCTCCCATACGCTCCCGTACGCTCCTCGTACGCTCCTTACGCTCCTCGTAGGTTCCACATACGCTCAAAACCACCCGAAAGGTCACCAAATGTCATCATAGGCCGGCACGCGCAGGACCTACGTAGGTTTTCAATACGCTCCCGCCATACGCCGTAATGTGACAGGGCCTTAAGCGAGTAAGTATGTAGCTGATGTGAAAGATGGAGGAGTAGTGGTGGATGGGGAGGTGGGGGGGGGGGGGGGGCTGACAGGAGCAACTGTTTTATCCTGTGCAACAGGATCTCTGAGCTAAATAAATATATATTAAATTTGGGAGCCAACTGTCTGGTTAAATTTAAATCGACTGCGTAGTGACGTGATAATGTGGACAGTGTGGTCACTGCCCTTAGTTACATGATAATGTGGACAATACGGTTGCTGCCCTTAGGTATGTAATAATCTGGACAATATGGTTACTGCCCTTAGTTATGTTATAATGTGGGCAAGCTGGTTACTGCCCTTAGTTATGTTATAATGTGGACAAGATGGTTACTGCCCTTAGTTATGTAATAATCTGGACAAGATGGTTATACTGCCCTTAGTTATGTAATAATGTGGACAAGATAGTTACTGCACTTAGTTATGTAATAATGTGGACAAGATAGTTACTGCCCTTAGTTATGTAATACTGTGGACAAGATGGTTACTGCCATTACTTATGTAATAATATGGACAAGATGGTTACTGCCCTAACTATGTAATAATGTGGACAAGATGGTTACTGCCCTTAACTATGTAATAATGTGGACAAGATAGTTATACTGCCCTTAGTTATGTAATAATGTGGACAAGCTGGTTACTTCCCTTAGTTATGTAATACTGTGGACAAGATGGTTACTACCATTACTTATGTAATAATATGGACAAGATGGTTACTACCCTTAACTATGTAATAATGTGGACAAGACGGTTACTTCCCTTAACTATGTAATAATGTGGACAAGCTGGTTATACTGCCCTTAGTTATGTAATAATGTGGACAAGCTGGTTACTGCCCTTAGCTATGCTATAATGTGGACAAGATTGTTACTGCCCTTAGTTATGTTATAATGTGGGCAAGATGGTTACTGCCCTTAGTTATGTTATAATGTGGACAAGATGGTTACTGCCAGGGTGTAGCTAGACCTTTAGCGATGTGTACTCCTAATTTCGGCAAGGGGTTTAGGGGGCCACTTAAGCTTAAGCTGGCGGATTTTGCACATTTTAGACTTGAGTTTTCGACGCTCCGGACTACTACATGCCTGCTCTCTCTCTCTCTCTCTCTTTATTATTTTTCAATTTTATTTTTTTTGTCCAAAACGATGTGGACGTCTTGGTGTACGCGCGTAGGCCTCGCTACGCCCCTGACTGCCCTTAGTTATGTTATAATGTGGACAAGATGGTTACTGCCCTTAGTTATGTTATAATGTGGACAAGATGGTTACTGCCCTAAGTTATGTTATAATGTAGACAAGATGGTTGCTGACCTTAGTTATGTTATAATGTGGACAAGATGGTTACTGCCCTTAGGTATCTAATATGGACAAGATGGTTGCTGACCTTAGTTATGTAATAATGTGGACAAGATGGTTACTGCCTTAGGTATCTAATATGGACAAGATGGTTGCTGACCTTAGTTATGTAATAATGTGGACAAGATGGTTACTGCCCTTAGGTATCTAATATGGACAATATGGTTACTGCCCATAGTCATGTAATAATGTGGGCGAAATGGTTACTGCCCCTAGTTATGTAATAATATGGACACAATGGTTGCTGCTGACAGTTATATAATAACATGGACAAGATAGTTCATACCCTGAAGGCCCAGTCACACCTTACCGGACTGGGGAACCGGACGAGAACCGGACACTGTCCGGTGGTGTACGGCGATGTCTGGTACATGTCCGGTACCCATCCGGTGGTGTCCGTTACAAGTTTTGAACATGCACACAACTTCTACCGGACACCACCGGATTGACGTGTCCAGTTGGTGTCCGGTTCATGTCCGGTACCCATCCGTACGTGTCCTGTACCCATCCGTTGGTGTCCGGTAACCATCCGTTGGTGTCCGGTTTGCTTCCGGAATTTACCGGTGGTGAGAACGTCAATATAATATATATATATACTGTAGTAGTCGGCACTGACCTCTCAGGCAAGTAACCACATAGACAGGTAGGCATGGGTAGTGTGTTGATATCAGGGAGCCTAGGTGGTGTAATGGTTAGCACACTGGCCCGGAATGCAAAGAGATGTGGGTTCGAGTCCCATTCTATGCGCAATATTTCCCATTTTCATCACCCCCATTACAATACCAAGAAAATATAAAAAATGCAGTCAGGTATGTGCCCGGTTGATGGTCGGTCCGTCCGGTTCTCGTACGGTACATGTATGGTACTTGTTCGGTTGTCCGGCGGCAATTGACCCAATTACGCTCCATTTCGCTACATTTTGTGTACAGGACAGCACCGGCCTAGAAAATTCATTGTCCGGTGGTGTCCGGTACTCAGTCCGGTAAGGTGTGACAGGGGCTTTATTTATCAATTTTTTTTAAATGATCAAACTGGTTGCTGTCCTTAAATATGTAATAAGATAGACAAGGCGGTTGTTGCCCTTGGTAATATGAGGAAGATGGTTACTGCACAAAGTGACATAATGTGGACCAGATGGTTGCTCCCTTTAGCTAGATAATAATTTTGACGGGGAATAATACAGTTTCAGGTTTAAAAGATTATTTCATCAATTGGTTAATTGTGAGACTATTAGAGATTGGCTGATAATTTCGAATTGTGGTTGATCCGGCAGAGGAAGCCTGGGACGCCCACATCAATAAGCGGTGCATGCCCTCCTCCACTTACACAGCTTCACCCGCATTCAAGCTACGATTTCAAAGCGGATTGTTTTATCCCGGCAAGCCCACTTCCACCCACGCGCACCCACATCACAAAGCTTTCGGAAGCAATTAAATAAGCCACCCACGTCACACAGCAGAATGCAGCGAACACGCCACACCATAAATCTGAGGGGCCAACCGGCGAAGCGCGCCGCCTAGATAATAACGGCAGTGCCCCAAGCCGACCCCAGTGACTCCTTCACATCACACAGCATAGTATACGGCTCCGCAAGGAAGTCGTATATTGGGCTGCTGGACACGGTGCATCACCAGGGGCTGCGTCTGGCCATTGGCGCCTTTCGCACCTCTCCAGTTCAGAGCCTATACGTCGAAGCCAACGAACCATCACTTGACACTAGGAGAACCAAACTGGCCATGCAATATGTTGTCAAATTAAAAACAAATGCATTAAATCCTGCTTACAGTTGTGTTTTTGAGACACAATGACTCCAAGTATGAAGCCAAGCCAAATTTCATTCGGCCCCTGGGGCTCCGGATGAAACCTCATTTGGAGGCTTTGTATTTGGATCTGGATGTATTAGAGGATACCCAGGTCCCAGAACATCCCCCGTGGTCGTTGAGGAAGCCATCAGTCATCCTCCGACTCACGGAACTGAGGAAGTCTGGGACACATCCACTTGAGTATCAACGACTGTACGCAGAGATTCAAGGCCAGTTTGAAGACCACTTCTCCATGTATACTGATGGTTCCAAAGACCTAAGCCGGGCAGCTGCTGCGGGAGTTTGCCAGGGCAAGAAATTTGGCGTTAGATTTTTACGGCGGAAGCCCGAGCACTCCTTCTCGCATTGGAAGTCATTGAACTATCCAACTACACTAAATATGTAATATACAGCGATTCGTTTTCCTGCCTGCAAGCTGTTGCTGGGCTAAAAACGGACCACCCTTTCGTGGCAAAGGTCATTTACAAAATGAACCAGCTAGCAACAGATGGATATGACATCCACTTGTGTTGGGTGCCTGGCCATGCCGGCATCCAGGGAAACGAACGAGCTGATCGGGCTGCGAAGGAGGCTCTGAACTATGATGTTGAGCCGTGTCTGATACCCCACTCTGATCTGAAACCACTAATAGCCACCCACATCAAATCCAAATGGCAACATGAGTGGGATGAAAACATTAATAAACTTCAAGAAATTGAACCATCTGTGGGAAAACCACCACATTCTCATGTGGGGGGTCGGCGGGACCAAGTGGTCCTTAGCCGCTGCCGTATTGGCCACTCGTGGCTAACACATGTTTTCCTGCTCAAGGGGGACCCTCCCCCTGAATGTATTGGATGTCAGTCCCCACTGACAGTCAAGCACATTTGACTAAACTGTGTTGATTTTATGGCACTGCGCCAACAATTTTACACTGCAAACAGCATGCATGACCTTTTTACCAAAGTTAAACAAGAAGACATTTTAGGTTTTTTGAGGGCAGCTGGTCTGTACCACCTCATATAGTTCATTAAAACAATTTGATTAATTAATTCTTTCATCTAGTTTATTTAATTATATGATTTACCTTTTAAAAATTCATAAGTGTCTATTGACACATAATTGATTGTATGCTTTTACATTATATGTAAAGGCGATGGTTGAATAAAAACAAACAATTCTCGCCGTTAATATGGCCTATGCTGCCAACACGGCGTAAAGAAACCACAAATCAATCAATCAATCCCATCGCAAGATGGCAGGCCCTCCCCGCAGCCCCCCTCGGCGCCGCCCAGGCAATCAGCCCATGCGAAGAAGCCATGCGAGGGCGAAGAAGCCGACGGGATGATAAGGTTGCAGGCTTCCATCGACGCTATCGAGAATTGCTGGGATGCGCCCGAGATACACGCCGCCCATCAGAGGAAGGAAATGGCGGCATAGAGCAAAGTGCTCGTGGAAGCCACCGCCATGCTGGCGGCCGCCACAGCCAACACATACCACTGCGAAACCACCTGGTCGCTGTCTGTGCCCCGCATGCCACCGACGCGGCACCGGCACATATCAACAGACCGACACCGCCCCAGCCACACCAGGACGCTGTTGCCAGCATCTCCGAGAGCCACGCCAGCTAGAGGTCGCACCAGTTCGCAGGCAGACCACGACGTCCGACGCGTAAGCCCGGCAAGCATTTGGTCCTCGTCCTCCCCATCGCCGCAACACCGGAGCGAGCGCCGTTACGAGACGCACCGAGTGGCCCATGCCCCCGGCCCGTGCCCTACCGGAGGCCGACAACGCCACACTGGCGACGACGCGTATGGCAGGGGCCCCCGCTCTTCGGCCGAGGAGGCGGTCCGGCTGATCATGGCGGCGGCGGACGGCAAGACTAACACAAGGAAAAAAGGTATCCCTTCAAAATATTTATTCCCTTACGATCTGGTCGAGCGGAGGGATGAAGGGAAATCCATCAAAAAGGGGGAGGCGACCCGGGAGGAATATACGCTAGGCCTGAAGCGCCTCGAGTACCAGCGGAAATTCCCGGCTGGTGCCCTGGAAGCCCTATCCCGGCTTCAAGAGATGGTGCCCCAGGATAACTGCTCCTTGTCCTGGCCAGTCGTGAGGCGGTACTTGGAGGGGATAATCACGAGAATCGTGGACGGGCGGCTCCGCGATGGCTGGAAGGATACGGCTGCAGTAAATGCCATACGGTTCGAGATTATAGCGATGGCGGGGTACACTTGCGCTGCCACCACGAGCTCAGCCGACCACCAGCATGGCAGACAGCAGCAGCACAAAGCGGGCCCAGACCCCCGCAGCCACTATGACAAGGCGGCAATGGGTGCGCCCTGCCAAGCCTGGAATAAGGATACCAGGTCATGTGACAAGACGGCCAAGGGCTCCAGCGGCTCGTGGGCTGCCTCGCCCACATAAGGTGAGGAAGGGTGGTGAGAAACTCTTTGCCGCCCTGGTCAGGAAGGACCTCGCCATCACACCAGACATGATCCCCCGGATCTACGCCCACATGCGCTCCCGAGGGCACCTTGGGGTCGCCCCGTGGGCGGCCGTCATCATCACATACTTCACCTTCATACGGCAGTCTAATCTGCTGTCACCCGCCCATGCCCCGTGGGGAGGCCTGCACACGCTGCACCGCGATGACGTCCAGAGGGCCCCCGGCGGCCTCCGCATCCATATCTCGTCCTCCAAGACCATCCACATCCCGGTGCAGGCCATCTCACTCTTCGTCCGCGCACTTCCCTGATCGCCCATGTGCCCAGTCCATGTGTGGGAGAGGGCAGTCGCCTTGGTGCCTGCCTCGGGTGATGCCCCTGCCTTCCTCGCCCGAGCCGGCATGCCACTAACTGCCCACGACGTCACCCCCCTGCTTCGAGCCGCCCTCGACGCCGCCAGCATCCCAGGGGCCACCAGGTACACCCTCCATGGCCTCCGCAGGGGGCTGCCCAGGTCTGCTCCTCCAGGGGGGGTGGACTTTTCACCGTTATGGCCCAGGGGACCTGGGAGTCCGACGCAGTGTACGCAGGTCCTCCCTCTACCATTTTGCTACTGGACTGCACCGGACTAGAAAATTCTTTGTCCGGTGGTGTCCGGTACTCAATCCGGTGAGGTGTGACTGACGCTTTACAAAGGCTGAGGACACTGAATTTGATTATTCTGTGACACTTTTCTTTTGTTATTAAGAATTGTTCATTCTTTAGAACACTTTTTTAACGCATTCCATAAGCTTTGACCCGAATGAGTTAAGCGCCAGATTCCCGTGTGTCAGATCATGGGAATCGAACCCCCAGTTAAAAACCTGGCAGGTTAAACCACTGACTTAAAAAGTGATCATTGACATTACCTGGCATAGCACTTGGCATAACTTGGATAAGGAAAAGAACAGTGGAATGAGGAAGACCCAACTGCCACGATTGACATTGCCCCTGTTTAATCAACTAATGTAACAACAGCAAACATCATATGAATTGTTCTGGCCTTTATTCACAGTCTCTGTGATACCCGCTGCACATCTCACAAACATCGCCGCCATCGTTGTGTCAGTAACCATGGCAACACAAAACGTACATAACAAACTGTATTCCCTTCTCCTGAGTTCTAGGTGTCGTTTGTTTACTTTGCATGTTATCATACCATCATAAAGAGCAAACAATATGGATAGAAATAATATGAACACAATTAAATAGTAATGGTAATAAATCAATTTAAATATAGATTCAATCTAGTTTAAATAAATATCACCACATCATCATTTTTCATGAGTGACCAGCATGGTGTGGCTTGAGGTGGGCTGGAGTGGGTGTGGGTTTCAGACCAGTGTTACTGTTGGGGAGCTGTCAGGTGGGTAAACTGTCAAACTTAAAAACTTAGGGTGGATGTGGGTCATGGTCATTGACCCATGACTGCTGCCAAACCTTGTTTTTAAGTTTGAGGATAGGGGTACTACCAGTCCCAGCATATACTGGAAGTGAGTTTGTAAGGGGGGGGGGGGGGGTGGAGGGGAAGGGGGCTGGGGGAGTGTGCTATTTTTATAATGACCAGAAATGATTACACAACTATGTTATTGTCTATAACACTGAAAATTCTATCATCTTATATGTAAGGCTTAAACTATATAGTATATTAGTATTAAATATATGCAATTCATCTTGCAATGTGTTGTATAATAAACTGCATACATGTGTACATATATGTGTATATATATGCATATCATCATTTAGTCTTAGAAACCTAGTGTTATAACTTATACATATAAGTGTATTAAGCTTAGAAACCTAGTGTTATAACTTATACATATATGTGTGTTATAATAACAATTATAATTATATAAATAACGGAGCTCACATACAGGTTGTATTGTATTTATTACTGTCCGTACTTGCTATTTGTTGAATTGGAGTCGCGCGCCAACCTCCCTGGGCATGCGCGCCTATGGGGCGCCACCTGTATTGCGCCATATTGGATTCACTTCCCACTGAATTTCAATTGAAGCAGACGTGTGTGTCGAGAGCTCATTATGTATTGCGATTTGTGTGGTGCGTCGCACAAAACAGACAAGTGCAAAAAGAAGGGGCGTAAAGGAAAGAAGTTGGTATCAACTAGAGTTACACGTGCTTCATCTCGACAAACAGGTGATAGTTTGAAAGACTCGAGGGAGAGTTCACCTGAAATTCTGAAGAGAATGTCGTCACTAACGTTAGACGAACAGGAGACTTCACTTTTGAAAGAGATAAAGGATATGGAATTAGAGGAGCGAGTGCTAGAGTTGCAAGAGAAGCGAACAGTCATGAGAAGAAGACGACTGGAACGGCAACAAGCAGGCGAGGACGAGTTGGTGAAAGGGACAACGACTGCGGCGGTGACCTCGACAGAGCGAGAGGGGGCAGCCATGACAGACGAATGGCCGCCGGCAGCGATAGCCGGTGCAGGTGCCGGGGCGGCATTGAGCGGGAAGGACGAACACTCAAGCTACGGGGTGTCGAAACCTCGACACAGGTCGCGAACAAGACGGAGGCGGCGAACGCCGTCTGATTCGAGGAGTCGGAGCAGCAGTAGTAGTCGACGACTTCGAAGTAAGTGGAGTATCAGAAGATTTGCTGTATTAGGAAAAGAAGTAAAAAAGCTAAATTGCTATGAACTGCTCACAGCCTCAATTAGGTGGTGTCTAGATATACAAGGCTTAACTATTGCAGACTATCGTTCTTTCCTTGAGCATATATGTTTTATGGCCTCAAGGGCTCGACAAAATGATTTCATGGACTCGACACATGTTGAGTACGACAAAGACGTTCGTAAGCTAGCAGAAATACAAGGGTTTGCAGCATTCGGTAGCAGTAATACGGGCCTGTGCATGTACCACTATGGCATGCACAACATGCGGTCGAAAAAGCAGTCGAGTAATGTGCGTAGAACAACAGCTTATACAAAGGAAGGTAAGACTGGATGTTTCAAATGGAATAAAGACGGTGGCTGCAGTAGGAGTGAGGACAATTGTAATTATGGTCATTGGTGCATGAAATGCGGCAGTAAAAGCCATAAAAAGATTAATTGTACTAAAGACTGACGAGTTAGGTCAAGTATCAAGCCTGCTAATGTAAAGGGGAATAGGTCTGTAATACATGACAAATTGACGAAGAACAGTGATAATATTGTTATGTCTAAAATTAACCCCTTAATGTTAGGCTTGCAAAGTGCAGCAAATAATAATGTACCGGTGCCATGTATGAACGACAATGTTATAAGACATAGTGGTAAAGTCATACACTTGGAGCAGGATAATGTTGGCAGTATATTGCATGATAAGCATGACGTTAATTACTCGCGGCCAATTGCTAGGGAGGTTACATGTGCGGTGTCCGTGAAGGAAGTAGTGGGCGTACCTGACCAGGTTCAAAATACACTGAGCATGCAATTAACTAATTGTACTCAAGTAGAGCCAAAAGGTGTGAGCCAAGTTAACTATAATACCCCCAATGTCATAGTGAATGAAGTTGCATGTGCTAGTGATACCCAGACAGTAGGTCAAAACATAATAAGTAAGCAAATAAATGAAAATTATGCTATTAAATCTGAGGTATCACAAATAAATAGTAAAGTCAGCAGAATATGGCAATGTTGGATTAATCATGATAGTAGTAATGAAAATGACATGTTATATGTTAAGACAATAATGGAAGAATACAATTGTTGGGATTTTTATATTAAGGAATTTCCCCACAGTAAACCAGTTGTAGTTCGGGTTGATGTTGACTGTATAAACGGTAGATGCAAATGTATGCATTATATAGCAGGCAATCAGATGCAGCTGAAACCTTGTCGCTTCATTTGTGAAATGTTTATAAGAGGTGATACCGATGAAGTTGTTGTTAGAGTTGAACCAACATATAATTACTTTAACAGATAAAACACCTCAATGCGTTCACAATATTTGTTGTATCCCTAAAGAAGGGGGGGCCAGGAATAGTGGACTGCAGCAGGCCAAAAGCTAAATCTATTAATAATTACTCGGAAAAGGTAGCTTTGAAGTTTAATTATAGGAGTGTAGATGATGTGGTGGATAACATGGAGCAGGGAGACTATTTGGCTAATGTAGACTTAAAAGATGCATATCGCGCTATTCCTATCCACCCGGTAGACAGACCTCGGCAGGGTTTGATTTGGGATTTTGGAGATAAAAAGGGCCCTCTATACCTTTTGGACAATAGGCTTTGTATGGGATTATCCTCAAGCCCTTTTGTTTTTTCGAAAGTTTCGGATTTTATAGGGAGATGTGCAGTTAGAGAGGGAGTGAGTCGTATAGTGAATTATCTAGATGATTTTTGTGTCATCGGTTCGACTTACAATGATACTGTAATTTTACTAAATAAATTGATTAGTCTTCTTCGAAGGCTAGGTTTCTACATAAGTTATAAGAAGCTAATTAGTCCCAATACGAAAATTAGATTTTTGGGAATATTAGTGGATTCAGTAAAGCTAGAGTTGACGCTTCCAAAAGATAAGTTGGATAAATTAGGTAGGACTTTGAAAGCCTTCAGAGGGAAAAAGAAAGAAACGAGGAAAAACCTGGAAAGACTAGCGGGATTGTTAGCCCACTGCACCAAAGTAGTGCGTGGTGGGCGAACTTTTTCTCGTCGAGTATACGACTTAATAAATACGGTAGCTCGTCCATACTAAGAAGTTAGGTTGAATTCGGCATTCAGAGAAGACATAGACTGGTGGAGCCGCTTTGCCAAGGAGTTTAATGGAAAGGCTTTAATGTTGGGGAAGTTTTCAACAGTGAAATCAGTTTATAGTGATGCGAGTAAGTGGGGATATGGTGCTATCCACGATATCGACTGGTTAGTAGGATGTTACGACAGACAAGTAGATAAGCAATTGCAGGAGGTAGTTGATCACCACTATGACCGCCCAGAGAGCAATGTGTTAGAGGCCCATATTAATGTACAAGAAATGTGGGCGGTATATGCGGCGGTGGAGAGATGGGCACCTGGATGGCAGGGGGATTCCATAGTTATGGTGACAGATAGTGCCACAGTAGAGTCGGCGTTAGCCACAGGAAGGTCGAAATGCAAACTAATAATGCATTATATAAGAAGACTATTTTGGTTATCAATAAAATATAACTTTGTATTTACCGCAGTACACATTGCAAGTGAGTCAAATGTTATAACGGATGCGTTGAGTAGATTGAATGATGGTTATATGCAGGATGTCATATATAAAGCAGATTGTAATAAAGGTTTATGCTGTATTAGTTTGTTTGAACGGCCATTCTCTTTACAGGGGTCGATAGACTTAAAGATGAGCAGAAGGAATACCAGCTAAAATCCTACGCTCCTAACTCTGTGACGGCTAGGGAGGTGCAGGTGAATAAGTATCTGAATTTTGTTGAAGAGTTTTCGGAAACGCACGGTCCCATCCCATGCAATTCGTCACAGGTGGCGTTATATGTGACCTGGCTGGCTAGGGCTTTGAAGTATTCCTCGATTATTAACTATCTAAGTAGCCTAAATTATTTTCTTAAGAGGAATGGGGCAGTACCCATTGATTATTCAGACTTTGTAATTTCTTCTACTTTGTGAGGGATTCGAAGGGGGCTTGGTGTGTAGAATTGGAGTTATGTGCAATCCATTGGACTGAAAAACATTTTGAGGATAGGCCGGCCGCAGGGAATGATTGGGCTTTTTTGTTGCCAGATAGTAAGGGAGGTAATTTCCCCTTATCCTATACAATTTACCAGTCAACACTAAAAATATTTGGAGGTCGAGTTGGGTTAGATGTTGAGTTATTGTCATCTCACTCTTTACGAAGAGGTGGATGCACGTATTTGTCAATGCGTGGGGCCTCGTTGGAGGAGATACATACAAGAGGAGACTGGAGTAGCGATGCGGTTTTTGAGTATTTAAGAACACCATTGACTACAAGGATAATGAATGACATGAGAGTGGCAGCAAGGTTGGCTGATGAAGTTAATTGAGTTGGGTTGGGGACCTGGAAGGTTTTGGGCATATTTATCAGTCCTGCCAGAGACTAATAAAACTAGTACTCAGCCCAACTCATGATTTGTTACCTTCTGTCGCAGTGACCTTTATGTGTATTATAATAACAATTATAATTATATAAATAACGGAGCTCACATACAGGTTGTATGGTATTTATTACTGTCCGTACTTGCTATTTGTTGAATTGGAGTCGCGCGCCAACCTCCCTGGGCATGCGCGCCTATGGGGCGCCACCTGTATTGCGCCATATTGGATTCACTTCCCACTGAATTTCAATTTTTGTTGGTGGGCATATTTATCAGTCCTACCAGAGACTAATAAAACTAGTACTCAGCCCAACTCATGATTTGTTACCTTCTGTCGCAGTGACCTTTATATACATATATATATATAAATATACATACATATATGTATATATGTATATATACATATATATATGTATATATACGTGCTACGTATCTTACTATGCATACATTCATATATACATGTATATGAGTATGTGTATGTGCATATACACAGATACATATATATGCACACAAATATATATATGCATAATTATATACATATACACACATATATGTGCATTTATGCTCATATGTATGTGTATATACGTATACATACACATATATACGTGTGTGTATATGCATATATACATAAATGTGCATACATATGTGTAGATGTGTGTTTATATGTGTATATATGGGCATATATACACATATATACACATATTCGCATATAAGTATTTATGCATATATATATATGTAAATAATGGTATGTTTCTAAGCATATATATGTATAATTATATACATATACACAAATTTATGTAGATATATGTGCCTATATACGCATATATGCACATATATAATGTTCAGATACGTTTATATACACATATATATATACATATATATATATATACAAGGATGGCCACTGGAGGTGGGTGTGGGTGTCGCTGCAGAGTGGGATTTTTCTCTGTGTGGTATATCCACCACACATTATATGTGTATGTGCATATACACACATATATATATATATATTTGCACACACACATATATATGCATATATATGCATAATTGTATACATATACACACATAGATGTGGATATATGTGCATATATATACATGTATATATATTCATATGTGTAGATGTGCGTATATATCATATATGTGTATATATGAACATATATACACACATATATTCGCATCTAAGTATATATGCATATATATGCACATTTATATAACGGTATGTTTCTAAGCATATTTAACCGTCGGGCTAATCCACCCCCGCTTAAGGCGAGCCTTCGTGTTAATTTACATAATTATTTCCATGTGAATTTCCTGGGCCAGTCACGGGCCGCCGCTGCCCCTCGTCCCGTCTGCAGGTAGTCCGTGTCTGTCGGTGTCCTTCCCGGGCTAAAGTCGGCCAGCCAGAGTATCTTCTAAATACAGAGGTTTGCCCCCTCTCGCATTTATCGGCCTAAAGCAATTACTTAGTTATTTCAACTAACTGGCTGGTCTACTCGCGGTGTATTTAATATGTTTAAATTGATCCAAAACTAACCAGATGCGCTAGTGTCACTACCACTGTCACTGATAATCAGCCTAAGTTACTGTCTTATTTTAGCCAGAAGATTTATACGTTAATTCTGTTCATATGTCTGGTATAATCTCCCCGCAGATGGGCTAAGTAGCTGCATAAGGCCTATTTAGGTTTAAGGCCCTTAATTATTACAGGGCTTGAATGACAATGGGAGAGCCCGTAGTACAGGTGGAGGCCGCAGGTGGCGCCACCAGTAGCAGGAGTAGATGTAGGAGGTGAATACATCGAGGACAATGGTAGGTAAGATAGAAGCAGAATAATAATAAGAATAGTAATAATTCCCTTCCGCGCCTTTATACTCGCATAATGCTTATACATCACATAAAGCAATCCAATGTTGAGTTCGACCATAGCGGTTTACTCCATAGAAATCTGGAGGATAGTAAAGAATGCAAGGAACGTTCCAATTTACTTTTCCAAGAGCTCACAGCTTTTTATTCTTAACCAAAACTAACATTGTTCGCAGCATATGTCGTAGAAGTCTCATGCAAACCCCTCCCCTAATCTTTAATTTCAAACAAGTTTAGAATTTCGATAAAATAGGCCTAAAACTCGGCTAAAACATCAGAGCATCATTAAATACGTCTGATCGGTCTGGGTCCGAACGCCCGACCTTCTATCATTGCCAGGCGAGTCGCAATTTGCGTCTCCTAGCAACGCTTTACGGCCGGAAACCCGGTGCCCCGTGAATGTTTGGCATTCGCGGTCTGCCATGGCGAGTAGCCTGTATTTCCAAATACGGGTTAATCGGCGCACGCGCGTGAATGCCACAAGGCGAGTAGTCTTGCCCACTTCACTTATATATCCAGAATTATATACTTATACATGCATATATATTGATATATGTGCCTATATACGCATATATCCACATATATAATGTTCAGATAAGTTTATATACACATATATCTGCATATATATCTGCATATATATATGTATATATACATATATATATACATGCATGTATGTCTATATATGCACATATATGCACATATCTGACACTACTTATGACTAAATCATGATATACACATATAATATATATACATCTATGTAAACATAAGCAGTTTATTATACAACACCTTTATTATACAACACCTTGCTAGATGAATTGCATATAATTATTAATGGTAGAATTGTCAGTGTCATAGACAATTTTTTTAAACAATAACATAATGGTCTACATCATTTCTGGTTATTATATAAATAGCACACTCCTCCCAGGCCTATACCCTCTCTTACCAAACTCACTTCCACAACACACCCTTTCACTCGGTTGCCCACAAGTTGGGGGTGGGGGTGAGCTCCCAGTATGTGTTGGTACTGGTAGTACCCCTATCCTCAAACTTAAAAACAAGGTTTGGCAGCAGCCATGCCTCAATGACCATGACCCACATCCACCCTAAGTTTTTCAGTTAAACAGTTCTGTTGGTGTAACCCTAACAGCCAGACAGGCCAGGCTAGGGGTTACCCCACCTGATACCTCCTAGCCCCCCCCCCCCCCCCCATACAAAGTAAGACAATAGCCACACAGTAACACTGGGCTGCAACCCCCACCCCCACCAGCCCACCTCTAGCTACACCATGCTGGTCAGTCATGAATCAATGATGATGTGATGATATTTATTTCAATTTTATTGAATTTATTTTCAAATTTATTAATTTATTATCCTTATTATTGAATTGTGTTCATATTATTCCTTGTATTGCATTGCTATATTTAAAAAAAAACAGTTCCCATATCAACAAGGAAGTATTTATTAAAATGTATGCATGCTTACATTTAAAAAGACATTATTTGATGTCTTCAGAAATAACATTACACATTTCCATCACAGATGTAACCAGTGGTGTCTGGATGCCACACAAATTATTCAGTGAATAAAGCATGGCTGGGAATTACTTTTTTTAATCAATATACGCACTACATATTTCCGTATATTATGCTATGATTTAATTCTGCTTAGATTTTTATTAAGCAGCATATATATACTGCCGGGAGCCTCGCCGGGAGTAGGCCCAGACTCCCGCCTCCAGCAGGCCGGGACTCCCGCCTCCAGCAGGCCGGGACTCCCGCCTCCAGCAGGCTGGGACTCCTGCCTCCAGCAGGCCGGGACTCCCGGCAGTGGAAACCTATGGTTTTAATGGTTACCAAAATGATGTACATATGTTAATAGTGAAAAGAGACTTACCAATGTTCCTGGACTTAAGAATGACTACATCACATGTTGCATAATATTCCTCCATTTGTACCTAATATTAATAAGTTGACCCATGTGTAATCTGTACCTTCAGAATTAAGTGTGTGCATTGTGATATGGCACTGGTCCATTAAATACCAAATCCAATGAATTTTCAGACCTATTCCAAGAGGCAAAATTTCTGACACTTTTACACTCACTGCAGGACTCAGAAACTGTCTAAGAAAGCTGTCACCCTTCTGCTTGACACCTGATATCACACCTCTTTCATATGTGTGAAGTCTGGACCAGATGGAAGTGGTGTGACACCAGGTGCCAACCAACCAGTCATTCCGAAGTCCAGGAACATTGGTAAGTCCTTTTTCACTTTATATTATTTATTATTAAATTAATATCCTCAGTTCTTATATATTTCTCAAATTGTTTTCTTAGGATATTATTATTATTACTATCATTATTTTCAGCATGCCATTGACATTGCAGCATCGGTACACAGGACGAGGAGGCATGAGGTTGGGATAACATGGCATTTATTCCGGGCGGCCCCCGGGGGCATTACATGATGTGAGCGAGCCGGAGGCCGTGTGGAGCAAAGTCATGGGGTGATCGCGGTCAAATATGAGAGTGGGATGAGTGAGGCGAGACATATGAGCATAGGCGATGAACATGTGTATATAGTGGTTATTAGCAGGTAGCATAAATAACCTATCGTAATATAATATGATATGTAATTATAGTAATTGTTTAGTATAATTGTTATATTATATGGAGATATTAATTATGTGAATTGCTGGTTAATTAATAGCGATGTATGGTATAATGATAATATATATATAATTTCTTATGATTAAGTGCGGAGTGGGTGGGTGGGTAAAGAAAGTTAGGTGTGGTCAGTCCTGTTGTTGGGAGCGGAGTGACCAGTGGTGTGTGTGTTAGGGAGGTGCTGCTGTGTGTGAGTGGTTGTGTGCTCTGTGAGCAGCAGGAAGGCAGGGAGCAGTGAATGTAGGTTGAGTGAGTAGGGGGGTGGTGGAGTGAGGAGTGTGGGTCCCCCCTTTGAGCCCCCCCCCGCCCCCGGCCACGGGGGAGGGGGGGAGGGGGCGGTCCAACGGCCTCGCCGACCCGTGCACCCCGCAATGACCCCGAATGACCCCCTGGTCATTCACCACCATTGCAGCATCGGTACACAGGACGAGGAGGCATGACGTTGGGATAACATGGCATTTATTCCGGGCGGCCCCCGGGGGCATTACATGATGTGAGCGAGCCGGAGGCCGCGTGGAGCAAAGTCATGGGGTGATCGCGGTCAAATATGAGAGTGGGATGAGTGAGGCGAGACATATGAGCATAGGCGATGAACATGTGTATATAGTGGTTATTAGCGGGTAGCATAAATAACCTATTGTAATATAATATGATATGTAATTATAGTAATTGTTTAGTATAATTGTTATATTATATGGAGATATTAATTATGTCAATTGCTGGTTAATTAATAGCGATGTATGGTATAATGATAATATATATATAATTTCTTATGATTAAGTGGCCAAGCCAAGTATTGTTCATGGTAGAGTGTTATTTTTGCACCATGGCATTTACCAAGGCAGAGTTGACTCTGGTCGAGTGGCGTGTGTCGATGTATACCTTATGGACTTGTGAGGCCCAGCCACCAAATCGCTGGACCTCCAGTTCGGAGCTCCCGGATGCGAATGCAACGGTAGCAGCCGCCCCCCGGATGGCATGGAGGGTGAAGGGCTGTTGGTGCGGGTGAGGTTGCTGGGCGTCGTGCCATGCCTTAGCAATGTAGGGGATGGACATGGTCTGTCCGTCCGCCGGGAAGACCAGCAGGGCTTGTGTCGGGTGCCACGTGGGTGCTATGCTGATCATGCGATTGTATGCATTGACTGGGCAGAGTCGAGGGTCCGGGCTGGGTGCCAGCCAGATCGTCCTCGATCGGCCGTTGGCCTGCATGTTCTTGGCCCATTTCTGGTCGATGACGAGGTGGGCATCCTCGACCCACACGTCCTGTCTGGAAGCATGTCACGTCGGGTCGTAGGTCGCTGCAGATCTTGGTGCCACCTCGGATTGTCGGGCTCCAGTGTAGAACATAACCAATATGGTGAAGGCCACCACCTGCCCCTGTGGCGAGTGTGCGAGGTGGATGACCGCTGTCCTGATGACGCTCACTGGCGCATGGGCCTGCTGCCTGGGCCTGTGGTCCTTGGACCTCTTGAGTGCATCGAGCGCCAGGGTGACCGTGATGTGGTCGAGGGGGGTCACCGGGGCCTGCTTGATCTTGAGGAAGAGCCTGACGTGTGACACCGAGTTCGCCACTGATGATGGGCACAAGTGGTCCGCGCGCTCTTCTATCCAGCACCTCAGCTGGATCGGGGTCGGCTGGAGCATGTCGACCGCGTACTTGCGGCAGTGTGCCGTGTAGTTCCGGATCGTCGCGTTGTAGTTGGCCCAGGTCCCCGGCGCCCTCGCGTCGGCCTGCCTGGCCTCGGCCGCCCTGTGCAGTCTGCTGTATTTGGCCCCTGTGGACAGAAAGAGGTTGCAACGGGCTGTAGTCAAGGAGGGCTGGTGGTATGGGGGCAAGGTGTTTATGTTGGCAGATCTGGATCGCCAGGTCCCTGTGGCGTGGACTGATGTGGGCCCTGCCAAAGGCATCGGCGACTATGTTCTGTTCGCCTGGGATATGGTGGTACGTGAGCTTTATGTTACGGACCGCCTGGAACATCCAGGCGGCCCTGGCTATGCTGAGGAGGCGGGGGTCCTGGCCTTTACCGGTGGTTAGTACGTGGACTGCCGCCATGTTGTCACAGTGTATGGCTATGTGACCTCCATGGTCCTCGGGGCATGCGAGGGTGTGTAGGGCAACGAGGACATTTAGTGCCTCTATCTGTGTGATGCTGTCGTTCTTGTTGTGGTAGCCGTGGGTGAGGGGCATGGAGTAGGCCCATGTGTCGTCTGCACCGCCTATGCCGCCCAGGCAGGCATCGACAACGATTTCCCTGCCCGGGTCATTGGGGGGTATGATTGCCGAGCCGTTCCATCCGCTGGTGAATGCGGGGAACCAGGTGAGGTCGGCCCTCATGTCGTCGGTCATGGCTGTGCGTTGGCCGGTCATGCCCCTGAGCGCTTGGAAGAGGCGGCCGACAAACAGCCGAGCGGGGTGGATGCACTTGGATAGGTGGAGCAGCTTCCCCAGTAGCGACTGAAGTTGCTTCCTCGTGATGTGAGTCCTGGCCGCGGCCGCGTGTACGAGGCTGATGGTGGCATTGACCTTGTCGAGGGGCATGGTCAGTGTCATGGTGGTGGCATCTATGTGTATGCCCAGCCATCGGACTGACCGCGCGGGGGGCTGGGTCTTGTCCCTGGCCTCGGGGAGGCCGAGGTCCTCGAAGAGCTGTTGCGCGACGGCGAAGTGGGCGTCGGCGGTGCGCTTGTCGGGGGCGACGACTATGAGGTCGTCGAGGTACATGGTGGCCGCGATGCCACACCCCCTGAGGATGTAAGTGATGGCCTCGGCCACCCTCTGGATGTGGCAGCTGGATCCTCGGGCTCCAAATGGGACGGAGATGTCAAGGTAGAAGCGCCCCCTCCAGTGGGCGCCGAGCAAGGGCCAGCCGAGCGGGCAGGAGCGGAAGTTTTTGTATGCTCGGCTGTTGTCCATAGTGAACATAAAGCTGCCGTGCCCGCCCTCGCTTAGTTCGCGTGTGAAGCCCTCTACCGTTGGTAGGCAGTGGTTGCGGGTGTGGCCGAGGGCGGTGTTCTTCATAATGTAGGCGTTGACGGATGTAGCGGCGGGGAAGGATAGGTCGGTGATGATCCTTCGCTTGGTGGGGTCTGCCTTCTGCCTGGTCATGATCGGTGATGCATGGAACCAAGGGGCGAAGGGGGGGGACGTCGTGTGGGCCATATAGGGCGCCACACTCAGTCTCTGTGCGAATGTAGTCGTCGACTGCACCGAGGTGTTGGGCGGCGCTTGGGTGGTTGGCGACCTCACCGGTGCCAGAGGTGGGTCCCATGTAGCCGAGGGGAAAGCCGTATGTTAGGAAGTCGATGAGCTGTCTGTGGTCGGCAGAGTCAGAGAGGCTGGCACGCCATTTGTCGACACATATTCCGCTGGGGACGGGCACCCCTGCGGCGACAGCATTAGGGAGGCCGGTTTCACGCACATGTCGGTATATGTCTGCTATGTCGGTGGATAGGCCGGGGGCGGGTCGAGGCCAGTGGCGTATTCGGTGGTCGCTTAGTGTGTGAGGGCTGGTTTCGATTGCGCTGCCGGGTAGGGTGGGGGAGTCGTGGGTACAATGAAGCCTTATGCGTTTAAACAGGTTTTGTCCGTTGTAGGCTCCATCACGGCCGAGTCCGTCAGCTTTGATGTGTACCAGGCCGTTAGCGGTGGCCCCCCCGGAGTGGACGGGCGGGGGTGGGGTGGGGTCGACCTGAGCCGGGATGACAGGCGTCGGTGCGGGGTGGTGTGGGTGGAGTGCGTGGGCGAGCCGGTGGTGTGGGTGGGTGGCGGTTGCTGTGCGGGTGTGGTGAGAGGCGTGGCCGCTGACTGGTGCTGGGCCATGGGGTTTAATGAGGGTTGGGGTGGGGGGGTCGGGGTGGGGGGGTTGTGCGGGGGGGTGGGGGGGCAGGTCCCGGTGCTCCCTCGCATCCCGTGGCATCAGTCCTTTGTGGCATCCCTTGCTTTGCGCCTACACTGCTGCTGTGAGTGATCGAATCCGATCTGTGTCACCTTGTAGCAGTAGGCGCATGCACGCACCACATCGTCGGGTCCGTCGTGGTGGCGTTGGGTGAGGGTGCAGCGTCGTGTGGAGTTGTAGGCGGCACATGGGCGCTCATGTGTTTCAAACTCAATTCGGCCACGTGCCTGTTTGTTGTTGTCAAGTGCACCATTGTTGTTGTCACGCGCACTAGGTCTGCACGCCCTGTCATCGGGGTTGGGCGTGGCTGTGTAGTAGGTTAGGCGTTCGTGCTTCATGTCTGACCTGTCACTCCATCGCATCTTCCTCCTTTCGATGCTGTCAAATATGCGCTGGGACCAGCTGCGCACCATCGGCCAGGGCTTAGTTTTACACTCGTCAGTGATGCACCTGAAGTGGTCGAGCATGTCGAGGAAGTCACGTGGGTCATACACCTCATTGTCGTCTATCAGGGTCATGAACGCTGAGAGGTACTCTCGCTCGGTCATAGTGCCACGGGCCGCCAGCTTCTGGGTGGCTGACTGGCAGTCAGTGCGATCTAGATACATATAGGGCTTGGATATGGGGTTGGTGATGAACATGTCATGCATCACGGCACGCCTACCTTGCAGCCTTCGGTGCCTTGCCTCATATCTTGTGACGTCATCGTCTATGGATTGTAGTCGCTGCATCCTGAGCTGCTGCTCGTCGCGTATGTCAACGTCCCTCCCTGCGGCTGGGGCGGGTAGGCGGGCGTATGGGGCGTATGGGACGCGCCATCCACCCAGCTGGCGGTCAACGTAGGCTGGGTTGTATCCGGGCGAGAGGGACCTGAGCCTGTGCCGGGCCGGGTGTTGGGCTGGAGCCGCGGCACGTGCGGGCGCGGGGGCCACGTGGTCAGCGGCAGGTGGGTGGGCTGCGGTGGGCACCACGTGGGCAGGGGGGGGGGCGCGGCGGAGAGGCCTGTCGGGCGTCCCGCTCCACACGGGCCGTGGGAGGCGCACGCACATGGCGAGCATCGCGCTCCGCGCCCTGCCGTGCTATGTCCATGATCGCATCCTGAATGGCCGCCATGCGGGTATCCATTCTAGCCTCCATGCGCGCCTCCATCTGTCGGAGCTTGGCATCAACCCCACTGCCGGGGGAGGTCGGGTGGGCCCGGATCGCCGGGGACGCCGGAGACCGCTGCCCAGCCGGGATGTATGAGTCGTCAGTGTCCTGGGGAGTGCTCCCAGGTCGAGCTTAGGTAGTGTCCCGGTGGCGGCGGAGGGTCCTCCCTTCGCCTTGTTTTTGGAGCCCTGGGGCCTCCCGGCCTTCCTGCTCTTACCTGAGGACCCATTTCTCGGCATGTTGTGTGTGCGTCGGTAGTTCCGACGGTGCCAAAGAAAGTTAGGTGTGGTCAGTCCTGTTGTTGGGAGCGGAGTGACCAGTGGTGTGTGTGTTAGGGAGGTGCTGTTGTGTGTGAGTGGTTGTGTGCTCTGTGAGCAGCAGGGAGGCAGGGAGCAGTGAATGTAGGTCGAGTGAGTAGGGGGGTGGTGGAGTGAGGAGTGTGGGTCCCCTCCTTTGAGCCCCCCCCCCGGCCATGGGGGAGGGGGGGGGGAGGGGGCGGTCCAACGGCCTCACCGACCCGTGCACCCCGCAATGACCCCGAATGACCCCCTGGTCATTCACCACCATTATTACCGGGTGTAATTGAGGGGGTAAGTCAGGAGTCATGGCAAAGGTACCTGGTTCGAATCTTGGAATCGGAACACATGTCTGGTAAAGTTGTGTCAGGTAGAGTCGTGTCGGGTAAAGTCAGATTGGGAAAAGTCGGGTCGGGTAAAGTTGGGGATTGTCGGGCAAAGGCATATTTATTAATATTATTATATTTATGTATTTTAAACAAATTTATAGCATTTTTCAAACATTTAAAAAGAGTGACCCATATATATACGTATATATATATATATATATATATATGCATACATACATATGCACATATATGTAAATATATATGTATATACGCACAAATAAACACATATTCATCGTGTATCTACATGTATATATGTGTATATATGCATATATACGTGTATATGTACATATCTACAAGTATATATGTGTAAATATGCATATATATGCACATATATCCGCATATATGCATGCATATGTATATAATTATGAATATATATATGCATATTTAACCGTCGGGCTATTCCACCCCCGCTTAAGGCGAGCCTACGGGTTAATTTATGTAATTATTTCCATGTGAATTTCATGGGGCTGCCGCAGGCCGCTGCAGCCTCTCGTCCTGTCTGCAGGTAGTCCGTCTCCGTCGATGTCCGCCCTGTACTAAAAGCGGCCAGCCAGAGTATCGTCTAAATACTGGATTTGCCCTCGTGCACATTTATCGGCCTAAAGTATATATATTAGGTTATTTCAACTAACTGGCTGTCCCCTCGCCGTTCGGGGTATTTTAATGTTACTAAATTAATCCAGATCTATGCAGACAAGCTAGTGTTGCTGCTGCTATCACTGTTAATCAGCCTAAGTGAATGTCGTTATTTTAGCCAAAAGTAACACTACATTAATATGTCTGTGATTATATTCCCGCAGATGGGTTAATTAGCTGCATAAGGCCTATTTAGGTTTAATGCCCTTCATTACATATAATGCAATCGAATATCAGGTTTTCCATGGCGGTTACTCTACAAGAAGACTGGAGGATAGTAAAGAATGCAAAGAATGTTCCAATTCACCTTTCCAAGAGCTCACGTCTTTATTCTTACCAAAACTAACAAGATGGCGTAGTAGCAGGTCATATTTATATAAGTACATCCCCTCCAATGGTTATTTAAGTTAAGTACGTTTAGAATTTCAATAAATAAGGCCTAAATCTCGGCTAAAACATCGGAGCGTGCAAAAACACATCCGATGGGTCTGAGTCCGAATGCCCGACCTCCTCTCGTTGCTAGGATAGTCACAATCGATGTATCCAAGCAATGCTTTACGGCCGAGAACCCACGGCCGCGCAAATGGTGGCGATTTGCGCGCCTGTTGAACCGAGTAGCCCACATCTTCAGATGCGATCTAGTCGGCACAAGCGCGCAACTGCCCAAGGGCGAGTAGTCTCGCCCACTTCGCTTATATATATATATATATATATATATGTCTGTGTATATGCATATATGTATATATGTCTGTATATGCACAGGCACATACATATACGGTGTGCTGGATATACCACACACAGAGAAATCACATCCACACCCACACCCACCTTCACCTCCAGTGGCCATCCTTGTGTAGACTGCTAAATCAACAACCCATCTGCCTGTGTGTACATTAGAGTAATGGCTTATATGATGCCATACATCATGATTTGTTCATATTTTTGGTTACTTCTCATTAACTATGTCCAGGATTTTGATTCTAAGAAAAGTACTTTCTTAAAGAGACCATGGTGGTTCACCAGTAAAAATGAATAATTCAAGAATACAAGCAGTAAAATGTTCTAGGCAAAATAAGATTATCTCTTTATTTTAATGTAGTTTTAATTTACTAAGGCGGAGTCATAGAGTGAATAGTGGTTAAAATTCTTTAATCAGAAGGGGATGGGGGTAGCTCTTAATTCTATAAGGACAGATCAGACAGTTCACAAACCAAACAATATGCTCATGTCTACATGCAGTTCGGGCAATGTTATTCCATTTCCAGTTCACAAGTGGGCGGAACCCGACCCTCAACCCTATCATGTTATCTAATGCATAAGTGGTGTGGGTGGGTGGGAAAAACTGAATAGGTGTAGCATCGATAGCAGCCAGGCGGGTTGTGGTGGCTTGAACGAGACGGGGATTGAACTCGTGACCGATTTGGCGGGAACCAAGCCGGTCGAGTCGGGTCGGATCGCCCCTAGCGGTAGTGGTGGAGTTACTGGTGGCGCCGCCTATCGCCTCGTTATGCAGGGTTCTCCACCCCGTAAATTAGTCATGTTATGAGTAACATGCACAATTTACTAAGGCGGAGTCATAGAGTGAATAGTGGTTAAAATTCTTTAATCAGAAGGGGATGGGGGTAGCTCTTAATTCTATAAGGACAGATCAGACAGTTCACGAACCAAACACTATGCTCATGTCTACATGCAGTTGGGCCACTGTTATTCCATTTCCAGTTCACAAGTGGGCGGAACCCGGCCCTCAACCAATTATATGAGGGGAGGGGGGCCGCCCACAAGGATGTTTTTTGGTACATAGTGATGGACTGCGGCCGATGTCCACGTGCCGCTGCACAGGCCTGTGCCCGCCCCTCCTCAGGCTATGGAGTGTGTATTCGGTGGGTGCCCTTACACCGACTGCTGCCAGTCCCATGCGGAGGGCAGCGAGCATCACTTGTGTCCGGAGGGGGACGTTTCCAACTAATAGGAAGGCTGGATCGCTTGGGCGAGGGTGCTGGAATGCGACGTATCGATCACAGGCCGCCATGGGGCAGCATTGCGACTCTGGTTGGCTTTGGATGACGATGCGGTATGCCTGGTCCGGCCTCCACCTGGTCTTGGTGGTGCGGACTAGTACTGAGAGCCCTACCTTTGTTCTGGCAATGTCTGACCGCCTCAGGTAGTGGCCTGGGTCATGAGTGGAGCCGCTTGCAAGTAGGTTACCCTGGCGGAGTAGTGTTGCGTAGCCGATTAGGAGCGCTGCGACAAGTACTCTGGCTGTTGGACCCGCTGCTGTCAGGTAGCGGGTTAGTGCTCTGATGTGCTGCGGAGTCAATGGCGGGGCCGGCCAGTCTGGGGATGTGATTCGCTAAGCGTGCCACACCTTTTTTCATCAGGGCAACCGGGTATGTGTCGAAAGGTGTCGGGGACCCTCCGAACATAAGTACCCATGTCCTGGCCCCACTGATGTAGTTCATGGTGGCTCCCGGGGATGCGAGGGTCTCTTTTAGGTGAAGTATATATGCCATCACGTCGTACTGCGTCGGGGCGAGTGGGTCGATACGATGGCGGGCTGCAAACGTGATATATTTCTTCGCCTGTACCGCCTTATTCTTCCAGGTTCCACTCGCCAGGCCTGCAAAGTATACGTCCAGGATTCTTTTGTGTGTTTGGTCGGGGTAGCCTGTGAATAGAGGAGCAATTTAGTACGATATTCGCAGGCTTATCATGAGTCTGTGGGTAAAAACGTTCTCAAAAGAGGCTTCAATTTCAGAAATATTCATATCTCTAGTGAGGCGACCTGCCCTGACTCTAGCGTCCAAGTCAAATGCTCTCCTGCTCAGGGCATCCGCTAGGACAAGGTATTTTCCGGGTTTGTGTCGTATTTCGATGTCGCATCCATTGGTTGCCGCGAAGAGCCATATCTCCCTGGCGCACACGGTTAATGTGTGGTCTCTGCCTGCACCGGACTCGAGTACCTGTTGGCTGGCAGCGTTATCTGTGTTTATGATGATGAGATACTCCTCAGGGTGGGGGGGGGGGGGACAGTGCCCTCATGGCGACCACCAAGTTTATCGCCTCTAAGTGTGCAATGTTGCTATATTTGGCCCTGATGCTGTCTGGGTAGGATCTTCCATAGAAATGCATTTGGGAGAAAGCACCACCCGCTATGAGGGATGAGTCGCATTCTATCGTCCATTGTGCCTTGGGTTCCGTCCTTAGTAGTACTAGGCCGTTGGCGAAGTCGAGGAACCATCTCACGTCGTTCTTTAGTCCATCTCTGACTGGGTGCCCTCCAGTGGTCAGGGTTTGTCACAAGGTTTCAAATATTTGTGACATGACACGCCTAGCCGGGACAACGCATATGCCGTTGTGATGTAGTCTGCCAGCCAAGCGTTGTATGTCCTTTCTGGAAGCGGTGTTCTTGTGTGTCCATTTCTTGCATTCAGCGAGTGTGTCTTCGAGCTTCTCACGAGGGATTGTGACTCTCATGTCATCAGCCGATATTTGGAAACCAAGCCACACCATTGACTTCGCGGGCGGGTAGCATTTCTTGCGGGAGAGTGTAAGGCCAAGCTGTTCAGTAACGCGAATTAGGTCTCTGTATGCTGCCTCTGCTTCCTTCCGGTTGGGGGCCACACCCACAAAATCATCCAAGTAGCAATGCACATGGTGGCCCTTTTTCCTGAGGAGGTAGACCACCGCATTCGTTGTCCTAGGGCAGGCTATTGATGAGGTGCGGCATCCGAAAGGTGGTGCAATGTCTGTGTAGTAGGCACCGTCTAGAGTTAGGCCGAGTAGTGGTGCTGAGAGGGGACAGGTGCGAAGCTGGCGATAGGCACGTTCGAGGTCCGCGCACCATAGGCCTAGGCCTAGGCGGGCTACCTCATCCGCCGCGTCCATGACATTCGGAAGGCTATATGTGCTCAGGTTTCCTTGGTAGTAGCCCCTGGCGATGCCGTCGTTGACACTGGCACCGTGTGGCCAGCTGAGATCCATTATGACATGCCTGCTGGTGGAGTTCTTCTTAGGGTGTGTCATCAAGGCGCTCGTCTGGGACCATGGGTGGAAGGGGGGTTCCTTAAAGGGGCCGAGCATAGCACCGTGGTCCATTTCTGTTGCTATGTACCGCCGTATGTCGTCGATCTGGTCGGGATCGTCCGTATGGTTGGCGATGCAGGTGACAGGGGGCTCCGGAGCTGCATAGTCAGCGGGCCATCCATATTCCAGAAACTCAACCACCTGGCTATCATGATAGCCTATTAGTAGTTCCCTCCAGGCCTTGATGACGAGGCCGGAGAGAATGGGTATCCGAGCCCTCATGTAGTTTGGTAATGCGGTAGCCCTTACTCGCTGATAAATGTTAAGGTAGTCTTGGTGTTTTTCCCATAGGTATGGTTGCGGGTATGGCCATATGTCGTTCAGTATGGGCCTATAGTCCAAGGGAGTTATGGGTGGGCATGAGTCTAGGCTTGCAGCATCTGCCCCAGGGCCGTGTATTGTTGGATCATCACTGTCTGCATTACCATTGTTTATTATACTTTAATTTATACTACTTTAATTTATACTTTCTGCTTCCGAGGATTGTGAGGTGTGTGTCATGGCTGCCGCCATAGACTATGCCATCCTTGATTTCAGTGTTGTCGTCACCGGTGTGGTCCTCTTGTACGGTAGCGGTCGGTGGTTTGGTCCCAACGGCGGGTTCTGTTGGCTGCCAAGTATTTGTCGCACCGGTGGTGCCACTTGTCGTAACTTCCTGGAAGCTGTGGTCTTTACGTGAGGAATGCATGCCATTGGGGATGCCGAGTTTTCTTTCATGTTTGAGTGCCTGATCGCATCTGCTTCTTAGTATATCACAGGCCTGAACGGCCTGTTCTGCCGGTGGCTTACCGTTAGCAGCAGGTACCTGTGTGGCAGTGTACCTGCCCCAGAGTTTGACTGCACTTGCCGTGTGTGGGCTGGTGAAGTCGATGTTGCAGCGTTCGATCTCGACAGGCTCCTCGTCTGTTAAATTGGTGACGCACGGGGAGCCCCATCTAAAAAAACCTGGGTGGTCTGTTGCACGGATGATGAGGCTGTTACCTTCTTCTCGAGGAACTGCTTTTTGTTCATGCAGTCCTTCTCTTTATGGTTGTTCGCGCGGCGGTACTTATTCGCGCACCATGCGCACACGTGGACCTTCCTGTCTGGCATCTGTCCATGTGTCGCCGTGAAACCGCAATCATTTCCCCAGTTCCAAGGGTGGCATGGCTTCCCGTCCGTGTCACGATTAAATTTGTGTCAGTTCTCCATCGCTCTGCCTACGCCGCCAGCTGCCTGGGTGGTGTTGTAGTTGAGGCGAGTGTTCTTGTTAAGAGCTGTGTTGCTGACACGCACTCCCAAGGCAAAGACGTCCCATTGTACATCTTTCACCGCGTACTGATCCAGCCATCTGTTCGGCAGCCGCCCACCGTCTATCATAGAGAAGACGAGCTCTGACCATAGGCGGCATGTTTCCCACTGCCAGTCCTTCGGCATGGTAGCTAGTTGATGGATGTGGTCTATTATTGAGTCTGTCCAGGAATCAGGGATCTCGGGTGCCCTGAGCATAGTGCACAGCGCTTCCAGATACTCAGGCCAGGTCGCCTCGCTGAGGCCAATCCTCTCCCTCTTATCTCTGCGAATTACGTAATGGTGTGGAAGCCGAGCTATTTTACTTTTTTTCTTTCCGAGTGCCGCGCCGGCTGCCACCAGCAGTTCCTATATGTTGCCCGGGCCGTCATCGTCCTCCAGGTGATCCCAGTTATGTCGTGCATTGAACCTCATATGGCCTCCACCCAGGATTGGTGCGGAGTTATAGAGGTCCCGGTATTGTTCGTCACTGTCTGCAGTGTCCCTATAGGCTACTTTGCTTTTTTATACTTGGTGCCGGTGGCCGTCCTCGGTGCGGTGACGTGCTTTGTCACTCGCGTACGATGTCGGGTTGATTTATTCAGCATGTGTTGTGTTTGGTCAGCACTGTCACTGTCACTATCCGATTCCCCCGATGAGGTGTTTTCCTCGTCCTGCGCAGCCTTCCTCCTTGATCGCGACTTATGGTTAAATGCGTCCATCCTATCAGCTATCTCAGACCTGATGGTTGACATCTGAGCCTCCATGGCACGGCTAACGGCTGAGTTGACAGCCTGCAGGATCATGTCTGTAGCTGTTGCCTGTGTCGATGTTGACGCTTCCTGTATCGACGACGCTGGTTCACTGGCCGGAGGGCGATCCGGTGAGACATCTGTGGTGTCTCCATGGAGGTCCGGTTCCGACTGGGCCTTCCTTGTTCGCCCCCGCAGCTTCGGGGTATCGTTTTTTCGTGCTTTCCTCTATGTTTTCCTTGTGTTCGGCATCTTGGATGATAATAACTGTAGCTATGTAAGGGACCTTGACCCAGACACTTAATGTCAAATGTACAAAAAATTATATAGGTATGTTGTAACTCGTCTATGGATTGAATGGCCTCCGGTATATGAAGTAGTAAAATGATGTAGTAAAATTGTGAGATAACTTGGTGAATTGTCATTGACAATGTATTTGGTGTAAATAGATACCGGTAAATGGCGTGGAGTAAAATGTAAATGTCTATAATGTCAATGTAATGAAATAGTGCTAGAAAGTCAGTAGTATAAATTAAAGTATAATAAATAGTATAAATAAATAAGTGTAAAATAAGGCTATAAATAGCTGAGTCAGTCTTTTAAAACCGACAAAAATGTCGAATAAAAATCAGGTCCTAACCAACAAACAAATCGTCGACACTCTTTCGTCGTTGTTATCTGGTACAAATAAGGCTTCAAAGTCAGTAGTATAACATAGTTAGTATAAATAAATAGTATAAATAAATAAATAAATAGTGTAAAATAAGGCTATAACAAGTCGAATCTGAAGATGCTCTCTGTGCTCCTTGCCGATCTCGAAGCTCTTTTATACGCTTTAGCTGCTGGGCTATGGCGGCCACGTAGAACCCTGGGCCTGGTTCTAGCATCCCAAGGTCCATACCTCGCCGTGCCAAGCCAGTCAGTAATTCCGTCGAGAATTATATGCAAATAACGGCTATAACAAGTCAAATCTGAAGTTGAGATAGACAAAATTGTCGAATAAAACAAATGAATTGTCTTTTTGTGAATAGTGGGAGCAATCGTTGACACACAAGTCGGCTGATTGTCAAATTTGTTCAACTTCCTTAGCTGAACGTCATCCGTCCCGATACCGCTCCTCCTTGTTATTACGCATACCACGTCGACACACAGGCAGTCGACCTGTCGACACACTGATGACACAATAAGAGGTTTACTTTGCCAATACCGTTGAATCTATAGTGAAATATTTTTTGTTTTCTACGATACCATCAGTCGAGACCATGAGTCCTCGACACACTTGCACGGCTAGGCGAGAAGACGGGAGCAAGACAGGTAGCATGAAATCCTTGACACACTTGCATGCCTAGCGAGACGACAGGAGTCACACAGGTAGCATGTAGACTGTGTTAACGTATATAATTGACACAAAAACTGAATAGGTGTAGCATCGATAGCAGCCAGGCGGGTTGTGGTGGCTTGAACGAGATGGGGATTGAACTCGTGACCGATTTGGCGGGAACCAAGCCGGTCGAGTCAGGTCGGATCGCCCCTAGCGGTAGTGGTGGAGTAACTGGTGGCGCCGCCTATCGCCTCGTTAGGCAAGGTTCTCCACACCGTAAATTACTCATGTTACGAGTAACAAGCACAATTGAATATTATGAACATACTATTCACAGGAGCATTATCTTCACAGGAGCATTCTAATGATATATGTTGTTAGGTTCCATTCTCAATATTAAAGTAGCTGCAGACTATGACAGGTCACCCCTATTTGTTTCTATATGAAAACCGTCTTGGTTTTTCAAGACGACTTGAGAAACCAAGCCGTTTTGATTTCCTAGTCATCAGGTTGGAGAGCTTACCTCGTTTGAGCTACGGTGCTTAAAGTACCTAATTCGAGTACCGGATCAATTTCCAAGGTCGAATTTCATATAGGATTATGGTGCAGGTTCACAAATATAGTTGTGGAACACTGAGTTTTAGGAGGTTTTCATATTGGAATACATCACTAGAAAGCAAATAATTATATCTAATTTCTTGAATATTGGAAGGATATTTAGTTGGGACCGGATTGAGTAAATTAACAGTGAATATTAGGAAATAATTCAGTAGTTACAACACATGGCTACAGGACAGAACTTCCCATGATAGTACTGTGTTGGTATAGCCATTAATCCCAAACAATAGAGGAACCTCCAGTCAACAATGGGGGTATATGCTGGTATGTGGCCCACTTATATACTTCCACTTGCCACTGGGGGAGCTCCTGTGAGGACTGTTGTACATCTTCTTTTTTTAAAGATATATTTTTTTCATACCAATATATATATATATGCATAATAAATAATTCACTGTGATTATGCATGTGATGCATAATCACCACAAATATGGCTTGTCTTGCTGGTACAACATTAAGAAAAACCTACCTTAAATATTATTGTATTTGATTTATTTTATTGTTGGTTATCACTTTTTATTTCTTTTCATATTATTTAAGGGAATGCCGGTGCCGGAAGGCCTGGGGACGGGAGGCCAGTAAGCTATGCTCATAAATAACACTGTAATTATGCATCTGATGCATAATCCCCACAAATATGGCATTTCTTGCTGGTACAGCAACATTAACATTAAACTTACCATGTATATTATTGCATTTATATTTAATTTATTTTGTTGTTGGTTATCACATTTTATTTATATTTATATTATTTGAATTGAGGCCTGGTGCCGGCAGTCTCGGTGCCGGGAGGCCGGGAACCCTGGAGCCGGGAAGCCGGAATTCCTTGTGCTGATAGGCTGCCATCTCCTCCCACCTCGAACCCGAAGCCCATATGACTATTATATATGCTATACATATACCTATGCATACCTATACATACATATATATATACATATACTTTCATACATATACATACATACATATACATACATACATATATACATACATGTACATACACACATACATATGCATACATAAACAGACATATGCATACATATACATACATACATATACATATGTATAGATACATATACATACATATAAAATAGAAGAGAGTGATCTCAGATTTGTGTCTGCCATTTGGAGGCATTGGTACAAACTACTGTATGTAGACCAACATTTTGATGGTTAGTATTGTAGTATTCATACTATTACTTATATCCTATTCACATTAATTTTTATATTTACCTACTATGGACCAAATTATGTAACTACCATAGTCCTAAGTCTGAAATAAAGAATTGAATGAATGAATATACATATACATACATATACATACATATACATACATATACATACATACACATACAATTATCTTATGCATAATCCCCATGAATATCTCATTTCTTGCTGGTACAGCAACATTAATAAAAACTTACCTTGTATATTATTGCATATATATTTCAATTTTATTGTTGGTTATCACATTTTATTTATATTTATATTATTTGAATTGAAGCCTAGTGCCGGGAGTCTCGGCGCCGGGAGGCCGTGAACCCTTGTGCTGGGAAGCCGGGATTCCCAGCTCCGATAGGCTGCTGTCTCCTCTCTCCCCCCCCCCCCCGAAACATAAACCCCCTATGCATATTATAAATGTTATACATATACATATATATACATACATATATATACATACATATATAATACAATACATATATATACATGCACATACATATATATACTTACATATACATACATACATACATATACATACAAAATCCTCCGGTGCGACTGACACTGGTCTACATACGGTGGAGGTGAGGAGGGTAGGTGGAGCCACCCGTACAGCGTTTGTCTTACGGAGTATAACAATAAAGTAATAATTAACGCTTACCTATCTTTATACTTGCATAATTCGTTATACATCACATATATACATATGCAGACATATACATACATATATATTAACATACATATATATACATATATATATACATACATACACATCTATATATACATATGCAGACATATATACATGAATCTACACATATCCATATAAATACATATTGTATTTAGAGATGACTGCATCACATATCTTAGAGTGGTCCTCCATTTGTCACTGCTAAGTTAATCCATATGTAGTCTGTGTCACTCTCAGACTTATTGCAACAATGCAATGGGCCTAAGCTCTGACACTTTCACACTCAGATTTTAACCAAACACTGCCATTACCCTAAATAACATTCCATTTATATTTAATAAATATTTGATTATGCATGTACATGTACACATACTTTTAAAGCTATATTTATATATGCATATATGCACATACATATGTATGTACTATATATAATATATAAATAATATTGCAATATCAGGTGAAGAATAACTTACCAGTGTTCCTAAATGTAAGGATGACTGTGCCAGATCCATCACAATGGTAATCCATTTGCAAGTAACGAGTTGACTGTTGTGTAGTGTGTGCCTTCAGAAATATGTGTGTGCAGTGCACTGTGGCACACACCCTTATAAACCAAATCCAATCCACTCTCACACCTATTCAAAGGGCATAAGCTCTGACACATTCACACTCAGTGAGCTCAGCTGTCAGTGGAGGTGCAGCCCAGAGAACCATTGGCAAACTGAGGTGTGAAAGCTTTCCTTGGCAGTTTTTGGTTAAAATCTGAGTGTTAAAGTGTCAGAGCTTGGCCCCATGTAATAAGTCTGAGAGTGAAACAGACTACACATGGGTTAACTTACCAGTGACAAATGGAGGACCACTCTACAAGATGTGATGCAGTCATCTCTAAATACAGGATGTATTCAGATATATATATATATATATATAATTATGTAGTCACATATATAGGTCTCAATATGTATATATGTATACATATATGTAGATGTGAATGCATGTATATATAGACATATATACACATAGGTGCATATGTAATATGTATATACACATAGGTATATTTATATGTATACATATATGTATGTGTATATGTATATTTATATTATATGTATACATACATGTATATGTAAATCTAAAAATAATTAGAGTCAGTTAAAGTAGAGTTGGGAAAGTTGACTTTGAGTAAGAGTGTATTGCACATGTAATATGCAATGTATCTGGACACTTTGATTATTGTTTTTTATGTATATACAGTATAACCATTTATCCTATAAAAAAAGTCGGTGGGATCTCAGGTGACCTTATAACCACATACAAGTTTGGTTTAACTGTACCAGAAGTGGCCTGGGGCATGAAATTCTGTTTGGATTAACTGATCATTTGGATTAAATGACTTTGGTTTAACCAACTTTTTTATATGATAAATGGTAGTATTTTGCGGGCCGCCCAAAAAAGTTTGGATTAACTGATCATTTAGTTTAACCGAGCTTGGTTTAACGGGGTTGTATTGTATCCATATATAAACATATATTTGCTGAGTGGTTGGCATTTTTATTTGATTTATTTTACTTTTGTTTATTACTTTTTACTTCTATTCAAATATGTGGGATGTGGTGGAGGGAGGCTCGGAACTGGGAAGCTGAGAGGCTATGCATATCGTTTTCAATTGATAAAGTGTTTATTAATATATGTATATATGGTGTCACAACAATAAAATAAATCAAATACAATAATATTTAAGGTAGGTTTTTCTTAATGTTGTACCAGCATCTTTGTGGTGATTATGCATCAGATGCATAATCACAGTGAATTATTTTTTATGCATATATATATTGGGATGCAAAAAATATATCTACATGATGCACAACAGTCCCCACAGGATCTCCCCCAGTGGCAAGTGGAAGTATATGAGTGGGCCACAGACCAGCATATACCCCTATTGTTGGCTGGAGGTTCCTCTATTGTTTGGGATTTATGGCTATACCAACAAAGTTATAACATGGGCAGTTCTGTCCTGTAACCATGTGTTGTAACTACTGAATGATTTCCTAATATTCACTGTTAATTTACTCAATCCGGTCCCAACTAAATGTCCTATGAATATCCAGGAAATTAGATATGATTTTTGGCTTTCTAGTGATGTATTCCAATATGTAAACTTCCCAAAACTCAGTGTGCCATAACCATATTTTTGAACCTACTACCTAATCCTATATAAAATTCGACCTTGGAAATGGAACCGGGGTCGAATGAAGTATTTAACCACCATAGCCCGATCGAGGTAAGCTCTCCAACCTGGTCATAGCCCCTACCTGATTAGGGATTGGCTTTAAAACAGTTTTTTTTACAAGACATTACTTGTCAAATCACTAGTCGAAAACGGCCATTGTTACAGTTAAACCAAAACAACATATCCTCTGCCAAACAGACTGGTGGGTTAACTTAGGGGCCATCCAAAATCGTTCACATGTTCACGGTCCTACAAAGCATACTATTTTTTACAGAACCCCGCCCCTCGATGTAGTATACACCAACATTTAAACACTTCGTTAAATACAACATTGTAAATATCAACATTTCATTAACTGATAAGTCATACTCGACTGACAACCCCACGTTTTATCCTTTGTGCGACCGTGAAAATGTTGAAAACTGTTGTCGGCCGCTTACACTAAGTTACAGCTGTCGTCATATCGCTAGGCGTGCTTTATGTGAAAGTACGACGTCTGAACACTTTGACTTCTGGATACTGAATGGTTTATTCATGGCCTAGGGCATGCTTGACCCACCGGCTAAACTTTCCATGACGTCATCTCATTAGCATATACCTTTGTCTCAAACTCTGCATCTCGTTAACATATATTAACCACACACCTGTACATCTATTACGCATATATCACATCCCCCCCTCAAAGTATTTCTGAAATATAAAATGTTTCAAAATAACCATGACAAACACACAATATACAATAAAATATATGCGTACTTAACTTCAACACAAGTCCTTGCAATGTCTCAGCGCTCAATGCGCTTAAGTCCTCAGTGTCCGGCTGTAATGCCTGACGTCATGAAATGTCCATCAGATATCATATACTAACGAAAATATCTGAAATAAACTTAATCCTACATGCACATGTTACACGTGTACACATTCAATCTACACTGACCTCCTACAGGTCTAACCTGCTCGCCGGCCTTATCAGCCGACCTGACCTACTTAGATTAGCCGCACTGTTTACATTCGGCACTGACGCTGACCAGTTTGCGTCTGCCCGACAAGCTCGGGTCGCCCCCCCACAGGCGCCCTGATAATCTGCACCCGGTTACGATACAACATATTACCCGACTCGTTCAAAATTTGATATTCTCTCCCAGAAACACCAGTCCGTCCCAAAATAACTGGCTTACCACACTTCCGGTCATGAAACGCTTTCTGACTTCGCTGCCGTTTGGCTGTCTGGCTTCTCTTCGGATTTTGCGTTTCGGGCACCAAAATTTCCTCCGCCATAGGCAACCTGCCCCTCAACCTCCTGCTCATTAGCAGCTGTGCCGGAGATGCATTAACCTCCTGCTCATTAGCAGCTGTGCCGGAGATGCATTTAAGATGGGCAACGGAGTATTACGATAGTTTAGCAAAGCTAACTGAAAATCAGACCCAGTTTTCTCGCAGTTCTTTAACATGTCCTTGACTGTCTGCACAAACCGTTCCACTAGCCCATTGCTACGAGGATACTGTGGACTGGAATACACGGCCTTAAACCCATAGTGTAGCGCAAACTCCCTATACTCATGGCTCTTAAACTGTGGACCGTTGTCTGAAATGACCTGACTAGGAATACCGTGCCTTGCAAAATTATCCTTCAACGCTTCAATAACGGTGACAGATGACGCATCGCCCAACAGAGTCACCTCTGGATACTTGGTGTAGTAATCTACAGTTATCAGGTAATTCTTATGCTCTAACTCAAACAAGTCGGCACCAACTTTTCATACGGTTGACAGGCGATCAGGTGATTTATCAAGGGCTCATTATGCAAGTTTTTCCGGTTGTTTTCGCAAGTGTCACACCGACTGACCTTATCTTCAATTTGCTTATTCATATTCGGCCAAAACATACAGCCCCACGCCAACTGTTTGGACTTTGTCACACCTAGGTGTGTCTCATGTCACGCCTCTATCATTTCACCACGAAGACCCGGAGGAACCACCACCCGATTGCCGTTCATTACAAGATTATTTTCTATCGTTAAGTCGTGTTTGTAGGGGATGTACTGCCTCAGACACGTCGGTGTGTGTATGCGTGTAGTGTCCCACCCATCTTCAATGTGTGAGATCAACATGGACATGGATACATCCTTCTCATACTCATTTACAATCTTACTCAACAAACTCGACGACTGCATGTCCACTGCGGCAACGCAGAACGTGTCATCGAACAGGCTATCATGACCTACTTTGATGCCATGCGCCCTGGACAACGTGTCTGCAAAAAACATCAAAGAACCCTTCACATGACATAACTGAATATTGTAATTTTGCAATCGCATTCTCTGCATCTTAGCCGAAAGTTGATGTATCGGTTTCTGCATTATCGCCACTAACGGCTTGTGGTCCGTTTGAAATTGAACTTCTTTGCCAAAGATATACTTATGAAACCTCTGGCATCCGAAACATATGGCGAGCATTTCTTTTTCTATAGTGGCATAACCACACTGCGCTGAGTTAAGCGCACGAGATGCGAGTGCGATCGGTTTGTCATCTTGCATCAACACGGCACCTAAACCTGACTGACAAGCATCTACCTGAATCACAATAGGTTTCTTAACATTATAATATGATAACACAGGAGCAGTTCTTAACTTCTCCTTCAACTTATCGAACGCACCCTGCTGTTCGGCTTGCCAGTGCCACGCTACGTCCTTAGCCAGGAGCGTGCGTAGTGGTTTAGCTATCTCGGACATCTTGGGTATGAACTTGTGTCCATATCCAACCAGGAACCTTTGGACGCCTTGTTTGTCACACGGCTCTGGCATGTCAACTATTGCTTGTATTCTGTCTGGATCAGGCTTCACACCCTGCTGGGTAAGTTGATGACCTACATATTTCACTGTAGTTTTGCATAGCAAAGACTTAGCATCATTTAATTTCAGATTAACCGACCTAGCTCGGTCCAACACAGCTCGGAGCCGCTCGTTGTGCTCCTCAACCATTGACCCATATACCAAAATATCGTCCATGACTATCCCGATACCGGGTATATCGCCCATGACACGGTGCATTTCCTGAATAAAAATGTCACCAGCTGTTTTGATGCCAAAAGGCAAGCGGGTATACCTGTACCGGCCCCACGGAGTATTGAACGTGCACAAACATGAACTTTTGTCATCTAACTCTATCTGCCAATATCCTGTCTTTGCATCCAAAACTGAAAAATACTTTGCATCTGCCATTTTGGCAATAATTTCGTCAATCATTTTGGTAGGAAAAGGCCCTCTTTATCGCCTTGTTCAACTTAGTCGGATCCAGACAAATCCTGATCTTGTTTTTTTTTTTTACGATCGTTATAGAATTAACCGACTCGGTAGGTTCATCCTGTTCAACTATGACACCTAACTCAACTAGATTTATCGACATGAATGATAGCATTTGCCTTGATCAACCTCAAACCCTGAAACACATCTTTGTATTCGCTTACCAGCTTCTCCGCCCGAGCCCTGGGACTGTTCATCGGCTCGGAAATGTTCGTCGGCATAGCGCAGTGCACCTCATCCACACGCACCAGCAGGTTCAAAGTCACACAAGCCTGCATGCCCAAAATAGGCTGACAATCCGGTACCATTTGGAACTTGAGCACTCTGTCGTTGACGTCCAGCAGCGCCTCCCCGTCAGGAGTGATCCGGTGACCGGAGAACGTCACCAACGAACACCTGGTGTTCATCAGCCGCCCCAGAGCAACTCTGTTGAAGACGTACCTCAGCAGTACGTTTGCCTCCGAACCGGTGTCGAGCTTGAACTTGACAGGACAACCGTTCACCCGAACGATCGCGTGCCACAGCTCGGCATCCTGACCGGCACCACGGTCGACGGCACCGATGAACATATCCGTTGCCAGCACGTTGACCTCCGCCGGATCCGGGTCCTGCTCAGCATTGTGAGGGTCGGGCTCTTCCATGGTAAGCTTGTTGATCCTGCCCAGCCTGCTCCTGCAGACCTTACCGAAGTGCCCGATCTTCTTACAGGCTATGCAAGCCTTTCCTTTCGCTGGGCCGACTCCCCGGCGGTGTTCATATCCACAGTTCTGGCAGCAGATCTTGAACTCTCCAGCACCGGCGCCGCCGGCATTCCAAGATGGCCATTTCCAAGATGGCGTCGCCGATGACCGAACCGCCGGTGCACCGGTACACGCATTAGCATAGTTCCGAATGAAATCAATCTCCTTACTTTCCACGTCTGATTTGGTGTCCTCCAACAGATCTGAATTCACTCATTTCACACATACTAACACATTTTCCCAACGTTAACTCCGTAATTTGAAGCAGTTTGTTCCGCAAGTTCACTCTTTACGCCAGCTACTATCCGATCGCGCAACAGCGACTCCTCCACCGTACCATACTCACAATGTCTCTCAACGACGTGATGTATGTAGCCATATTTTCCATAGCCTGACTATGTGAATTAAACTTATATCGTGTGATAATGAGACTGCATTTACCGATACAGTAAATCCGAAATGCTCCCGTAAGCGGCACGATCTTATCTTGATCAGCACGAGCGATATCCATATTGGCGAAAACCTTTTGAGCCTCCTTGCCAGCAACGTGAAGAAAGATGCAGCATTGCACTCGTTCTGTCTTCAATACGACACCTGCCGCAGTAGCCTAAATATCATATGCTCTGATCCATGTTTTCTAGTTCGATCTTGCGTTATGGCTGAGGACAAGCTGACCAGGCAGCCGCAAACCCGGCAACGTATTAGCGGGCGGCATTCTTCCTCATCTGACACCATGTGAAAGTATGACGTCTGAACACTTTGACTTCTGGATACTGAATGGTTTATTCACGGCCTAGGGCACGCTTGACCCGCCGGCTAAACTTTCCATGACGTCATCTCATTAGCATATACCTTTGTCTCAAACTCTGCATCTCGTTAACATATATTAACCACACACCTGTACGTCTATTACGCATATATCACACTTTACAGCTGTACACGCCCATTCACAATGTGGACTTGGCTAACGGTATCCATAGGCTAGACATGGAAATGTGGCCAACTTCCCTCAAAGAGGGCGTGGTCTCACCCATGGAGGCGTGGCTAAACCCTGTCCGCTCAATATTCAATGTGGGCGTGTCTACAATCTAGTATGTGTCAATCGCATGTGCTATTTATAGTATTGGAATATATTGATTTGGTTAAATACTGAGCTGTCAGTTGAACTACGAATGTAATTTATTCAAATTTATATATTATACTCATCACAATTTTCCACATAATAAAGTATCGGTTTTATGGGAAACTTCAGCGTTATCTGCTCATATGTATATATCTTAAAAGAATAACCCATTCTAATATTTTTCTCCTTTATCTATTTATTTATTTAAATATACTTGTTCAAAGTCAGTTGAATATGTTGAAGTGATGTACATGTTTATTTTTTCCTCTATATTTGACCAACAACATTATTGCTAGGATTGCATACAAAGGCCAGTTTAACAAACCAGACAAATCTGATTTGCTTTCTATACTTACAACTCAGCTAACAAAAAAATGTAGTATGTAGTAAATAACGTTATATAACATTATTTTATAACATTATAGTGACGTTTTTAATGTCACTGACGTTTTTAATGCAGGTTAGTTTCCCAGTAAATGGTCATAAGATGGTTGGCCCAGATCATCCCGTCCTCGTTGCCAAATTTGTAGTGAAGATCGCACCAATATCAACTAGATTAAGTTGGATTAGGTTTGGATATACTTTATATCTCACATGTCTTTACAGTCTCTTCCAAAATGGCTACCCTCTGTCTCAATCACAATATACCCCAAAACATGACAATACATGTTATAACGTCAGGATAACGTTCCTAATACATTATGACATTACAATACATGGTATAATGTACAATAACCAAATACTAACGTTAGCCTGACATTATCTAACGTTATGCGTTAGCTGGGAATTGACACATGCTTACACTTGCAGCACACACTTTTTATCCGTTTTTGTGTGTGAGTTTTTTCTTCTTCTCTGTGTGAAAATTCTAGTTTCTAATGGATAACAAAATGGCGATTAAGATTTGAAAGTGGAAGGTATTAAATAAACGCAATAGACTTTATTCACAGAAACAAGCTGGAACCGAGACTCCCGAGACCTAAGCTGACTGATCGGCTATTGGCACAGTGGCGTTTTGCTTAGACTTAAAGGCCGGTGTGGCGTGCTCAGCCATGTACCTAGATAAAAGATTCACCCGGTACTTGTAGTACACAGGTGAAAGACAACGTAGTCTAAATACGGGCGAATATAGCTTTAGTATGGAACAAGAAGTAGAATACCTGCCTCCAGTGTCAAATGGTTACTTATATCGGCACACAGTTGGTGAAATGGGAGAGAATGCAAAGACAAGATGGCGGCCGCAGAACGCCATCGATTTCACTTTTAAATCTTATTAAACTAGATATTATATTATATTTTTCAACTCAAAGGTAGCGGGCTATCAATAAGACATATGTAAAGAATAATTGTTGCTTCTTAGATTATGAAATTAGGCTCTCAATTCTTTAACCCGCTTTTTCAACCATTTTTATATAGGGTTGGTATTCACCCGTGTACTGCGAGTACCGGGTGAATCCTTTATCTACCGTGTACCGTGCTCAGCCGTGTGCATAAACTCAAACTCAAGGCATTGTCAATGGTCGGGAGTCACTAACGTTATAAATTTAATATAATGTTTTTGGTAAAGATATTTTCTATATGTGTACCAAGCAATTTGTTTCTAGGTGGTGTGGTTTTAGAGATATTTCACTTTTCCTGGATTTTCTGTATGAAGATTGCTCACCACCATTGACAATGCCTTGAGTTTGATGGTACGCGCAGTGCAAAACATTAGTTTTAATCAAAATTAATAGAAATCAAGAACCCTAACCTTATAAACTTAATATAATCTTTTTGGTGAATATGTTTTCTATATGTGTACCAAGCGATTTGTTAATATGTGGTGTGGTTTTAGAGATATTTCACTTGTTCTGTATGTTCTGTATTTTCTGTATGAAGATTACTCACGACCATTGAAAATGCCTTGAGTTTGAGTCTATGCACACGGCTGAGCACGGTACACGGCTGAGCACGCCATACCGGACTCTCAGGCCGTAATCGATTAACACGACCCGGGCGACTCCAGTCACCCGAGTCGTCAGAATTTCAAATCGAACACCGCGAGTAGAGTCGACAAATACACGTGCCGTGTGCAAAATGACCCGACCCCAGTAACCCACTTCTTGGCTGGGGTTTGCTAGGAGCGATGACATCACATCTGCCCTGGTACCTGTAGGATAACAGCTATCAGTACAAGTCCTACATGTTGTTTTAATGCTGCCTTTTTTTAATAACCCCGATTGTCAGCTTATACAATCATAAAATACTTTAAATCCTATTTTGCTGTACTTGTATCAGTTAGTAAAACAATTTATTAAGTTTTAGATCAAGTCACCATTTTTCCACCCCGAGCATGGAGAAGCGTATTCATTTATTCAACCCGAGTCTGTAGGATGTGTGCATGCGCCAAAAAGTGGCTCGGGTGACCCGAGTTGATTAATCGATTACGCCCTCAGTGGCTGGATGAAGTGGTCAGGTGCCAATTAAGACCCTGACCCGCCCCATATCAATTTGGTGGAGGCGCTGCCTTTTAATAGTTGATGCTGATAGCCATGGCGTGTCCACCTATCACAGTACTTAGTGTGACTCCATGTGGTTTCTGGCCACATAAATGGCTATTTACAAACACTCAGTGGGTAGTTGTTATGGCGACTGACTTGTCAATCACTAGCTCAGTAGGTTTGGCTATTTGCTATATGATTTATAGCCATTAGGCAATATATTATTGCCAATCGCCTAGCTATCTCTATGTACTGAATGTTGAACACATTCTCAGGAAATGTCCCATATATATAGGGCGGAGTGGCAGAGACCAGTTGAGTTTGAAGGCAGAGGAGGGAGGGTGGGGGGGTGTCAGCTCGCAACCATGAGCTACATTATCCTGCAAGCGCAGTACAGTGACGTCATAATGATGTAGTGTAAAAGCAGGTGATGAAAAGGTGTGATTAGAAGAAAGCATTCTTGTGCTTTAACCCAACACGGTCTGCACACTTTGTGGGTGTGTCTAAACCATCCTTATACACGATGGGCGTGTCTAAACCATACTTATGGTGCAGTCACACTACGACGTAATGGGCGACGTGACTCCGATGTGGGTGACTTTTTGTCATTACGTCGGGTCACGTTAAAGTCACGTTACAGTGATGTTAAGGTCTTGTCACATCACGTCCACTCTCGTCGCCTCTCGTCGGAGGACGTTGAGGTTTTGGACATGTTGAAAAAACTTCGATGTAGCTCAACGAGTTGATAAGACGTTCATGTCACTTTACGGTCACGTTAGGCTCTCATTATGACCACGTCATCTACGTCAGGTCAAGGTCGCCTCACGTCCACGCTGTCGGGTGGGACGGTTACTAGACCACGTTCCGGTGTCGTTTTCGTCGTACATCTCGTCGAAGCCCCGTTACGGTCACATCGAAGCCCTGTTACGGCCTCATCGAAGCCCCGTTCCGGTGTCGTTCCGACGACGTCCGAATCTCGTCGAAGCCTCGTCGAAGTCCCGTTGTGATCACGTCGACGACGTCGAGCGTGCGAGGAAGTCGCTAGGATCTCGTTCGCCAAATTAATTTCTTCTACCTCCTCTCTCGTTCCCGATGTCGTTACACCCACGTCGACCATGCCGCGGTGTCGTCCAACTATTTACGTTGGCCATTAGTGTGACTGCACCATTATACACGTAGTATATAGTCCGGGTTCGGTCTTTAAACACTGCGTGCTAAAATGTGATACGTAAGTATGAGGTTGCCATGGAATTCCAGAATGCGCTTTGATCAAATTGGAAAAACCTACCCAAGGAATCAAAATAAAATGTTAATTTAGTATCTACTAGTAGTAATAGCTGTGCTTTGAGTAGTTTCCATACACATTAACCACCTATGCCGCCACCATGACACTGCCCCTTATGAAGTTGTGCAATCTAAATTCATAATCCGATGAAAGCATCACATTTTTGGAAACCAACTGACACTGAAATATCCAACTGAAATATTTGAAACCTATAGTATACAGCATTTTGGCATTCACACCAAAACTAAATTGTCCATGTTTTCACTTTAAATATCTCAAACTAAAGAGAAGTAGATCATAACAATAAACCTAATACATTTATTTAAGAAAATGGCAGAAACTCAAAACCATCGGATTATGCAACTGAGTCCGATAAAAGCATTACTTTAAAAGAAACCACAATACGTAGTCAAATTTGATCTTACATATTCAATTTAGATACTGGTGCACTTTTTAAGTAGTTGTTCCTGCACAGAAGGGAATACATGATCAACGTTCATATATGTACATTAGAATTAAATAAAAGCAATCAATTAAATAGAACCTGTCACTGTTGAAGCTTATGTGTGTCCAGCATTTCGGCATGAATACCCACAATTAATTTAGCAGCCTTTCACTTCAAATATATCAAAAGTTAGGCATATATAATCAAAATTACTTTAAATAAAGTAGATTATTCCCACCAACCTAATGCATTTATCTAAAGATTATGGCAGGAATTGAAACCATCAGATTATGCAACTTTAAACCTGAGTCAGAGCTGGGTGGTCCAAGCTCCACCTCCTGGCGTCCCTTTCTAACTAACTTCCGGTCCTTACTCTGTCCCAATTGCCACACTATGTATGATCAATTTGGTGGCTAAAACTAGATGTTGACACATTTGAGGGGGATATCGTTTATATATATATATATATATATAGTATAGTTATATGAATCTTACCTGGGGACACCAGACGGGGTGGCCGAGTGGGTTGGAGCGTCCGTCTCCCGTGCTGGTAGATCGTGGGGTCGTGGGTTCGAGTCCCGGTCGAGTCAAACCAATGACTTTAAAATTGATACTTGTCGCTTCCTAACCAGGCGCTCAGCATTATTAGGATAGGGCAAGGACTGGTGTGCTCAGTGTCAGGATAATGTGACTGAGTGGGATATCAGGTCATGGTGCCGGCGGCCTGGTTTCCCAGTGGGACACCAGTGGGACAGCACTATAAAGGCGCCATGAGTGCGCACTGTCACAAGTCGGTACCCGTCCTGATATGACCTTAGATGTTGCTAGGACCTAAAACAACAACAAACTTACCTAGGTACAGATAATGGATAACTGTTTCCAGAGGTACAAGCCTCGGATAGTCGTGGGCTAGGGAGAGGGAAGCACATCCGGGTTCAGCAATCTTCACCTACTTATTGAGGGTAAAAATGTTCTACTAATATGGATACTATAAATGTTTTCGTTTTGGCACAAGCAAACGTAATAGTCGTGGCAGGGTGTGGTGGGCGTGCCTAGCCCACGACTATTCGAGGCTTGTATCACCACCGTAATAGTCCATCTAGCGAGTGTGTCCCTTGAAATGGCTTTGTGTGGTTTAATAACACTTATCAATAGTTGCCTAGAGTTCCTTATTCCTTTTGTCTTGGATATATATTCCTTAATTGTAGACACAACACAAATATGTTACTCCTCTGGGAAGCTAGTGAGATGCACTAAAGATAGTGGATCCCCTGTACGGTTTGATTTTTTTAAATTATCTAAATCAAACTGTAAAAATATACGGATTTTCGGTTAAGAATTATATATTGGCAGAGAGCATTATTATTCTTGAGCGACGGAGTGGGGACGATGTTATCTAAACTAAAAGTAATAATATCCCACTCCCATTATGACATGATATAAGCTGTGTGAAATATATGTTCATATATTATGCCTGAGATTAATGAAGAGATGTTCCTATATAAGAAGCAGTACATGATTGTTGAAATGTTTCTCTATGCATCCATAAAGAGTGCAATTGGAGAAAAGACCATTTTAACAGAGATCTATTGTAACTGTATAGCTACCTGCCCCCCCTTCCTGGACCACTGGGCAGGTCCACCAGCCTAATTTGCATATACACACAGGGCACCACCTGCAGCTGGGTTGAGTGACAGCCACCCCTACTGGGGGCGGGGGGACGGGGGGGGGGTGCCACCCACCCTGACTGTGGGGGTGCCTGATTGGCTGGCTGTGGACTGCCCAGTCACCTCCATCCCATTGGCCCTCTGACCACACTAGCCTCAAACCTGAGATCATTATTCTAGATTCTGCTTCAGACACACTGAAGAGAGATCACTCTACTCCTGGCTCTTGAGTGAGACACACCTACTCTTGAGCAGGAACCGCAGACACTCTGTCTGATGCTATCAAAATTCATCTATTCCAATTGAGTGTGTACGCAGCCATAGGACTCCTGTCCCATGGGCTGTAGGCACTGATTTCTTATACAGGCTAAAGAGGTATTGAGATTTTGGTGTGGCTAGAAGGCAAGGGGTGTGGATGATAGGTCACTGGTAGGTGGACAGGAGTTGGTGTTATTAAAGCACAACTTCTCCACTGTTTATCTGTGTGACTTGTCTTCATTCTTCCTTAGCATTGGTTAATGAGTTGATAGATAAGTGATATGAAGGGGACAGTTTCTGTAGTATTATCTGGTGTCCCAAACGTGGCCGGGCATACAGAAATATTATAAAACATCACCTCCTTCATGTCTATCTCTAATCCGTTTAGAGCCATTGCCACAATAGTCTGCCCACTATGTCCAGTTACTAATAATAATAATATTGCTAACTCATAACCTAACTCTTTAACAGATAAATGTTTATTACAAGGCCAATCCTCAAATAACTTAAAAACTACTGATACTTCCTAAAACGGATTATATTTTGGCTTTGGTGGGTTTCTTTCGTATACATACCTAAGAAAACAATGAACTATGTGATGTTTCCCCACTGATTGTCCATCTATTCTTGGTAAAATAATAGCATTAATTTCACCATATCCTAATCGTACGTGCTCAAGCATTCTGAGAAAACGTACTACCTGAGCTATTGATGGTTTCAATAGCCTAACGCCTTTGAGTAAACAATGTAAACCCCACTTCTTCAAAAGTTGTATACAATTTCACTGTTCCTTTTTTCTCCAAGCATGAGCTGTAAGTCTCCGCTGAGTAATTTTATGTAATCCAAATTGTTCTAAATATTTATTTTAAAAAGGAATGCCACCAGAGAGGTTGTATTCACGTCTCCATAGGTCAGAAGCGGTCCTTTGTGCTAAAAATTTGCCCTTGGTATTTTTAAGCTGTCTCTCACTCCTATTGTTATTGCTGCCAGCCATGGCTGTGTGTCCCATTCTGGCACTGTCAAAATTGGCATGAGCATGATCCATTCTGATCTTCCTAACCACTCTGCTCATAATGGGGAATGGCGAAAATATATAACAAAATAAGTTATCATCCCAATCCAGAGAAAACACATCAACTCTCCAAGCCTCCGGTTCAGGATACCAGGAGACATACTTTTCAAGTTTGTTGTTGTTACGTGAAGCAAAAAGATCTACTTCTCGCTTTCCACATTTTTGGCAAATTTTCCCCCCAAAATTATTATCATCAAGCAACCATTCTAAATGGTCATGAAAATGGTTACTTTTCCTATTGGCGAATGTATTCTGACCACCTTGGATATGTGCTACTGTTCACCATATCCGGTGTTCTTCCGCCCAATTCCAAATGAGTTTGGCCATGTGGTTACATGCCTTTGAGCGGGTCCCACCTATATTCCTAATATAGGCCATCTTTGTTGTGTTGTGTGTTAACACCCTCACTTGGAAACTTGGGGACTCGTACCGAACTTTACAAGGCTAAATCAATAGCTCGTAATTCCAACACATTAATGTGATCGGGGATCTCATCTTCAAGCCAACGTCCTCCCGTTGCTCGATAATCTCTGTGAGCTCCCCATCCTTCTAATAATGTATTCTAATAGGATTTGGTGAATTATGTAAACGTGTTATCACCCCATAATGTCTTCTAGAAGAGAGAGCTCTCCCTTTGGTACGAGCTAACGCTAGATACTTATCTTTTTAGAGATTTAATGTGAGCCTTGCTATAAACTTATCTATCTTTTGTTATGTAAGTGTTATGGTCATCTTAACCATGTCAATAAAGAATCCTAAACACTTTAAATTCTTTGTTGGTTTACCGATTTTGTATCATGAATAAAAAATCTCAATCTTTTGTAAATGTTTGACAATGATCATTTAATGCTTGTTGACAACCTTGTTCTGTGTGAGCAACTACCCAGATAGCACACAGCCGTCGGCCCGACGGCGGCCCGATGGTGGAAACCGCCGTCGGGCCGACATTGTTTTGTCCAACCTCCCGCCATCGACTCGACGGCGGCTGCCGGCGTCGCCCCGACGGAGGAAACCGCCGATGAGCCGACGGCGACAAACGCCATCGGCCCGACGGCGACAAACGCCTTCGGGCCGACGTTGTTTTGTATATATAGTCTATATAGTTATACCTAAATACAGAAAAAGTGAAATATCTCTACAACCACTACACGTAGAAACAAATCGCTTGGTACAAATATAGACAACATAGTTACCAAAAAGATTATATTAAATTTATAAGGTTAGGGTTCTTGATATCTATTAATTTTGAATAAAACTAATATTTTGCACCTGTACGTATTGACACTATAGTCACAGTGTCTTATCGGAAAAAACCAAGATGGCGGTCCTTCATCAACATTCCGTACCGGGTAGTTCAAATCGTATTAACACGAATAATTCCATTAATACATCGTAATAAATTACAAAACTTTTACAAAATAATCTAAACATATTAATAAACAAACCTGTTAAATAATTCCTTAAAATTCCTCCGATTTCTGGCATTATTTGTTAAAAAAGAACGCTGTCCAACGATCGCACGTGTTCCGGTGGCGACTTGAACTGTTCGAGTCGAACCGTCAACAAAACCTACCCGATAATTCAAATCGTATTAACACGAATAATTCCATTAATACGTCGTAATAAATTACAAAACTTTTACAAAATAATCTAAACATATTAATAAACAAACCTGTTAAATATTTCCTTAGAATTCCTCCGATTTCTGGAGTTATTTGAAAAAGAACGCTGCTCAACGATCGCACGTGTTCCACTGGCGACGGTGGCCCGACGGTGGCTCGAATGTGGAAAGGGATTGAACCCTAACGTCGGACCTCCACCGGTGGCCCGACGGCTCAAAAGTGGAAATTTGGATTGAACCCTAACATCGGAACTCCACCGGCGGCCCGACGGCTCAAAAGTGGAAATTTGGATTGAACCCTAATGTCAGAACACCACCGTCGGCCCGACGATGGCCCGACAGTGGCTCAAAAGTGGAAAGGGATTGAACCCAAACATCGGAACACCACCGGCGGCCCGACGGTGGCTCAAAAGTGGAAAGGGATTGATACCCAACGTCGGAACACCACCGTCGGCCCGACGGTGGAAAGTCGGTGCCGACGGACCGACCCATAGCCGACGTCGGGCCGACGGCTGTGTGCTATCTGGGTATGAAAGAGTCATCAATGTAAGGGAACACAATATGTGCATTACATGCCATAAGTGACCAAATTGGTTTTAACCATTTTGTAAATAGTCTGGGTGCACAAACTAGTTCATTTGGCATAAATGTCATCCCAAATAAACCGTAGTAATTTCCTATATAGTTTATAGATAGGTATGGTGTAATAAGCATCCTTTAAATCGACACTTGCAAAACAAAAAAACTTTGCGTAACTAAATCCCTCACTGTTTCTAGTGAAACCATTTTAAAAATGTTTAAATTGAACCATTTTGTTTAACCTAGTTAAATCCCAAATTAACCTAATATCACTATTAGGTTTTAGGTGTAGAAAATATATTTGCTACTCCTCTCAACAATTAGTTATTTTTCCTGCATGGAAAAAACTGTTTCCATGGCCATGTGAGTTTGCATTGCAACCTCTACTTGTTCTCTTCTGAGATCTAGCCAGGAGCATCTGCTCCAGCTTCATGAGCCGCTCCTCTAGCCCAGAAGGGCCGGCGTCTGGCCTGCTTTCCTCCCCCAACACCAGGTGTGCCGGGGAGGCTTAAACCATCACCACCGGTGACGAGTCATTATCATCAGATATGAGAGCCTCGGGCTTATTGCACTTCGTAGCCAACCTACCCCTTAAATCAGAAATCTGTAACGATCAATGAAAATTAGAGTGTGCTCAACCAACTCTTTATTTGTTGTTGTTTTACATCCTAGAAAAATCTATAGTCATATCAGGACAGGTACCGCTTGTAACAATGCATACCCATGGCTACTTTATGGTGTTGCCCCACCGGAAAACCAGGTCGCCAGCACCATGACCTGATTGGTTTGCCCTCAGGTTAGAAACCTGTAATGATCAACTGAAAGTTTGAGTGTGCCCAACCAACTGCTTGTTGTTGTTTACATCCTAGAACATCTAAGATCATATCAGGACGGATACCGACTTGTGACAGTGCGCACTCATGGCAACTTCTTAGTGGTGGCCCACTAGAAAACAGGCCGCCAGTACATAAAAGGCGGCCAGGAACAATTTATAAGTCATTGTGTGAAAATATGCGGATTTTCGGTTAAGAATTATATATTGGCAGAGAGCATTATTATTCTTGGATGTCGGAGTGGGACTTAAGTTATGTAAACTAAAAGTAACTAAAATTAATAAAATCCCACTCCCATTGTACATGATGCTGAGTGAGGTAAACTATATGTTATATATTATGAGTGGAGTTGATGGAAATGTACATGATGCTGAATGCTGTAAACTATCTGTTATATATGATGTTTGGAGTTAATGAAAAGAGTTCCTTTGCAAGAAACAGTACATGATGATTGAAATGTTCTCTATGTGTTCATAAAGAATACCAGTGGAGGAAAAGAATGATTTTACTATCTATATCTATATACATATCTGTAACTGTTTGCAACATCCTGTCCACCCAGGACCACCGACTGACCCACCTGCCTAATTTGCATATGTATAGAGTGCACCACCTGCAGCTGGTTTGAGTGACAGCCCCTAATGGGGTGGTCACCCACCCAGTCTGTGGGGGAGTGTCTCATTGGCTGGCTGGGGAATGTCCGGTCACCTGACTCCCTTGGCCTATCCTGACCACACACTAGTCTCAGCTAATTAATTATTCATGAGTTTGCTTCAGACACACTGAAGGAAAATCACTCTCATCCTGGCTCTTGAGTGAGACACACCTACTCTAGAGCAGGACCCCAGACACTCTGTCTGATGCTATCCAAATTCAGATATTCAAATTGAGTGCATCCACAGCCATAGGACTCCTGTCCCATGGGTTGTGGGAACTGTTTCAATATACAGGCTAAAGTGACAATGAGACATAGTGTGGGCAGTATATGAGGAGTACAGGTGTTAGGACACATGTAAGGGGGATGACAGGAGTTGCTGCCAATAAAGCCCAACTTATTCACTGTTCATCCTTGTGACTAGTTTTCCTTCCTCTTTCCAGACATGGTTAAATTGATTAGGCTGATTGCATCACAGGTGAAATGAAGGGGGAGAGTTTTGTAATTACATAGGGTGCTCACAGCGGCAGAGCAGTCGTGTTTTTATAATTGGTTTGATTCTACTAGGGTTCGAACCCACAACCTCATGATCTACCAATCATGGGAGATGGACGCTCACATTCGGCCATCCGGTCTGGTGTCAAGAAACTGTCACAACAGGTTAAGAAACCTCAGTTTGTGCATTCACTGGTATTGGAGAACGTATTTACACGATTCCAACACATCTCGTGTAAGTGTCGTAGGGTTATGGTTTAACACCAAAACCAAACGAGGGGTAGGGACCAGTATATCGGTAGCCTCCCACACTCTCCATCCCGTACACTCCTCCCATCTGTGACTATTGTTGGAGAAAATGCTACGAAATTCGGAGGTAAGCCTTAGTAACACACCATGGGGAATCTTGTCATAAACCCAGGCACAAGTCCCAACGAGGTGTGGCTCCAACCACACGTCTCTCTGTTCGGCAACGGGTGGCAATTACTGGTGTTGGAGAACGTATTTACACCATTCCAACAAAGGCGTGTAAGCTAATGTGTAATGTCGTAGGTTAACGGTATGGAAGCCAAAACCAAACGAGGGGTAGGGACCAGTATATCGGTACCCTCCCACACTCTGTTCCGTACACTTCTCCTTCCTGCGGCTACTGCGCCAGCAAGTTGGAGAAAATGCTATGAAACTAGGAGGTACGCCTAAATATGGGGAATCCATTACAGAGACCCAGGATAAAATCCAATGGCGAATCCATAAAAGAAACCCAGGATTTATCCAAGTGATGACTGGCTCCAGCCAGTCACCTCTCCGTTCGGCACCGGGCAGCAAAAAACATCATGAATGGCTCCAGCCAGTCACCTCTCCGTTCGGCAACGGGCAGCAAAAAATACGATGACTGGCACCAGCCAGTTACCTCTCCGTTCGGCAATGGGCAGCAAAAAACACGATGACTGGCACCAGCCAGTCACCTCTCCGTTCGGCAACGGCCGGCTTGTTGAAAAAGTCTTACCTGTGATATGGCAACCACCAACATTGACATAAACAACAGCGATGCAACTACTACTCTCTGTATCGTTCCAATTTTAGTAAATGTACTGCCGAAGCAAGTACCAAACCACAAAGTCACTATCAGACTACTAGGAACATCACCGAGAATTCGGTTCCAGGTAGTCACCCATCCAAGTACTGACGAGTCTCAATGTTGCTTTTAACTTCGGTGATCAGACGAGAACCAGTGGTTTAAAAGTGATATGGCCCCCTTACGGGCCTCGGTCCATAAGCAACCGTCAACAACGCAGTAAAAACCACACATGTTTATTCATCAAATATTATCGCTTAACTCGAAAAACACCATTAAATGCACAATAGTTTGTTTAATTAACTTGTAAGAAACAAATCTACACAGGAATTCATATCCTCTGGTATTCTTGGGTTTTAATACGATAATAACGCTAAAAAACAATAGCGATAATAGAGCAGGTAAGGTCCGACAACAAATAGAACAAAATGGCGACTGTCAATCTAGCGTACCAGAATTTTCAACGGTTTAATGCCAATAATTCCGTTAATATGTTTGCCAAAGTATCAAAATTCACACAAAAGCTCCTTAAGGTCTTTCTAAAACATCGTGTGAATTATTTCCATAAACTTACAGCAAGTTTTGGAGTTATTTGTAGAAAAAGAACGTTGAATCTACTCGCGCACATCCACCGCTTGTGAGTCCTTTATGCTAATTGCTGAAACCGGATGTGCTTCCCTCTCCCTGGGCTACGAGTAGCCAGAGGTGAAGTACCGAGGTAAAATATATATAGTATAGTTATACGAATCTTACCTGGGTACAGATGATGGATAACTCTTGTTTTCCCGAGGTACAAGCCTCGGGTAATCGTGGACTAGGGAGAAGGAAGCAACATCCGGGTTCAGCAATCTTCACCTAATTATTCAGGATAAAAATGAGCTTAAAATGACGGAAATCTGATGTTTTCGTTTTGGCACAAGCGAACGTGATAATCGTGGCAGGGTGTGGCGGGTGGGCCCTAGTCCACGATTACCCGAGGCTTGTACCTCGGGAAAACAAGAGTTATCCATCATCTGTACCCAGGTAAGATTTGTATAGCTATACTATTTTACCTCGGTACAACGCCTCGGCTACTCGAGGCCGAGGGAGACCTTCACGTAGCCTCATTTTTATCCCCAATTATCTGATGAACATGTATTTGTATCAGTAGTAAAACAAAAGTTTGTACATCTCACCGGTTCTTGTTAGTTGGTGAGTAGGTGGGTTGCCACCCCGCTTGGTTTCTCTAGTCGCTTGTTGTAATGTTTAGCAAACGACTTGGCCGTCTTCCAGCCGGCGTGTGTTAGGATTCTTCGAACCGAGATTCCTAATTTTCTCGCTTTGGACACCATAGCACCCCTTGTGGAATGCGAAGCATAACGTTCCGTGTCAATGCCAGCCAACTTGAGTATAATAATAGTCCATCTGGCTAGTGTGTCACGTGAGATGGCTTTATGTGGCTTGATAAAGCTCACTAAGAGTTGTTTGGAATTCCGTATTCCCTTTGTCTTGGATATGTATGTTCTAATGGCTGAAACTACACACAGTTTCTTATCCTGTGGAAAGCTATCTAAATGAATAGAGGAGAGTGGATCTCCTGTCCTGTTAGACTTTAACAGAACGTTTAAGTCAAACGTGGCCTCTTTTTTGTCAATGTCGAGGCCTTGCAAAGAGAGGGCTACAATTGTTTGTCCTCTATGTCCTGTAACTAGTAATAATAGTACTGCTAATTTATAGCCTAACCGTTGGACCGTGAGCAATTTATTCTCCGGCCAGGATTGGAAAAGTTTAAACACCATAGAAACATCCCAAAACCGACTATATTTCGGCTTTGGGGGGGTTTCTTTCATAGATTCCTCTCATGATCCAATGAATTACTTCATGTTTGCCAATGGTTTGTCCTTCGATTCTTGGCACAATTATGGAGAGTGCGCAGCGCGCCGCATTTATAGCCCCATAACCAAGTCCATCATCTTCCAACATGCGGAGGAAGCGGCCTACTTGAGCGATCGTGGGGGCTATCGGTTTAACTTTATGTATTAAACAATGTACTCCCCATTTCCTAAGGTAAGTAGTATATATTTTTACAGTTCCTGGTCTCCAGGCATCCGAAATTAACCTTTCTTGGGTGATTTTATCTAGTCCGTATTTTTGTAAATACGCCCTTAGAAAAGGAATGCCAGTAGGGGGGTTGTTGACACGTCCCCTTGTGTCGTCACTTTTCCTTGATGTTCTAGGTTTACCTGCCCTCTTGGGAATTTTAAAACCTTCTTGGCTTCCCATTCGACTATGGCTCGCCACGGCTGAGTGTTCCAGTCTGGTACTATCAATACCGCATGGGTTTTGTCTAGCCTGATCTTTCTGGCTACTCTGCTGACCAGGCTGAATAGGGGAAAAATATAATAAAATGCGTTATTCCAAGTGAGGGAAAAAGCATCCACTCGCCAAGCATGTGGTTCTGGGTGCCAGGATACATATTTATTAAGTTTTTTGTTTTTACGTGAGGCAAAAAGGTCTATGTCTGGCAAGCCCCATTCCTGACAAATGGCTAGAAATATGTCGGGGCTGAGAGACCATTCTAAATGGTCATGGAAATGGCGGCTTTTATTGTCGGCCAGTGTATTTAGTTTACCTGGGATGTGATCTACTGTAATCCAAACATGTTGTTTTTCTGCCCAATCCCAAATGAGTTTTGCTATATCGTTGCAAGCTGAGGACTTTGTCCCACCCATATTACGGATGTAGGCCATTGCGGTAGTATTATCAGTTAAAACTTGGATGGTAAGTTTATCTATTTTTACTAAGCTCGTAAGTCCTAGATAGATGGCTCTCAATTCTAGCACGTTTATGTGGTCATCTATTTCATTATCTAACCAGCGGCCCCCAGTAGCTTCATTTCCTCTGTGGGCACCCCACCCTTCTAGTGACGCATCAGTTGTAACTGTTGTGTTGGGCTCATCCATGCGGATGGGATTATGGAATTAATTAAATGTTTCATCCACCATTGGATGTTATCATGTCCTGCTTTGGAAATGGTCATTTGGCATTAGAAATTTCCCTTAGCTTTGGTAAGGGCGATATTTTTATCTATTTCGAGGGATTTAATATGTGCTTTCCCGTATAATACGGCTGGTGCATAAGCCACCATTAGACCAATGAGCACAGCCACTTGCCTTATTTTTGGTCGTTTTATGTTTAAAAGGTCTGAGGCTGTAGCACTAAATTTTTCAATTTTGTCTGATGTTAGGGAGATTGTCATTTCTCTTGTATTAATAAAGAAACCTAAGAATTTTAATAGGGATGTTGGTTGTAGAACCGATTTGGTGACGTGAATGAAAAACCCTAAGTGGGTTAAGGTATCACATAAGTCCTTTATGGCTAAAAGGCAATCTTCCCTTGTGCGTGCTACAATAAATGAGTCATCAATATATGGAAACATGACATGGCCTTTCTTGGCCATTTCAGCAAATACGGGTTTAAGTAATTTTGTAAATAAACGTGGAGCACAGGCTAGGCCATTTGGCAAGCATGTAAATTGGTACAATTGGCCTTGCCACATAAATCTAAGAAATTTTCTATGCGACTCAAAGATCGGTATAGTATAGTAAGCGTCTTTGAGGTCTACGCTTGCGAGCCACGAGCCCTGCATTACTAGGTCACGGGCTGTTTCTAACGAAAACATTTTGAAGTGCTTATATTCGACTAATTTATTTAGAATAGTTAAGTCAAGGATCATTCTAATGTCGCCATTAGGTTTGGGCTGTGAGAAGATATTTGAGATATATTCTCCTTCCGTATGTTGAACGGTAGTAATGATACCTTTGGATTGAAATTTGTTTACTTCTATGTCTAACGCCAATTCCTCATGTTGAGTTAAGCGGTAGGGGAAAGGGACTTTATGTTGTAAAGGGGTTTCTATGAAAGGAATGAAAACCCCTCTAACAATATCGAGAACTGACTGATCATGAGTCAGTTGTTCCCAGTCCATAATGTGATTAGATACATTGCCTGCACAAAAGGGGCTTACACTGGGTTGCTTTTGAGGCTCTATTTGTTGCCCGGTTTGGGGAACTGCTTCTGGGGAGGATTGTCTCTCCTGAAGGGGCGGTTGCCGTCGTTCCAGCCGTACTGGTTCCTCTGGCCGCGTCCCCTCGATTGGTAGCTGTAGTTTCGGCTGTCGAAGCGGTTGGTCGATTGGCCGGTCCGCCGGCCTCGAAAATCCGATCTGGATTTCTTGAACTTAGCCACATTGGAATCCTTCTTGCCGTCTAGGTGTTTGGATTGTTTCGCCTGTGTTTCTACCTGTTTGAACAGGTACTGTAGCTGTCCTCCAAACATTTTGGTATGGTCCAGCGGTTTGCCTTTGATGGGTTTAGGCGCCAGGAAAAGAGTGTATTCTTTTCCGTCGTTGTCGACGACCTTCTTGGAGCGGGCAACCTGCTTGCCAGCATCGGTAGTAACCGACTTGAAGACATTTTCGAAACGCCTGTACGACAAGAAGTTACTTGTGGCTGTTAACGACGCGATCGCCGCGTTCATGTCTTTAGTGACCGTAGTGAACTTGTTTCCGGTCATCATCCTGTTGGCTACCGGCATGATTGCCGCGAGTGCCACCAGTACACCTTTATGAACGGTATGGAGACAGGTTTCAAACTTTTTCCTGTCTTCGCTCATGGCCACATCGTCGTCCATCTCTTTGATGGTTGCCTCGGGGATCCCTTTGATGCCCGTGTATTCTTCCGCGAGCTTTGTTAGAGTCTCCGCGGGCTTGAAGGTGTCAAAATGACCTTTGACATTCTTCCTCAAAAGCGTGCAGGTGTTGATGCGCCGCTTTCTGACCGTCCTGATCTTCTTTGCGACCTTAACGGTGATGTTCGCAAAGGTACCGGGATGTGGGTCATCCGATTCGGACTGCGTGGTAGTCGAATGATCGGAGGAGTCAGAGGAAGAAGACTTTGACTTCTTCTTCTTTGATTTGGACTTTTTCTTTGTCCTTCTGACCTTCTGGACCTTGTTCCTGGCCTTATAGTACCCATCTCCGCCAGACGAGTACTTTTTGGGGTGTTTTCGTTTGCGCCCCAAGGCCACCTCCGAGTCGGTAGTTGGTTGGTCCGACAGATCCTCCCACTCCGATGGTTCTGATGGGGAGGCATCTGCCTTTGTTGACGTTTTGGGCGTAGGGAGCAGCTGTTGCAGTTGCTCCCGTTTGAGCTTGACCATCTGCTCATTCGCCACCAGCTGCGAGGGTCCCGGTTCAGGGGAGCGATCACGTGACGCGGCGGACTGGCGTCCCGAGGCCGCGTCCCCTTCACTGAGGGTATGTGGTGCACCCTTGTCACCCCGCTTCGCGGCCATCCTGAGGGTTCTGAAACCAACCAAAAGGCGTTTTTTTTAAAAACCACAACTCAAGGAAAACTGAACCAGTGGAACAGTGCTATGAGGCCGGAGGGTCATTCAGGGGTAATAAAACTGTATTTACACCAGTTTTAACCCAGGCGTGTGTAAGCTAAAGTATCGGAGGTATAACGGTCGCAAGCGAGCCGAACCAACGCGGGGCGGGACCAGTGTAGATCCCGCCCACACTCTCTGTACCATAGACTTCTCCCACCTGTGGCTACGACACCAACAAGTTGGAGAAAATATTATGATACTCGGAGGTACGCCTCAGAAAAAACTATCATAGCGACGAAATGGCTCCAGCCAACATGTCTCTCCGTTGGGCAACGGGCGGCAATTTCTACCTAAGCGACGAAATGACCCATGTCAACATGTCTCTCCGTTCGGCAAAGGGCGGCAAAAACAAAATGGATGCCTCAATCTACGGCACCGGCTAAACAACACGCTTGAGAATATTACTTATTATCAAATAAGATACAGACAACAAGTCTATAAGCGTGTGCTATGTGTATTCATAAACAATCTTGCCAGTTTATGTTCCGGTACAGTAGAAAGAGTAGTAATCCGTGTGAAAAACTGCTGAGCTGCTCGTAACGTTCCTCCAGTTATGAGCGGAATATGCTAATTGCTGAACCCGGATGTTGCTTCCTTCTCCCTCGGCCTCGAGTAGCCGAGGCGTTGTACCGAGGTAAAATATATATATAATATATACATCACACACATATATATATGTACATAATAAATATATTTATACTTTCAACTAAAACTAGTGAAGTTAAGGTGAACTCGCAATACAATGCAAAACTTATATAGTGTATTACATCATACAGTTTATGGCTATATCAGTATTATACACAATTATGGCAATGTGTGATACAGAGAATAATCACACCGTAGCGTTCCCTGTCGTTATATGAGCTTAGATGTTGCCAGTATCTAAAACTCCAAAAACCAACGGTAGCGTTCTGTGCCTTTCCTTACTCATCCAGTTTGTGTTTGTTCACTTTTCAGACTCTCGGGATTTATAGCCGCCCCTCCTCAGGTTGACATGGCCCAGTGCCCACCGGAAATCAGGTCAGTAATTAAATAGGTCAACTATCCGCTCACCCTGGAGGAGCTCGGCATTATTAGGATGGGGCAAGGACTGGTTGGCTCAGTGTCAGGATTATGTGCCTGAGTGCGATATCAGATCATGGTGCTGGTGGCCTGGTCTTCCAGTGGGGCAACACTATAAAGTCGCCATGAGTACGCACTCTCACAAGTCGGTACCCGTCCTGAAATGACCTTAGATGATGCAAGGATGTAAAACTCCAACAACAAACTAACCTCTCCCCCCTAGAGGTGATTGCTCACGATATGCCCATTAGGTGGTGCCACCGTGTCGATACAATAATAAGGTATAATTAGAGAAACTGTGAAGCTTTATTACTTTTATTTTGTTTACAGTTATATTTGATGATTAAACGGGGGAAATTTTAATCACGGGCAATTGGTCCTCCTCATTCCACTGGTCCTTGCCTTGTCCTAGCAACACCGAGTGCCAAGCCAGGCTAGGTAGTGACAAGTATAAACATTTTAGGTCATTGGTTTTACTCAGCCGGGGGTTGAACTGCGAACTTGATGTTGCAATCCATTGATCTGCTATTTTTGGAAGCAGGCACTCAATTCACTCGGCTGTATGTATTTTTAAATGATCAGCCAGTGCTAAAGAACTGATTGTTTATAAGTTTAAAAGAACTATATATATCTCTTTTTTTAATTAAAAAGGGGAGGGGATGAATTGAAAATTTCAGATACGACATGTCAGCGGCATGGTATTATCTCAGTAGGGCAGCACTATAAAACCAGCGTGAGGGCGCACTATCACCAAGTAGGTGGCCATCCCCATATGTCGCTAGGATGTAAAACCCAATTAATCACTTAAATTGCTTTGCTTTTGAACATTCGAAGCTTTTATCGGACTATGTAGCGATCCGAGCAGACTCTACAAACTCATTCACCCAACATTTCTGGTCATATCATTATTGCAGAGAATCTTTTCACAACAGATTTTTACATAATTCAGATTTTTTATTATAGCTGTTTATTTCAATGGGACCCAAAATGAGTGCGCTCATTTCAGTACGGATTTCTGTCTGAAAATCGTTCTCACACCCCCCCCCCCTTAAAAAATAGAACGGTGTCGAGGGACTTGAATACAATATTTACGGCACTATCAGACCATGAATTGGAAATGGGCACAACTTTCTCCAATAGGCACAATCTACGGGCAATAAATTAAACTATAAAATTCAAATTTATAAACACAGAAACTAGTTTAATATATTTAGAAATAACTTCATTCATAAACCAAACTGACATATTGTTATACCAACCTTAACACACAATGGACATAAAATATAACAAGTTCCACAAACCTCTATCTATAAAGTACATAATTATGTTATGAAGTACAATAATATTTACACTAAATAATACAGTTACAGTGGCCATTAAATTCTTTTGTAGTTTCGTTAATAGTCTACCATACGTTAATATGGTAGTTAATTAATAAACTACACGACTCTAACGCAGTAAACATATTGCTCTATTTCACCACTGAATTAAAGAAAGCCTTTTTCAGATAAACTTTCAGCTTAAATATATGTACATTAGAATGAAATAAAAGCCATCAGACTGCTTGAGTTTAAAAAGTTGGTGCGATACTCTGCACAATCTTGTTCCTCAAGGTCATGGAAAGCTTACTATGTTTCACATAGTCTGCGCCTATCCTGAATGTTCATAGAGGTCATGTGAAGATTTACATAAATGTTTCACATAACACACCCTTGTTATATATCCTCAAAGTCCATCTGAAGGTTACGATACATGTTTCACATAATATACTCTCGTTACTTATCCTCTGAGGTTATCTGAAGGATACTATAAATGTTTCACACACCACTCTCATTACATCTCAATCTGAAGGTTACTATGTTTCACATAACATATTCCATGTGGTTGTCCCCAGAGGTCATCTGAAGGTTCCTATACATGTTTCACATAACATTCCCTGTGCTTATCCTGAGAGGTCATCTGAAACTTCCACATAACATACTCTCCAAACTTATTCAGGCACAACGCATGCTGGTGTGAAATCGGTATACCCCTGACATAAATCTTCCTTATACAGGCATGTTGGACGTCATGTCAATTATTGTTTGGCAAGGCTTTGGAACTTGCGTTAAAACAAAAAGAATACACAAATGTCCGATAGTTTATTTGTAAAACTAGCCTAAATACAAAATACACTGAGAAACAGGACATTGTCTGTGTTTTTTTGTCTTTAATGGTTTCTTTAGTCATTACCTATGTTTAATTTGGTTTGACATAGGCAATGGCAGACGTACGGAAATAAATATCCTAGGCAATTATTTCACGACATGAGGTTTGAAGCCTGAGGGACTCTAGGATGAGTATTGAGCGAGACGAAACTGAGGTTGATTAAGGTGGTACAGTGTTTAATAAATGCCTCCAAACATTAATTTCAATTAATAGTTACTTATCAAATAACCTGTGATAGAAATACTGAACGGCAACCGGTCTGACAGATATCGGGTTTGATCAAAGTAGATAGCTCGCCGGGAATCGCAATAGGTACCAGCATGGACACTGTGTTGTGAACTTCATTTAGACATTTAATATAAGTTACATTCAGATGTGCATAGTGATAATCACCATTATCGGCCATGATAATAGGAACTGTCACCATTATCGCCCATGATAATAGGAACTGTCACAATTATCACCCATGATAATAGGAACGGTCACCATTATCACCCATGAGAATAGGAACGGTCACCATTATCACCCATTTTAATAGGAACTGTCACCATTATTGCCCATGATAATAGGAACTGTCACCATTATCGCCCATGATAAGAGGAACTGTCACCATTATCGCCCATTATAATAGGAACTGTCTCCATTATTGCCCATGATAATAGGAACTGACTAGTGGCGGCCGACAGACACCCATCTTTGAGTGGCTTGTTCCACTCGGTTGTCTCTGCGCTTGCACATGGGTCTCCAGCCACTCCACTCTCAAATTTTAATTATATTTTGTATATAAACATATATCGGACATTTGTATGCTTTGGCAGTAGTGAACCTAATACATACCCATATAAGGAGGGGATATACATATGGCAGGCTGTAGAATACAGATATAGTAAGTTCTATATGTTTTGGAGCCCTCTTGAATTCTCACTCATTGTTTTCAGTTAATACTTACCAAATAACTTACCCCCCCCCCCCTCAACCACCACTACCACCGCTTATAACTCTTTCATGTGACTGTGTCAACCCACACATATGATTAAAGCTGTTGAGTCATATGAAGCATCAATTTTCAGAACCAAAACATTTATCTAGATTGTATTCTACATATCTAGCTTAGATACTGGTGCACTTATTATTATTAAACCTTTGTCGCCACATAGAAGGCAATACTGAGGAAATTCAATGGAACCTGTTGCTGCAGAAGCCTATGGTGTTAGAATTTTGGCGTGCTTGCCAAATTTAATTTGACATAGTTTCACTTCAAATATCTAAAAGGTTTGATATTTAAAATAAAAGTTACTTCAAAGTAAAGTAGATTATAATGATCAATCTAATATATTTATCTCAGAAACATAACACAAGCTCAAAACCACCGGACTCTGCAACTTTAAGTAAATAAAGAGTCAATCTGGCACCAAAGTGTCCCTAGAGGTGCCCCGTCCCACAGGTCCACCAGACTGGCTGTACAGGCTTAGCAGAACCTCTGCCTTAGCCAATCTAGCCACCATATACACACGTTGTTGATTCCTGCAGGTTCACCTCATACATTATACACGTGTCCGCCATTTCCTTAATTGGGTGAAATATCTGTTTTTGAGACCGCTCGGTAAACATGCAATTACCCACTTCATTTGCAAACACCGCGTTCCTTATATGGGGACACGTATACTCTCATGCGCACACTATATTTGGTCAGAATATAGGAAGGAGATCCTACATTTTGGTCGTCTATGACATATTTGGTCATGCCATGTTATATGTATATAACACTCTATTTGGCTAAGTATCTCGCTTATACACAGTCGTTGACTAGAGAACAGCACACGAATGATTGGGTAATACAGTGCTTCAGTCACGTAACTTACAAACTACAAACCTACACCGATTCCAAAGCTACAAGTGTGTATTAAAATATATATGTATTTATTTGTCGCTTTCATTCATGACGTCATCATTGCGTGCTATGTGACGTCATGCATCTGTGTGTGCGCATGGCGCCACCCCTCGTCATACTGTAATGGCGATGTTATGAGTTTGAGTTGAAATTGGCGGTAATATGTGTCTAAGTATATGTGTATAAGTATATGTGGATGGCATTGATAATGCACACGAGGTCAAGATTCGAACCCAAGCAAAACCCCGACAACAAAACAACACTCTTGACCACTACTGAGAAGATATATATATATATATAGATACATATATATATAGTAATACAATTCTCGAAGAAGATAGTATCACTCTCCTACTTTCATATTAAGCTTTTATGGTTTTAAGCTTTCTGCCAATTTGTTTGATTTGATTAACTTAAAGGATACATTTCCTGTATCTGATTGGCTGAATTTATGTGGTTTTAACAATTTCAGTAAAATGCCAGCATTACCGTAAGAAAAAAGTACTTCTAACAATTAGTCACAATATTCCAATGTTCATAGACTAACCTAGTGCCCCATAATGCATTAATTTATGTAAATAACAAATATATTTTGGGAGCATTTAATGAAAATGAAAAAGGCAAGGTGACCAGGCTTGGAGAACTTATTGCAGTCATTTATGGAGTTCACTACCATAACGATAGCCTTACTTTCGTATTTTACTCAGAGTACACTACAAAAGTTTAATTCAATTTCCAGCCAGCTAATCAGATCTCTGAAACGTCGCCTTTAAACAGTACACAATACATCATTTTCCTCGCAGCAGCCTTTTCATTTAAAACAAAATAGTGAAGTGAAAGAACAGACAACTGCAATCTACTATTATCACTGTCACCACAAACCTCAGTTTGCATCTATTTTCATTTAAATTAACTAAAACTAACATTTCACTATTTGATTAGTTTGCGGTCACTTCCGACCTTGCTAAATAGAATTATGGCCAATGCAATATTTTCATCATTTTCTGTATAAAACTTATTTTTATTACAGCACCCGTCCGCACTTATCAAATTAATGCGATTTCTACAGTAACTATATAATTTGTCAATTTTGGCAGAGGGCCAATTACAAACCATTATTAGAAATTCCGAATGGAATAATACCAAACACTGTAAAGAGAAAACACTCTAAAGATTGTTTTTTATTATTTGATTGAATTTTTAAGTGCACACGGTAACGTCAGTCTCAGGACACTTCGATCATGCGAATTTTCACTCGAAAGTGTAGTTGAGATAATTTAGGAAATACTATTTAAATAGACAATATCACAAAATTAAAAAATAAATACATTGAAAAGGAAGTGAAAAAGATGAAAACTTCCCATGAGCTGTTGTATTCTTAGCTAACCCACCACCACCACTTTCATGATATTAAAGCTACATAATCCGATGGAAATGACAATTGTTGTAAAGCAAAACACCAGATTTGATCCTACATATTCAACTTAAAATAGTGGTGCACTTGTTTAACATTTTATTGCTGCATAGACGAGTGCCGGTCCAATTTAATAGAACCTGTCACTTCTGAATCGTATAATGTCCAGCATTTCGAAATGCACTACATTAGTTTTGCACGTTTTCTCTTCAGATATTTCCAAAGTTAATGACTTAATTATTTCCCGTAGATTATAATGATCAACCCAATATATTTATTTTGTAATTAAAGTAAAAAAATGTAATGAAAAACCCTTTGAAACCATCAGATTATGCAACTTTATTAACTCGCGTGGTTAAAGCCGAAGATACACTGTTCTTTCTTTTGTATTACAGTTCACTAGTACAAGCAGTGAGGAGGACTGTGGAGGGTGCGCTTCCTGCTGAAGGCCGCACCATATCACGGACCCACCCTGCAGCAGACCGTTTTTGCAGGGATGAAAGATCTCCCCGTTTCCACACCATCAGCATATACTAATATGTGGTGCTGAAGCCGCAGCACTATCAGCGTACACTACTAATATTAATAAATGCTCCAAGCGTCGCAGCACTATCAGCATACATTACTAATACATGCTTCATACAGTGCAGCACTTTCAGCGTATACCAATATATATGAAAACCGACTTCCGAGAATTTTCCGCGATTCCCTGACAATGCTAAACATATGGGAGAATATCAGCATTTCCGCTTTTCCCCCCCGGAGAGCACTTTCATCCCTGTGTTTAAGGTCAGGCGGCCATTGCTGTGGCCTCATTATGTTAAAAACCCACAGCGAAAATAACTATTGACAATCGTACGCCAACCACCATTGCGTGGGTCCAAATTCAATGAGGACAATCGTGTATTTTTTTTTATGTTACAATTTTAGATTTATTAGAATAAAGTCTCAGGTCAACTAAGTGTCTCCATGGAGATAATGAAGATAACGGAGATAGGGATAATGGAGATAGGAGATCCCCCCCCCCCCCACACACACACCTTATCGCTTTCCGCTAGCGTAGACAGTGCTTACACGTGGATGAACATTGCTTTCATTTGCCAAAACAAATTCATTGTCAATAGAGATACTTAATGCTAACCATTTAATTAATTATGAGGTCTGGTGTGAGTGAGTCACGTCACGGTGGGACGTGGCTACTGGTCAGCTCGGCCCACATCCGGGGGAGGCGGCCGGTGTCATTTGTGCCGGTTCAGTTTCTCAGGTGTATTGTTCGCCATGTTCGTAAAGTCCCTAAACACTTCGTTAAATGTTTCATCTCCTGAAATTGTATTAGACAAAGGCATTCAATATCAACTTTCTCTCTGTCTCTCATATTATATAATAATATATATATATATATATATATATATATATATATATATATATATATAATATATATATATATAATAAAATAATATATATATATGTGCTCTATAATCCATTATGTGAATATAAACAAGGACACTACCGGTCTTCAGTTCCCTATGTAATAGTTAGCACTGTATCCAATCTAGCTGACCCTGTTAGTATGACATAGGCCACAGTGGCGCCCCCTGTGAGCGGCCCTGTGCACTGTATGCCAGCTGCGCCTGGCCTTAAAGCCTTCAAGTTTTAACTGGGAACTGAAGATCACGCTCTGAAAACCGCTCCCGACCCAGCTCGCCTTGTATCTGGAATCATGCTAACTTGACATTCATCTGTGCGATACGGTATGTCTGAGGGTTTCTGCAACCCGTGTGGTAAAATTCATTCGGGACCGAGGTGCATTACTGACGTGAAACGGGAGGACGCCGCAGGCAACCACATACGCATAACGCGCAAATTCTCGGCAGTAAAAATGGCGACGGCAGGGGAAGCCTCCGATGAGCGAGTGCTGGAGGATATCACAAAAGACGTACGGAGTATGTGCATTGATGAAGAGGAGCAACGCGTGAGGGAGGAAATAAGGCAGCTGGAAAGGGATAAGCGCATGTTTGAGTTGGAAGAACGACGGACCGTGTTAGTAAAGGAAAAGGCGGCCAGGGACACAGTGAAGCCACCACCAGCCGAGCAGGGTGGAGCAGCCCATACGGAAAGAGGTCACTCAAGTTACGGGAAGGTATCACGCAGGAGCCAGACACGGCAGCGCAGATCGCACTCTTGTAGTGATTCCAGTTCACGTAGCAGGACAAGGAGCACGTCCCGGAGACGGAAAAGTAAGTGGTCTTTGAAAAACTATACTGAGGATAAGAAGGATGTGCGCAAACTATCAGTGGCCGAGTTACAGAGGCATCATGCCTGTGGTTCCTGAGCCTGGACGGTGTGACGTTAAAAGATGGCCAGGCCCTATTCAGCCACCTTGCGTACATTGCATCGAAGGCTAAGCATGAGCTGTTCAAAGACACTGCCCACGTTCGATATGACACAGCCGTGCGGAAGCTAGCGGAATGGGAGGGCTTCGCTGCATTCACAGCAGGGAATGCGGCAGCGAGTCTGATCCACTACGGGCATGAGGCCATGCGGGCCAAAACTAAGAGTGTGACCACCGGGAACCCAAAGGGGCTCAAGACCTATGAGAGGGGAGGCAAGCGGGCCTGCTTTCCCTGGAACAAGGAAGTGGGTTGTGACAGCAAGGAGGGGGACTGTAGCTTCGAGCACTGGTGCAGCAAGTGCGGGAGCCGCAGCCACAAGCGCATTAAGTGCACCTGGGACTGACGGTGCACCAGGACGCGCCACACCGGGGACGCGGAGCATGACCCAGATTCGGCCATACCGCGGGCAAGCAGTGACGCGGGGTGGGGCGCAGGGAACACCCAGGCGGACACACAACCCGGCGGTGGACTCAGCCGGGGCAGGGACGGTAGGGGGTTCCCAGGTACTGGGGTTTGTGACATCCAGGCAGACACACAACCCGGCGGTGGACGCAGCTGGGACAGTGACTGTAGTGGTTTCCGAGGTACTGTTTGTGATGCATTACTTGACGGCGCCGGAGGGCGCCATGGGCATGGTATGGATGTTTACAATGGGGCATGTGGGTCAGTGAAGACGCCTGAGCCGCAGGTTTGGCTTCACGCACGTGGGGAGGTCCCGGATGTAAACGACAAAAACACTGTGGTCGCGGCATGTGTGGGTGCCCCGTCGTTGGGTGGGACCGACAGTGCGGGAGGCCCAGTGGGGGCTGGAGGCTGCCATGGTGGCCGTACGGGGGGTTGCAGCGGAGCATGGGGGTCAGTGGAGACACCCGTGCCACGGGCGTGGCTCCCCGCGCGTAGGGAGGTCCCGGATGTAAACAACAATAACAACATGTGGGGCAGGGTGGATACCCTGATGGCGGCGGCGGGCACCCTGGGGGGGATCCCCGGTGACCAGCAAGTGGGGGGAGTCTCCCCACAGAGGTACCCCTGTATGGACAAGCAGGGAGGATGGCCTTGACCCGGGGTGGCTCCAGGTCGAGAATGGCACAGGGGAGGAGCATGTATTCGACATCACTGTCAGGGAGACGGTTACCGACTGTGTGACCGACTTCCGACTCTGGAGGAGCTGCATGACAGGTTTGTGCAGCTGCACGCACAGGATTGAGGGTGTTGTGTCCCAGATGAAGCCATGTAGGGTCTTCACAGAGTTGTTCATGAGGGGGGATACTGACCCCGATGCCGAATATATCATGAAAGGCATCTGCTTCGGCTTCATGGTAATAAACCGGGACTGCGACGCTTGCTATGAGTGCCATCAGGGCTCCGGGGGAGACCGTGATGACAGAGAGGTCATGTCTGCCAAACTCAGGAAGGAGATCGAGGCAGGGGCTTTGACCAGGGTGGCGGACCGCCCGCTATGTGTGCATAGGCTCTTCTGCATCCCCAAGGATGGAGGGGGGGTGAGGGGCATCGTGGATTGCAGCCAATCAGAGGGTGAGTCAGTCAACAACTACACGGATAGCGTGACGGCCAAATTCTCCTACAATAGTGTCGACGATGTGGCCGCCCTGATGCAAGCCGGGGACTATCTCGCGACCGTGGACATCCGCGATGCTTACCGGGCGGTGAGCATCCACCCGCGAGACCGGGACCGCCAGGGCATATTCTGGGACTTCGGGAATGACCCGGTCTTTCTAAGAGATAACAGGCTATGCATGGGGCTGGCCTCCAGCCCATATGTCTTCAGCAAGCTGTCTGATTTTGTTGTCCGCTGTGCCGTGCGTGAGGGCGTGGGGGAGGTGGTAAATTACCTTGACGACTTCTGTATCATAGCCCGTGACTTCAACTCGGGCTGCGCGGCCCAGGCCACCCTAATGGGGATCCTCCGGAGATTGGGCTTCTATATCAGCTTCCCAAAAGTCACCTCCCTGTCCACCAAAACAAGGTTCCTGAGTATCGACATCGACACCATTGCCCTGGAGATGTCGCTGCCGGAGGACAAGCTGGCCAGGATGACCATGGCGCTTCTGGCCCTGGAGGGCCGAAAGAAGGCCAGGAGGATCCAGCTGGAGCGTCTGGCTGGCTTGCTGGCGCACTGTGCGAAGGTGGTCCAGGGAGGCCGCACGTTCTGCAGACGCATGTACGACACGATCAACGCAGTGGCCAAACCCCACTTCAAGGTCCGCGTCTCGGGGGGTTTCCATGAGGATAGACGATGGTGGCTGGACTTCTCCAGACGGTTCAATGGGAAGGCAAAAATAATCGGCCGCCATACCCCATACGTCTCGACTTACAGTGACGCCTCCGGGGAGGGGTTCGGGACCATCCATGCCGGCGATTGGAGGATTGGAGCCTTCGGGGAGGGACCAGACACGAGGATCAGGGAGGAGATGGGCCACCACCATGCCACACCCGATGGGACTTGTAGAGGGGCCCACATAAACAAACTGGAGATGTGGGCAGCCTTCTGTGCGGCCCAGACCTGGGGCCACCTTTGGAAGGACAGCACGGTGGTCATGATCATGGACAATGAGACGGTCCGAGCGGCCTTGACCTCGGGTCGGTCTAAATCAAAAGGGGTCATGCACTTCGTGCGCAGGCTGTTCTGGATAGCGGCACAGCACAATTTTGATGTTCAATCTGTTTATGTGAAGAGTGCTGTCAACACGATCTGCGACGCCCTGAGCCGTTGGAGCGCCAGGGACAGTAAGGACCGAATCCGAGTCGCAGATAGAGTATGCAGGCTTTGTTGCAACCACATCTTCACCAACTCCCCTGACCCTTCTACTTCCAGTTGTGGAGCTGCGGAGGGAGAAGCTGGCCGTGCAGCGCAAGTACTACGCCCCAAACTCCATCACAACACGGGGTGTCCAGGTGAGACGATACCTGGAGTTCATCGAAGAGTTTGGGAGCCACTTTCCCACCACACCGCGCCCTCCAGAACAGACAGCACTGTATGCGGTCTGGCTGGCTAGGACTCTCAAATACACATCGGTGTGCAACTACCTCAGTGGCCTGAACTTCTTCTTGAAGACGGAGGGTGTGGAGCCGATCGACTACAAAAACTTTGAGCTGGCATCCACGTTGAAGGGCATCAAGCGGGAGCGGGGTTGCCATCCCAAGCAGGCAGCTCCCATACTGCCCGACATGTTCAGGCGAATATTCGCCGCCCTGACCACCTCGGAGGGGCACATCGCCTGGCAGGCGGCCATACTGTGCAGTTTTAGGGCACTACTGAGGAAGTGCCAAGTGACGGCCTCAGACTCGTCACTGCGCAGGGGAGACTTTTCCTTTCTCCCATGGGGAATGTTGGTGCGAGTTCGTCGCTCCAAGACGATACAATTCGCGGAGCATATGCTCGAAAGTGCGCAGTTTACTGGACTGAGAGACACTTCAGGGAGGTCCCAGCGGGTCCTGATGCCATGGCGTTCCGGATCCCCACACCAGCGGGCGCCACGACAGAACTGCGATACTCAACATACCAAGGGATGCTGAAGCACTTCTGTGGGGTCGCGGGATTGGACGCTGGGGACTACTCATCCCACTCCTTGAGGAGGGGGGGGGCTGTACCTTCCTATCATTGTGTGGCGCCACCCTGGAAGAGCTCAGGGTGCGCGGGGATTGGGCGAGCGATACCATCTTCGCCTACCTGCAGACGCCTTTGAGCGTCCGCATAATGAACAACATTAGGGTTTCCATGGCACTGGCTGGTGCGATGGAGCCGGTATACTGAGACTGTCGGGTTGGGGGGGACCATGGGTCTCTTGGCATTTAATATATCTCCGCCCGAGAATATATATCTTCTTCTCAACCACATCAGTCTTATCTTTGTTCTGTTTATTGGGGCCAACTGTTTATGTGCTCTATAATCCATTATGGGAATATAAGCAAGGACACTACCGAATAGACATGGTAGGGTGTGGTGGGCGGGCCCTATCCCACCTCTAACCGAGGCTTATACCTCGGGAAAACAACAGTTATCCATCATCTGTACCAAGGTAAGACTCGTATAACTATACTATTTTACCTCGGTACTAAGCCTCTGGCTATCCTCAGGCTAGGGAGACTTTACATAACTCATTTTTATCCTTAATTGACATCATCATCATTATAGACGATCAGTCATCACCTATTCGTATACCAATATAAATATACTCTTAACTTTTTCACCCCACCTATTCTGTTAATCGGTGAGTAAACGTGTGTCAAGGCCTCTTGACTTCTCTAGTCATTTGTTGTAATGCTTAGCAAACGATCTAGCTGTCTTCCAGCCTGCGTATGCCAGGATTCTCTTAATGGAGATTCCAAGCTGCCGTGTTTTTGAGACCATTTCCCCTCTTGTCGAATGGGATGCATAGCCTTGTGTATTAACTCCTGTGAGCACTGTAATAGTCCATCTTGCGAGTGTTTCTCTCGAGATAGGCTTGTGTGGTTTAATAAAACTCACTAACAGTTGTCTTGAATAAATATACCCATATGGCAGACACTACACAAAATTGTCGGTCATGGGGGAAACTGTTTAAATGCACTGTGGATAATGGATCCCCTGTGCGGTTTGATTTTAATAATTGCTGTAAATCAAACGTCGCTTCCTTGCGATCTCTTTCTAAATTGTCCACGGACAATGCTACAAAAGTTTGTTCCCTGTGTCCAGTGACTAACAGTACAATACTGCTAGCTTAAAACCTAGCTGTTTTATATCAAAAAGAATATTACTAGGCCATTTCTTAAATAATTGGAATACCATTGACACAACCCAAAACCTATTATATTTTGGCTTTTGGGGATTCCTTTCGTAAACTGATCTCAAAACCAGTGAATAAGTTGGTGTTTACCAACTGTCTGTCCATCTACTCGGGGAAGTATAACAGATAAAACGCATCTTGCAGCGTTAATCACTCCAAACTTAAACCTTGATCAAGCATCCTTAGAAAATCTAACAATTTGTGCCATTGTAGGCCTCATGTGTTTTACTTTCATAAGTAAACAATGGAAATCCCAGTTCTTCAAATAATTTGAATATAACTTAACTGTTCCTTTCCTCCAGCCATGTGAAGTTAACCTCTGCTGAGTAACTTTATCTAATCCAAACTGTCGTAAATATGTGTTCAGAAAAGGAATGCCAGGAGGGGGGTTGTTAACACATCTCCGTGAATCATCAATGCTTTAAATTCCCACTACGTGTAGGAATCGTATAGAGTCCTTGGCTCCTAAGGCTAATACTGCCAACCATGGCTGTGTGTCCCAATCGGGGACTATCAAAAGTCCTCCTTGCTACTCTGCTGATTAGGCTGAATGTTTAGGAAAATATAATAAAATTGATTTCCCCAAATCAAAGAGAAAACATCCTATTGCCAAGCATTAGGCTCTGGATGCCATGAAACCAATTTTATAATATGTTATTATTTCATGATGCAAACAAATTTATATGTGGCCTTCCCAATTCCAAATTAATTTCGCTATTTTATTATATGGTTTGGACATTGTCGCTCCCATGTTGCGAATGTAAGCCATTGCTGTAGTACTATCTGTCAACATTCTGACATAGCATTTGGGCATGCAGACTAAACTACATAACCCTAAATACACTGCTGTCAACTCTAGAACATTAATATGATCTAAATTTCTTCATCAAGCCATCGGCCTTCAAAAATCCCTTTAGTTCTATCTTATGCTAAATTCTTATCTATTTCCAGCACCTCCTAACTTAGTAAATGTTGTACATAAATCATTTACTGCATTTTGACAAGCTGCTTTTGACTGCGCACCAAAAATGAATCATCAATATACGGGAACATAACATGTCCTTCACGCTCCATGAGCGAAAAAATTAGTTTTAGGCACTTAATAAATAAGCGGGAAGCACAAGCTAAACCATTTGGTAAACAAGTAAATTCATATAGTTGTTCATTCCAAATAAACCTTACAAATGTTTGGTCTTTTCATAAATTGGTTGGTAACTGCCTGTGAGCAGCTCGACTGTGACTGGGCCATAATGAATGAATCATTAATGTATGGAAACATTACAGTTATTTTTACCTCCTGGGAAAAAACTGTTTCCATGGCCACCTGAGTTTGCCTTGCAACCTCTACGTGTTCTCTTCTGGGATTTAACTGAGAGCCTTTGCTCCGGCTTCATGAGCCGCGTCTCTAGCCCAGCAGGGCCGGCGTCTGGCCTGCTTTCCTCCCCTAACACCGGGTGTACCAGGGAGGCTTAAACCATCACGTAGTGGGTGACAAGTAATTATCATCAGAAATGGGAGCCTCGGGCTTACTGCCCTTCGTAGCCAACTAACCCTTAAATCAAAGATCTGTAACGATCAATGAAAATCAGAGTGCTCAACCAACTGTTTGTTTGTTGTTTTTCTTCCTAGAAAAACTATAATCATATCCAGACGATTACCGCTTGTAACAGTAAATACCCATGGCTAATAATGGCCAAAGTACCTCTCAGGTCAGAAAACCTGTAACCATCAACTGAAAGTTAGAGTGTGCCCCACCAACTAATTGTTGTTGTTTACATCCTAGAACATCTAAGATCATATCAGGACGGACATGATGTGGCTACAGCCAACATCTGTCTCCACTCGGCCACGGCCGGGTTAAACGTAATGTCAACGAGCGGCATAACGTGATGTGGCTTCAGCCAACATCGCTCGCCACTCGGCAACGGGCGGCTTAAACGTGATGTGGCTTCAGCCATCATCGCCCTTCATTCAGGACCGGGTGACAACGTGATGTGGCTTCAACCACCATCGCCCTCCGTTGGGTAATGGACGGCATAAACGGGATGTGGCTTCAGCCAACATCGCTCTCCGCTTGGTCATGGGCTACATAACGTGATGTGGTCGCAACCATCATCGCTCTCCGCTCGGTCACGGGCAGGTTACCGTGATGAGGCTTCAGCCCACATCGCTCTCCGTTTCGCAACGGCCGGCATAACCGCAATGCGGCTCCAGCCATCACCGCTCACCATTGGGCAACGGGCGGCTTAACGTGATGTGGCTTCAGCAGACATCGCTCTCCGTTCGGGAACGGGCGACACAACGGGATGTGGCTACAGCCATCATCGCTCACGGCTCGGTTAAAACGTGATGAGGCTTCCGCCAACATCGCTCTCCATTAGCCAACAGGCGGCTAAAACGTCATGTGGCTTCAGCCAACATCGCTCTCCGTTCGGGCACGGTGGCAATTACTGGTGTTGGAGAATGTATTTACACCATTCCAACACAGTCGTGTAAGCTAATGTGTCATGTCGTAGGCTAACGGTATGGAAACCGAAACCAAATGAGGGGTAGGGACCAGTATATCGGTCCCTCCCACACTCTCTGTTCCGTACACTTCTCCCTCCTGCGGCTACTGCGTCAGCAAGTTGGAAAAAATCCTACGAAACTCGGATTTGTGGGGAATCCATAAAAGAAACCCAGGATTAATTTCCAACATGAATCCATAAAAGAAACCGAGGAAAAATCCCAAAGTGATGAGGCTCCAGCCAACATCGCTCTCCGTTCGGCAACGGGCGGCTTGTTGAACCAAAATTCTTACCTATGATGTGGCAACCACCAACATCTACATACACAACTTTAATTATAAAATAATTCCAAAAAAAATCTAAAAACACCACTAGATGCACCATTAATTTGATTAATACTCATGTAATAACTCATGTAATAAACATATCTACACAAGAAATACGTATCCTCCTGTATTCTTGGGTTTTCAACTCCTCATAACGCTAAAGTAAACAACACGGCGATGTCAACTGTACCATACCGGTCCACCTACGGCAACTCGTATTCCCAGGTGGTCACCCATCCAAGTACTGACGAGTCTCAACCTTGCTTAACTTCGGTGATCAGACGAGAACCAGTGGTTTCAATGTGATATGGCCGTAGAACCCCCTTACGGGCCTCGCTCCATAGCCAACCGTCAACAACAAAGTTCCATACACCCCTTACGGCCTCACTGTCAACCACGCCATTATGCTTGTTAACATGTTTTATTCATAAAATAACTTGTTTAACTCGAAAAACGCCATTAAACGAACTGATTATTCGTTTAAGTAACTTGTAAGAACCAAATCTACACAAGAATTCATATCCTCCGGCATTCTTGGGTTTAAAAACGATCAAAAACGCTAAAATACAATAGCGATAATCGAGTCGGGAAATCCGACAAGAAGTAAACAAAATGGCAGTGTCAAAAGCTGTGTTTACACGGGAAATTGTGAAGCGATTTAGGCAAATCGATTTATATGAAGCGATGTAGTGGCGCGTTTACACGGACTGAGTTTGAAAGTGTGTCGGCGCCGGGAACCAGCAGCCTTAGTGAGCCTGTAGCCGGCGAGTACTGCTATTTGTTTAGTCGCCGCCCAGGAACCAGCTGAATCGCTTCACATAAACCACCTCGCGACCTGGTATAGATGAAGCGTTTCATATGAATCGATTCAGCCCTAAAATGCCACAGCGTCACGTTTACACGGCAAATGTGAATCGATCTAGGCAAGTCATTTTATATGTGGCGTTTTAAATCGTCCGTGTAAACAGGGCTATTGTAGCGTGCTGGCACACATGTCGGTTTAATGCCTAATACAGTCGCCATAATCGACAAATTCGTACAAACTAATCTTCATATGTTCACAATGAAATATGGAAAATATTTCCTTAAATTTACTGCGAATTCTGCACTTATTGTAGAAAAAAGACGCTGCTCTCTCGCTCACGTCCACTGCTTGCAAGTGCCTTATGCTAATTGCTGACCGCTGATCTGCTTACCTCTCCCTAGCCTGAGGCTAGCCAGAGGCTTAGTACCGAGGTAAAGTATATATATATAGCAAAGTATATACTAAAGTATATGCCGATATAAGTAGTAGTATATAGTATACTAAAGTATATGCCAATGTAAGAAATCGCATGGTGCTGCCGACCGCGGCGATTCGTTGAGTCGGGCGGGGTTGCCGGCTATTTCCGCTAGTCATGTATGTATGTATGTATGTATGTATGTATGTATGTATGTATGTATGTATGTATGTATGTATGTATACCTTAATGCTGTAGGCACTATCACGTGACCTGTCATTTAGGTCACCTTCAAATAAAGAATTAAGGCGGGCCAAGGGTCTTAATTAGCAGACAGTGCTTGACTTGGAGCTGAGTCATGTCATCTAAGATTTCCTATATTACTGACAATTTATCACATCGAAATATGCTGGTCTCTGTAATAATATTGATAGTTATTATTGAGTTGTTAATAATAATAGTGGTAATAATAATAGCAATAATCATAATGAACCTACCCGGGCCGGCGTACATTCCTTCTGTCTCCTTCATCTCTTCATTAAGCTTCGCAAGTCGCAACCTGGGAAAAAAACACCCAAGACGAAAGGTTAGGAATTAGTGAAGACAGTGACACCTTATTCTAATACGCGTATCCATATAGGGTCATCTAATAGTAACCTGTGAATCAGCACCGACTTTGGATCAGGTCACCTGGTGCGGTGGCCTAATCGGTAGAGCGCAGGCCTCGCGTACGGAAGGTCGGGAGTTCGGTTTCCGCTCGAGTCAAACCAATGACTTTAAAATTAATACTTGTCGCTTCCTAGCCTAGTGCTCGGCATTAATAGGATAGGGCAAGGACTGGTTAGCTCAGTGTCAGGATAATGTGACTGAGTGGGATATCGGGTCATGGTACTGGCTGCCTGATTTCCCAGTGGAGCAGAACTATAAAGTCACCATGAGTGCGCACTGTCACAAGTCGGGACCCGTCCTCATATTACATTTGATGTTGCTAGGACATAAAATTCCAACAACCGACCGACTTGGATCAGATGGGTATAAAGCCCAAGATATATTGTCCCCCTCCACACTGTACTTGACTTTGGATCATGAGTGTAAAGCCGAGGTACACTGTTCTTTCTTTTCGATACAGTTCACCAGTACAAGCAGTGGGCAGGACTATGGAGGGTGCGTGCTTTTGGCTTAACAACAATCGAGTGTGATGGTCTGATGGTAAGTACACACATTGTTACATCCTCTCTGAATTACGGGAACATTTCGGTATCCGCCGATAGTGTAGTGAGTGGCTTCAAAACGGAGAGTGAGATAACGCTGTAACTGGTTGCAGAAGTTGTTGGGTAATTCAACGTTCAGCTTGTGATTGGGTTATACTTACAGTGTAACAATGTCTGCGTTCTCTGCTCCTATCGCAATAGATAAGGGATCCTGGAAGCAACGAAACAACATGCTATAAGTTATTGCCAAATGTCGACAGGGCCTGTAGCTGAATGACAACATTAACACCATAGGGTAGATAGATACACAGCTTAGTAGATCGATAGATACAGGCTAAATTTGGAACATTTAGAGCTAATGTGTGACATGCATAGTCCCCGAATTAGAAACTTCTTTTTTTTCTCTTCAGAAATTTATTTTCGAGAAAAGTAAAGGAGTTTGTAATTGTACTTTTACCAACTGCGTATTGACTGGCATTACCAGATGGAATGGCCAAATGAGTTGAGCGCCCGCTACCCATTTTGGTAGGTCGCGGAATTTAAACCCCGGCCGAGGCAAGCCGATGACTTAACAAATTTATACTTGTCGCTACCTAGCCTGGTGTTTCTCATTGATAGGATAGGGAAATGAGTGGTGGAATGAGGAAGACCAATTGTCCGTGATTGAAATGTCCTCTGCTTAATCAACTGAAGTACTAATAAAATAAATATAAAAATATATATTTAAAAAAAAAAAATTGGCTTGCAATATGAGGAATGTGGCTTGCTGCACCGACCTTGCCATTGCCGTCGACTGCGTGTTGGTTGGCGTTGCGCTTCAGGAACTGACACACCTGCCCCGTGTGGCCGAGCGTGGTGGCGTGGTGCAGTGGGGTGCTGCCCATGTCGTCCTTCTTGTCGACCTTCGCACCATTCAGCAGCAGCAGCTCGCACGGCGCCATCGAGCCCTGGAGGCAAAACCCAACATTACTCTAGTGCGAGTATTAGGACATTTTATTTTTAGGTTTTTAATACTACTACTACTAATAGTAATAATAATAATGTCTAGTGCGAGGATTATGAAATTATATTTTTAGGTTTTTAATAATAATATTAATATTATTATTATTATAATTATTAGCGCATTCTCAACTGCTCAGCCCTGAAGGTTTCATTTCTTTTTTTGTGTGTGAAATAGCATAGCTATACAAATCTTACCTGGGTACAGATGATGGATAACTGGTGTTTTCCCCGAGGTACTAGCCTCGGATAGTCGTGTGTCAGTGATAAGGAAGCACATCCGGGTCCAGCAATATTTTACATACTTTATAGGATAAAAAATGATTTTAACTCTATATGGATACTTATTGTATTTTCATTTTGGTGCCAGCGAAACATTATAGTCGTGGTAGGGCAGAGTGGGCAGGCCCTGACAGGTAAGATTCGTATAACTATACTATTTTACCTCACTACTACACCTCTGACTACTCGTAGCCCAGGGAGACTTTTATGTAATCTCATTTTTTATCCTTTTATACTTTAATGTAACAATACTATGTATATATGTAAGTGCAAAATTTTATTTTGTTTCTCACCTGTCTTTAGTTGGTTAGTAGGCGAGTCGCTAGGCCGCTTGGTTTTTCTAGTCGTTTGTTGTAATGTTTTGGAAACGATCTTGCCGACTTCCACCCAGCATGTGCAAGGATTCTCTTTACCGAGATTCCTAACTGTCTTGCCTTGGGAACCATGGCTCCACGCATTGAGTGAGACGCATAGCATCCAGTGTTGACCCTGCTTGTTTAAGCACCTTGATGGTCCATCTTGTGAGAGTGTCTCTCGAGATAGCTTTATGCAGTTTAATAAAGCTGATTAATGCTGTCTGGAATTTCTAATTCTGTGTGACTTGGATATATAAGCCCTAATGGCTGAAACTACACATATCCGTTTATCTTTCGGAAAACTATTTACATGTACTATGGACAATGGGTCCCCTGTGTTATTCGATTTTAGCAATATCTCTAAATCAAATCTTGCTTCATCCTTATCTATTTCTAGTCCATCCAGTGAGAGTGCCACAATCGTTTGGCCTCTGTCCCGTAACTAGCAGTAAAAGAACTGCTAATTTAAATCCTAGTTCCTTCATTGATAAATCCCTATTGCCAGGCCATGACTTGAATAACTTGAATACTATTGACACATCCCAAAACCTATTATATTTCGGTTTGGGTGAGTTTCTTTCATACACCGATCTAATGAACCAGTATACCAACTGATGTTTCCCAATCGTTTGTCCATCTATTCTTGGTAGAATAATCGATAATGCACATCTTGCTGCATTTATTGCACCAAATCCTAATCCTTCATCTTCTAGAATTCCTAGAAATCTTAATACTTGGGCTTTAACGGTTTGACTCCTTTGAGAAGCCAATGAAGTCCCCATTTCTTTAAATTGTGTATAATTTCACTATTCCTTTCCTTCAGGCCTGTGAAATAAGTCTTTCTTTTGTTATTTTGTCCAAACCAAATTGTTCTAAATGTTTTCTTACAAAAGGAATGCCAAAAGGGGTGTTGTCTACACATCTCCGTGGACCTTAATGTTGAAGGTTGTTCCTTTCTCTTGGGCATCTGATCATGTCTTTTGTTGCTGATGTTATTGCCGCTAGCCATGGTTGTGTTTCCCATGCTGGTACTATGAGTACTGCATCTTGATCTTCCTGGCCACTCTGCTGATAATGCTGAATGGAGGGAATATGTAATAGAACTTACTATTTCAAATTAATGAGAATGCATCTACTATCCAGGCTTCTGGCTCTGGATGCCAAGACACATATTTTGGTAATTTTTTGTTATTGCATGATGCGAATAGATCAATATCTGGTTTGATCAGTATCTGATTCAAAGACCATTCTAAATGGTCGTGAAAATGTCGGCCTTGTTTGTCAGCCAAAGTATTTTGGCTTCCTGAAATATGTGCTACTGTTACAGTGTTAGCCATATTTGGTGTTTCTCTGCCCAATCCCAAATGAGTTTAACTATATAGTTACATGGTCTGGAACGAGTCCCTCCCATATTATGAATGAAAGCCATAGCCGTTATCTGTTAAAACACTTACATGATTTTTAGGGATGTGATCAAACTACGGAGTCCTAGATAAATGGCTCTAAGCTCTAATACATTGATGTGATCGGCAATTTCATCTTCCATCCAACGACCACCTGTTGCCTGTTGGTCTCTATGAGCCCCCCAGCCTTCCAAAGAAGCATCTGTTGTAACCATAGTGTTAGGCTCTCCCATCCTAATGGGGTTGGGTGAGCTCTTAATGTGTGAAAGCCACCAGGCCTTCTGCCAAAATTGTCATGGTCCGCTCAAAGTTTCCTTTTGTGCTAACGCCAAGTTCTTATCTATCTCTAGAGGTTTAATATGAGCCTTGCCATAAAGAATAGCTGGTGCGTATGCTACCATCATTCCTATCAATACTGCGACTTGTCGTATCTTTGGTTTGTTCAATTGTAGTAATTGATTTGCTGTTGTTGTCAATTTATCCACTTTTTGTTCTGTTAATGAAATGGTCATTTCTGTGGTATCAATAAAGAAACCCAGAAACTTTAACTTGTTTGTTGAATCCTAATTTTATAAATGTTTCACATAATTTTTCTACTGCTGTCTGGCATTGTTGTTGTGTTTGTGCGACAATAAATGAAACATCAATGTATGGAAACATAATATGTCCATCAGGGAAAAAATTGGTTTAAGTAACCTTGTAAAAATGCGCGGACAGCAAGCCAGTCCATTCGGCATACAAGTGAACTCATAATGTTCGCCGTTCCAACAAAATCTGAGATACTTTCGGTCAAGTTTATAAATGGGTACTATGTAGTATGCATCTTTAAGATACATGCTGGCTAGCCAGGCACCTTGTGTGACTAAGTCATTAACTGTGTCTAACGAAAACATAAAAAATTGTTTGCATTCTCCAAATTTGTTGAATAACGTTAGATCTAAAATTAGTCTAACATCTCCATTTGGTTTCGGTCTGAAGAAAATATTGGGAGATGAATTCCCCAGCAATGTGTAGTGCTGGTTCTATAATGCCTTTTTCACAAAATGTAAGGACTTGATTGTTTAACGCTTCGCGTTCTGAACCGTGAAATCGGTAAGGGAAAGGTATACTATTTTGAATAGGTTCTTCTATCAAAGGGATTCTTACCCCTTTGGCTCGGCTAAGGATAGTTAAATTATCTGTAACTTTATTCCATTCCGAAAAACAGTTATTGAGGTTACCAGCTTGAAATATATTGCTTACTGGTGTTTGAGTTGCCACTTCTACTTGTTCCCTGGGCGGGGGAATGGCTTCTGGGCATTGAACTCCCTCTTGATGGGTCTGTTCCCATCGTTCCAGCCGAACAACTGCCTCTGGCCCCTTCCCCTGGCCTGGAAGCTGAAGTTCGTCCCGAACCGGCCTCCTCATTGGCCAGTTCATCGGTTTTGAAAATCCTGCCTCATTTTCTTGAAGCGGTTGGGATTCGCATCCGACGACTTCTTTTTGTCATTTTCCATGTGTTTGCTGCAATAGTTTTCCTCATAAGTGTCGTTATGTGGATCTTTTTGCGCTGTTGCACATTGCACTTCTTTGTTTCCTTACCACAGGATTTAACATATTTTCACGGGTGCTTGGTGTCCCGAGTCCGAGCTCGTTGAAGACGAGTCTGACGAGGTGTCAGAGGAAGAAGATGTTTGTTTCCTCCTCTTCTTCGTCTTCTTCTTGCTCTTCTTCATGAGAGGCTTCTTTTTGCAGGCCATTATGTACTCATCCCCCTCCGATGAGTGTTCTTTCCTCTTATGTTTGTGTATACGTGCAGACACAACCGCCTCCTCCTCTGACTTGTCGTCAGACAAGGCCTGATCTTCTGAAAGGTCTTCCCATTCAGACTAGTCAGAATCTTCCCAGATAGCACACAGCCGTCGGCCCGACGTCGGCTATTGGTCGGTCCGTCGGCACCGACTTTCCACCGTCGGGCCACCGTCGGCCCGACGGTGGTGTTCCGACGTTGGGAATCAATCCATTTCCACTTCTGAGCCACCGTCGGGCCACCGTCGGGCCGCCGGCGGTGTTCCGACGTTGGGAATCAATCCCTTTCCACTTTTGATTCACCGTCGGGCCATCGTCGGCCCGACGGCGGTGTTCCGACGTTAGGGTTAAACTTTTGAGCCGTCGGGCCTCCGTCGGCCCGACGGTGGTGGGCCGCCGCAAGTTTGCATTCATTTTCCACACTTGGTATACCGTCGGGCCATCGTCGGCCCGACGGTGGTGTCCCGACCTTAGGTTTCAATCCTTTTCCACTTGTGAGCCACCGTCGGGCCACCGTCGGCCCGACGGTGGTGTTCCGACGTTAGGGTTCAATCCCTTTCCACTTTTGATTCACCGTCGGGCCATCGTCGGCTCGACGGTGGTGGGCCGCCGCAGGTTTGCATTCATTTTCCACGTCTGGTCCACCGTCGAGCCACCGTCGAGCCGACGGTGGTGGGCCGCGCATGCGCAGTTCTTTAGATTTGCTTTCCGGCTCGAGTCGCCCGCGGACCACGTGCGATTGCTGATCAGTGTTCTTTTTCTACCAATAACTCCAAAAATACCAGGAATTTTAAGGAATCATTTACCAGGTTTGTTTATTAATATGCTTAGATTATTTTGTAAAAGTTTTGTAATTTATTACGAATTATTAATGGAATTATTCGTGTTAATTCGATTTGAATTATCCGACACGGTTTGTTTACTTCGAATCTCCACCGGAACACGTGCGATTGTTGATCAGTGTTCTTTTTCTACCAGTAACTCCAGAAATAACCGGAATTTTAAGGAATTATTTAACAGGTATGTTTATTAATATGTTTAGATTATTTTGTAAAAGTTTTGTAATTTATTACGAAGTATTAGTGGAATTATTCGTGTTAATACGATTTGAATCATCCGATACGGTTTGTTTACTTCGAATCGCCATCTGACTCGAGTCGCCGGCTCGAGTTGCCAGCGCAACACGTGCGATTGTTGATCAGTGTTCTTTTTCTACCAGTAACTCCAGAAATACCAGGAATTTTGAGGAATTATTTCACAGGTTTGTTTATTAATATGTTTATATTATTTTGTAAAAGTTTTGTAATTTTGTACGAAGTATTAATGGAATTATTCGTGTTAATACGATTTGAATTACCCTGTACGGAATTTTGACGAAGGACCGCCATCTTGGTTTTTTCCGAGAAGACACTGTCACTATAGTGTCAATACGTACAGACTATATTAAATTTATATGCTATGGGTTCTCGATTTCTATTAATTTTGAATAAAAGTAATATTTTTACAGTGACAGTGTCTTCTCGGCTCGTCGGCCCGACGGCGTTTGTCGCCGTCGCCCCGACGGCGTCGGGGCGACGGCGGCTGCCGCCGTCGCCCCGACGGCAGCAGCCGCCATCGGGGCGACGGCGGGAGGTTGGACAAAACAACGTCGGCCCGACGGCGTTTGTCGCCGTCGCCCCGACGGCGGCAGCCGCCGTCGGGGCGACGGCGGGAGGTTGGACAAAACAACGTCGGCCCGACGGCGTTTTCCACCGTCGGGCCGCCGTCGGGCCGACGACTGTGTGCTGTCTGGGTTGCAGGACCTTAGTCCGCTTTTTCTTAGAGGCCGCCGCTCTTGAAGATAGTATTTCCTCCATTTTTTGTTGAACGAATCTAGCGACTTGTTCATCCAGGTCAGCTGGGCCGGGGCCGGTATCACACCCCCCCACCTCATCCGAATCTCTTTGTTCTGGTGATGGTGACCTTTGTACCCATGCCGGCTGTGTGCGGTCTTCATCATCACTGAGCGCATGAGATGCCACTGCCTTGCTCCGCTTCATAGTCATGGCTCGGAGACTGTGAGTAAAAACAATCCATGATTAGGCATTGTTTAGGGCTGATTATCACACTGATAATTAGAGTATAATTATACTAGGTGTGTATTATGGTGTTAAAAAGGTTTTTAACGCAGGTGTGTGGCTAATGTAGCAGTACCCTCCCACAGTCTAAGTACCTATAAACTTCTCCACCTGTGGCTTTCTTCGCCAACAAGTTGAAGAACATACTATAGGACTCGAAGGTTCGCCTTAACGAGAATAACAATTGGGGAATCTTAGAAAACCCAGGGAATAAATCCCGAGCGATGTGACTGGTTCCTGCCAAACATCTCTCTGTTCGGCAACGGGTGGCTTAATTAATAAGTGAACAATGGATGCATTGTTCTAACGATCATGTCAAATACGATTGAAACTAAGCTGTAAAACAGTGAAAACTTAGCAAAAACTTAGTATGTGAATGCTAACATGAACTGAACCAATGTATCGAGTTTGAAAGATACTCACCCGTCTGGTTTTGTAGTAAATGTAGAAAAACTGCCAAGCTGCTCCTCCTGCTTTGAGCTGATTATGCTAATTACTGGACCCGGATGTGCTTTCTTCTCCCTGGGCTACGAGTAGCCAGAGGCATAGTACCGAGGTAAAATAATTTAATAATCTGAATAACTCGGTTTTCAGTGCCGAGGCTCATGTCTTCGGATCATTTGGTATATGCAGGTAAGATAACCAATTTTTATTTAGTTGTGAATTGACTTTGGTAAACATGCGAAAAAGTAATTGTAAGGAAATAACTAATGAAATACATTTATTGAGCAGGATAGGAGGGTTTAATGGACTATTGACTAAGTGCATCGACTGTGTATCAGAATGGATGAGGGCAGGCCGAATTCCCATGTGGCAGTTAAACTGATGATTAAAAACATATACTCGCCACTAGCTAGTATGGGGATCGGCATTATTCGCATAGGTCAAATGGCCGAGGAATAAAGTAAAACAATTTTCTGCGATTGAAATTTTGTCTCATGAATTTATCATTGAAATTTCATCTAAATAATTTATTATTGAAATTGTGTGTACTTAAATCAGGAATATAAACCCCCCCCCCCTCTGTAGGATAACTAATTTGTCCTGTTGTTTTTGGAGGTGACCATTTATTCATGACCAGCTCGGTGTAGGGCAGTGAATGGAGGGATGCTGAGAGGAGGGACACAGTGCGGTGCTCACGCTCTCTATGGCCATCATGAGCGGTGTCTTGCCCTGCTCCTCCGCGTTGCGCCAGTTGGGGTCGGCGCCCTGTGCCAGCGCTTCCAGCATGACGGCCAAGTTGCGCGCCTGCGCGGCGCGGTACAGCAGCAGGTCGGGCCCCAGCTTGGTGACGTCCTCGAATGACGTCGTGCTGCGCGTGTCTTGGTCAGCTTCAGGGTCACTCGTTGACGACTCTGAGTCCATCTCGTGGTCTTCAGCTGCAAAGGCACACAGGTTAGATGGTCTGCCCTCTTAGGTGAAGGGGAAGAGTGATGGAGAGGGACTGTCTCTCCCTCACCCTGAAACGTGTGTTGGGGGGGGGGGGCGAACTCTCTGTCCCCCTCCCCCATCTTGGGGGCGGTGGGGCGGGAGGGGGACGAGGTCAGTCCCCCTACCCCACTTCGTGGGACGAGGTCCGTCACCCTCCTCCCACTTTCGGGGGGGGGGGCCTACTCTCTGTCCCCTTCCACCCTTATCCCCCTCCCCACTTTTACTCAAATATAATTTGTACCAGACATGATCAAGTGCTGAACAACCAAGTGGACAAGTTTAATGCATGGCGACCAAGTTAACCAATCTACATAGGCAATATGACTTACCTATGTTGCGGTCGATCTGTGTGTGTACACCAAAAACGATGACATCAGGCGTGCTTCCCCCAAGCCCACTGTCCTGGCTTTCACCTAGAAGTACAAACAATGTGCATGTCTCCCTTAGCTCTGCACCAGCTTACAAACGACTATAATTGTTCTTTTGCAGGTTGATTTTTCGAGAGGTGGCTGCTCGAGCAACTTTGACGCAGACGTGAGATGCTGCGTTCATCAGCTGCGAACTGTTCCCGAACATGGCCGGCAGCAGACGCTTCATCTCGACTAAAATTTACTTCTAATAATTTAAACCTGTTATTTAAGTCAAATTGTAATGAATGGAGGGACTATCAGGTCCACCATAGTTGTTTCTACCACTTGTGATTTCGCCTCAATTATTGCCACAATAATAATAAATGATATATTATCATAATAAGAATGTAAATTTAAGAGAGGGCGCCCTCATTCTAAAACGCTGTACACCATATGAACATATGCTGGTCCATACGTACCTACATATGAGCATCTACATACATACCTACCTATATCCATACCTACCTACATATATACTTATCTACATACATACTTACTTATCTACACACCTACCTACTTACCTATCTAGATACCTAGCTACTTACCTATCTAAATACCTACTTATATACCTATCTACATACCTACTTACCTATCTGCATACATACCTACCTACACATATCCACTTTCTTATTAGCACAATGGGCCTGAAGCTGTGGTTCTATTGATCCAGAATGCGCCGTGCACTTTATAGGCCTGTCACACTACGACGTAATGAGCTAACGTGAGCCGACGTAGGTGGATTTTGGTCGTTACGTTGAGGTACGGCGGGTCACGTCATGCTTACATTAGGCAGACATTGAGTTACGTCGAGAGACGTCAGGTTACGTCGAGTTACGTCAGCGCGCGTCCAGGTTTTGGACTATGTCCAAAACTTTCGACGTGGCTCGATGTGATGCAGTTACGTTGGGATGACGTTAAACCAACATTCGGCTGACGTTAGACCTGCGATAGGGCTGTGTCGGTTACGCTAGATCAACGTTGCCTTATGTCAGAGTGACACACAGGGAGGAGGAACGTGCGGCCCACGCTAAGACAATGTGGGGTTAACGTAACACAATGTTGGTCAAGCGGGTCTGTGACGTGTGCCTAACATAGCAGTAACGTTCCGCAAATGTGTCCTGACGTAGTTGACGTCGTTGACGAAGTGTAGCGCGTGCATAACGTCTGTGACATCCTTCGAACGATGTCGAACATTTTGTGAATGTGGTGTGAACATGTTGCCTTCGAGTATATAAAGACCTATGATGTCCTCCTGTCAGCAGAACAGGCCAGCTCTTCGCAGCAGACACATGTGCCTGAGTGGGTCATGCAGGACTACCAACTGGCCATTCTCAAAGTTCACCATGAAATAAATGTGTTGTTACTGCGCTATATTGAGGCTAGAAGGAGAAGGAAAAAATGTTGGCCGAAACGATTGTGGGTGCGGCAGTGGATCGGGAGGCGGCATGAGTTTGGCTTGTATGACCAGCTTCTGGTGGAACTCCGTAATGAGGACACAGCTTCCTTCGTCAACTTCACATGGATGCCTCCCTAGATGTTCCGCGAGATGCTAGCCAGAGTGGGTCCGCAGATCACCAAAGGTTACACTACCTACAGGAAGCCGCCCGAGCCTGGCCTGAAGCTGGCCCTCACTCCGCGCCACCTAGCATCGGGCAACAAGTACGCTTCCATGAAGTTTGGGTAGAGGTTGCAACAACACCCAATCTCTCATTGTGAGAGAGGTGTGCAAGGCCATCATTGCAGAGTACATCGACGAGGTGATGACCTGCCCCACCACTCCGGAGGGATGGCGTGCCATCTGCGACAACTTCTTGGAGAGGTGGAACTTCTCCCATACCTGCGGGGCATGTGGCCTGCCGGTGTCCCCCAAAGAGTGGATCCCTGTACTTCAACTATAAGGGATTCTACTCCATAGTTCTCATGGCACTCATTGATGCAGACTACAAGTTCATCTGGGCCGATGTTGGTTGTAAAGGCTCCGCATCCGATGCGCAGGTGTTCAATGCTTCTGAGCTGAAAGCCAGCACTGAAGATAGTACCATAGGTTTCCCGGAACCCGAGCATATTGTGGCCGGCCAGAGGAGCGTTCCATACTTCCGGATTGGTGACGATGCCTTCGGCCTACGCCCGACGATGATGAAGCCATACAGCAGGAGGGGTATGGCACATGAGGAACACATCTTCAACTACAGGATTTCGCGAGCTAGGAGAGTCGTGGAGAATGCGTTCGGGATGCTGGCAAACCGGGGCTGTCCAGGTCCACGGGGACAAACAGGTCCAGCGCCTCAATGTTCAGGTTTGACACATTGGATATCCCGGACAGATTCAGGAATCCGTTCGTGGCTGTCGTTGTTCCCCCTGGCATACTGGCACTCCGGTTGAGCACCCATGCCGATGGCCAAGCGCTGCCACTCGTGTGTGCTGCAGGCTGCTGCTGTGGTGACCGACAAGGCTGCATTGTGGGTGGACCCATCGTGGGTCCGGGGAACCTGAATGCTGCCGGTGTCTGGGCTTGCAGCATCGGCAGCACCGGGGAAGGGTGCAGCGGGGCAGGGTGCAACGGGGCAGGGTGCAGCGGGGCAGGGTGCAGCGGACGCAGGTTGCAGCGGCTGAAGCATGTACTGCTGCATGTAGTCGCTGCTTTGCGATGCCCAAGGGGTCCCGGCTGGTGGTTGGTTTGCCACAGGTGTGGGTGGGGCTGGCACCCGTCACCCGGCGACTGGCAAGACGAGGTACGTGACGTTGACGAAGAGGAGTAGCAGGACGTCACAGCGGGGGGCCGCACGGTGTGAGTCATGGGGCCAGGAGGTGTACAGACCTGGGGCAGCGCCGGCCCCGAGATCACGATCCCCTCGTCCGCCACCTCCGACTCCATCACCTGGTCCAGGATAACGTTCATTGCCCCCCCCGCGCATACATGAACTGCCCCTTCGTTATGGTTGACAAACAGTCCCGCACGTAGTTTGCGAAGGCGGTCCATGGTGTCATGCGCATGCTTAACAGTCCAATATGTTGCCCGAGGCATCGACACATTGTTTAAGGACATCAAGCAGGTCCTCGTCCATTGTCGAATGTTTGCCCTTGCATCACGCCTCAGGTAGGGGTCGTTGTTGGGGCTCGACCCCGATCTGCTGGTCAGCGCAGGTAGTCTCAGCAGCCCCTAGATCGCCGCGCGCTGCGTCAACGGTGGCCAACACCTGCAAGGCAAAATAATAAAGCAACATAAGTACAATGAATACAAGACAATACATGAGGGCAATAAGAAATAAATGCATACAATAATGACATGAAATATATACAATCACTTATCCACAATGAGGCCAATAATAAATAAATCCACATGCTTGCATATTATAATGCCATTAACTAATGAGGTCTAAAGGAAATATATAAATAATTAAATGACAAAATTAGAAATTAATATCCACATGAATGCAAATTAATAAATATAGTACTTACACTTCGGCAGGGCTCTGGCTGGTGCTGCACGTATGAGCTGAGGAAGCCAAACTTGTCCAGGATCCACTGCTCCCTCTCTGTCCGCTCGGGCACCCCGTCACCACTCTTTTTTTTGTGAAGCCTAGTGTTGCTGTCATGCATGGACTTGAACCAGCCCTGGAGATGTGCCACGGTTCTCCCCATCTTCTGGGCCTGGTCCTCCCACAGCTTGACCTTTTTGTCAGTCCTCCGATAGTCCGTCAACTTGATGTTCCATATGACTGGCGTGTCATGGAGAAAGACAAGCAGGACCTCCTCCTCGTCTGTAGTCAAACAGGGTGCAGTCAAACTTCCGCACCCTCTTGCCTTTTCCTGGCAGACTGTGTGAGGCGGACGGGGTGGAGGCTGCAGATGATGCCTGGGAATGTGCCGAAGAAGGAGACAGGGACTGCGTGTCCATAGTCTCCTCTGTGTCCGGGCGAGCCGGAGATGAGGCCATCGGAGATGGTGGAGATGGTGGTGGTGCTGCTGCTGCTGCTGCTGGTGATGGTGGTGATGTTGGTGGTGTAGGAGTCATCTTCTTTCTCCCCTTCCCTCTTCCCCTCCCATAGTGGGGGTTGGGAGTCGAAGTTGAAATGGTGCTGGAGTTGGGGTTGTTCTTCACAGGCATGCTGGAGCAGTTGTGAGGAGAGAGCAAGAGAGAACCCATATATATCCCAAGGCGCGGGTGGGGCACATGCTTTTCCTCACATCGGCCCACATTCCGCTCACGCCGAGCGCGTCAAGCACGCGCTGCCATCACGCTGGCCATGTTGGACTCACGCCAGCGCAATGCTAGTCTCTCGATGGGTCGACGTTGAATCATGTCAGGGAAAACGGTTGAGTCGGACGTGGCCACATTATGGCGGGCGTTATCACACCCGCTCGCTGTTAAGCCGGCGCTACTGTCACGCTAGGCTGATGTCGTGCGCGCTGGGGTTTCGCTAGCCTCATGTTGACACAATTAATAATTCCTTTGTCCTCACTCGTTGTCACTACGCTAGACTGACGTTACGCTCAGGTCTACTACGCGGCATTGACGGCCAACTTGGGCCCGTATTTGCATATTACGCCGAGAATTTCGATGTCTTAAATATATTTTCATGTTGTCCCTACGCTGGCGCATTACGTTGTAGTGTGACAGGGCCATTAGCATCATATCACAAGGTCCCCAGCACATGTGCTTCATCCACCACACCACCAACTGCCTTGTGCCTGAACGCCTGACCTGTGCCACCTGGGGCATATTCGATTAATCAACTCAGGTCATCCGAGCCACTTTTTGGCGCATGCGCACATCCTACAGACTCGGGTTGAATAAACGAACATGCTTCTCCACGCTCGGGGTGGAAAAAATGATGGCTTAATCCAAAACTTGTTCCTTTTTGTTAAATAACCAATATAACTAGAGCAAAATAGGATTTAAAGTATTTTTTGATTGCATAGTTTAGTTCCATTTCATTAATCTGATTTTTTTTTTAAACCCATTAAAAAACCCCATCGCACTTGTACTGCTACAGGACGGTACAAGCACAAACGTGACGTCATCGCTCCTAGCCAACCCAAGCCAGGAGGTGGGTTACTGGGTTCGGGTCGTTTTGCACACTGCACGTGTATTTTATTTAAGACTGCACTCGTGGTGTCCTATTTGAAATTCTAGCAACTCGGGTCACCCGAGTCGCCCGGGTGTGTTAATCGAATACGGCCAAGGTGTGCTCTTGCCTTACACCCCCCACCCCCCTACCGCATGGTTCAGAGGTGCTCATTCACTAACTAGCGTCCTCAAACCTGAACGCATGTGATCCCTTGAGATCAGTGGTGCGACTTTACCACCCGCGCAACTTGAAGGGCAGACTCCAACCGTATGGTTAGGGCCTGTGAGTGACGACACCAGCCACTAACCGAGTAGCTTGGTCTGGCCTATTTAAAACAACATATTTCCTGAATCAAATTTAAAAAAATGGAATGGTGGTATTTTGAATACAAATTTCACTTAGAGAAATGTTTCCTTTATGTAATTGATTGCAAAATTGAGCTTAAATTTTACTAGGATGTAAAGCTCCTAAAAAACCAATAACAAACCTGACAGAGCAGCCCTACCAGACCAATAACTGAATTACAGTGTGGTGACTTCCGAATTCCTATTAGAACAAAAAACGGGTTGGAGTTGAACTTAAAATAAAACAGTCCAAATAATAACAAAATTGATACGGCAATGCCTGAGAACCAAGTCCAACTAACCTTGTACCATCTTGGTGGCGCTGTCAGTGGCTCCCCCGGCCGTCTTGCCGGCCGCCCCTGACTCCACACCCGGCGCCACGCCTCCCCCAGGGGCGGCCTTGCTGGTGCCGGCGGGCGGGTCGGTGTCCGGGGCGGGGGGCTGGTCATCTGTCGACTTGCTCGGCGACCTGCGCTTCCGGCGGTAGACGCTCCAGCGCTTGATGGTGTCGGCGCCCGGCCCGTCGACCTTTGGCAGGCGCCGTATGTAGGCCTTGACGATGTACTTGCTGCGGATCCACTGTTCGCGCAGCGTCCTAGGTGGGGGTGAGCATTTTGATTAGCACCTTAAAAAGTTGTTGTTTGTTATACACACATCTCTTAAAAACCATTGAATATGATCGACTTATTTTTTTACACCCCCTCTTACGTTTTCTATGACTTTAAAATATGAACTATTATTTATAATGTCTTATCAAGAGTATAATATCATGGAATTTGAACTATTATTGATAGCACCTTTGAAAATTATGGAATTTGAACTATTATTGGGAACATCCTATAAACAATCATGGTGTAAAAATATACGGATTTTCGGTTCGGATTTATATATTGGCAGAGAGCATTAGTATTCTCGGGCGACGGAGTGGGCACCAAGGTTATGTAACAGAGAAGCAACGGGTGCCCCACTCGCTGTGTGACATGAGACTGTGTGGGAAATATGATAACACATAGTGCCCGAGATTATGACGAGATGTTCCTATGTAAGAGACAGTTAATGTTTGGTGAAATGTTCCCTCTATGCACCAGTAAGAGTGCAAGTGGAGAAGGACATTTTTAGTATATATATTTATTGTAACTGTCTGAAACTACATGTTACCACAGGGCCGATGGGCCAGCACACCCAGCCTCTCTGCATACATTATGGATACCACCTGCACCTGGGGTTGAGTGACAGCTGCCCCTTTTAGGGGGTCGCCCCCCAGGCTGTAGAGGGTGTCTGATTGGCTGGCTGTGGGAGACCCAGTCACCTGCACTGGTTCAATGGGCTGTAGGCAGTGATTCCTATACATACAAAAGAGAGTAATGAGGATCTGTGTGGACAGGAGGTAAGGAGTGAGGGTGATAGGTTGCTAGTAGGTAACAGGAGTTGATGCCAATAAAGCACAACTTCTTCACTGTCAATCTTGCGCGACCTGTCTTCCCTTTCTTGCTTATGAGTTTGTTGGAGAGAGGCATCAGGTGTGAACTGACAGACAGTTGTCAGAACGCACCTGGGGAGAGTAAGTGGTATGTTGGGGCTTCGATGGCTGAGTACTCGATATTTTACTATGGAATTTGAACTATTAATATTATTGATAACATCATTTAAAAACTCAATGGAATTTAGACTAATGTTGATAACATCGTTTAAAAAATCATGGAAGTTGAACTATTATTGAAAACATTTGAGAAAAGAAATCATGGAATTTGAACTATTATTTACAACATTTTAGAGAGGAAAAAAGGAATTTAAACTAATATATATATACAGATAATGGATCGAGTGAGTAGAAAAAGTGATTTCAAAGAGGGTGAGGCCGGAGTATAGAAAATCATATACTGCAACTGTCCTCAGTTATATCAAATCAAAGCTGCATGGCTTTTCTTTAAACCAAAACACGTAGATTTGATTCTGCACATCGAATTTAGATCCTGCAGCAGTGATTAAACATTTATTTCTGGACATCCTGGCAACATCTAAGGTCATATCAGGAAGGGTGACAGTGCGCACTCATGGCGACTTCATAGTGCAAACCCACTGGGAGACCAGGCCACCAGCACCATGACCTGATATCCCACTCATTCATATTATCCTGACACTGGACCAACCAGTCGTTATCCTAATAATGCCGAGCGCCAGGCTAGGAAGTGACAAGTATCAATTTTTAAGCCATTGGTTTGACTCAACCGGGGTTCGAATCCCACGATCTACCAAAACGGGAGAAGGACACTCAGCTCATTTGGCCATCCCGTCTGGACATAAGGAGTACTACGTCTATTTATTATAACAATGATCACTTCGATATATATATATTTTTTTTAATGGCAGGAACTATATATAAAAAAAGGAAGGAAAAGCCATCGGACTATGCAACTTGAACTACTATGAAATGAAGCACCGTCTGAGGGCGACAGGAAGGTGCTGGTGGCCGGTGTCGGTGCGGTGACTGACCACGGCTCCTACCTGTTACACTGTGGCGTGGCGCGAACCACCACACTCTCGTCCACATTCGCTTCGTAAACGCGATTCACAGCGACGTTGCCCAATTCCGCCATGACCTTGAGTAGTTCCGGTTCCCACGCGTCCAAGGTCACGGACCGGACCTTCGACATGTGCACGCCAAAACTCCTGGGGAGGGGAGATTGGTTATTGTCAGGTGAATTCAGCAACGCCAATACAGAACGCTTAGCATGACTCGATGTCACGTGACTACCAACTAAGTAAGAGTCGACTCAGCATTAGTGGGTGGGCACAGGCAGACTATAACCATTACAACGGGGGAAGCATCACCCAGGACCGGCTGACAGTAGCGGCAATTCGGGAAGTCGCTCGGGCACCAACTGATAAGGGGGCACCACTTCAGTGTTACATTTTAAAAACACAAAAAAACTTGTAACTGCCGAAGTTCAGCTTGCATGGGGCGCCAGCATCCCTAGAGACGGTTATGGCAGTACCAGGTGGCCATCTCAAGCAGGTCAACCACCCTCACCCCCTCATCTCAGTAACTCACCATTGCCACTAGGAATCGCGCCTTTACAGGCAAGACATGTCTTTCTTGTTGTCTCTGTTTTTCAATGAACAGCATTAATTTGTAATAACATGTATTAACAGCAGACAAGTTTCTAAGACCAGAGAACAAAATAAAAGTCAGGCAGTTGGGCTTACTCGTGTCCTATAATTTTGGCTCATGCCATGTCGTGACCCTGTCCTAGATATCCTGGCTAGGATCCAGATACACCTGGCCCATTTGAACATAAAGCTACTGCCGACGAGCCTCATAAGTTGAAATTGCATTAACTTCATTTCAGATATGCTACATCACTGTAATTTTAGTGTAAAGATAGAAGATGCTTTGCAGTAATCTGGGTAACTTCATGATGATATGAGATATCAGAAAGTATCCCCGCAAAGGGATACTTTCTGATATCTCATATCATGGTTAGAATCGTATCCTGAATAACTACGACTACCACCGTACCATCTTATCCCTCTACCCTAGCTATCCTGGTGGTGACCTAGATATTGTGACTGTGTCCTAAATGTACCCACTGCAGCCTACATTTTGTGATTCGTACAAGTCATAGATATTCTAACTTCGACCTACATATCATGACTGCCTGAGATATCCTAACTGATAAATACAGTAATTTATGCTCTATACATCCTCACTGCAACCCATATTAGTCAGGTAGATCTATGAGAAAATACCACCCTACCCCAACAAAATTGCTAGAAAAGGTTTTTTAACTGTTTCTGATAGCATTGGATGTGAAAAGTATCATACTAAAGATCTACCAAAATCTGACTCCTGAAAGTTGCTAAATCCAAGATGGCGTCCAAAATGGTCACCAATACATTAAAATAGCTATAACTTCCTTACTATTCACCCTAGAATGGTAATTAAGGTGTCTACTTCCAGGTTTTAGGGGTAAAGGAACACCAATCAAATCACCGTTGAAAAATTAGGATGTGAGGAAATCCAAGATGGTATCCAAAATGGTCACCAATATCTTAAAATAGCTATAACTTCCTTACTATTTACCCTAGAATGGTAAGTAAGGTGTATACTAACAGGTATTATGGGTCAAGAAGTTCACTGATAACAGTCAAATCACCATTGAACAATCAGAACACCAGAAATTCCAAGATGGCACCCAAAATGGCCACCGATATCCAATAATTCATGCACTTGATGTATGAGAAACCATCACAGCACCACCATATTTACCATGCCCTCTTCACCCCTTTGTAAAATCATGGATTTCCCCCTGCATTTAAAAGTTAATGTATGAAAACATCTGCAGCCTATTTTACAATTTCAATAAACTAGTTAATTACAGCGTAGAACACTAACAATTAGTTTGTCTGCACTGATGGCTTTACACAAATTAATGCCCAATGTAGCACATATGCCACATGGCAAATTAAACATATATCACAAAGGTCATTTAGTTGTTTATGCTAAAAGGAACAGAACACTATTCATATATTGATAGTGCTGCCATCTACATTAATCAAGAAAAAAGAAACTCATCTTCCAAATTTGGTTTGTTATTGCAGATTGACCCTTAAATGTTAAGTTGATATTACATCAGTGTATTTTCAATGATTTGTAAACACATTGGAACCCACAAGTAAGTTCAAAAACTCTAGTCTACTTCAATCCATTTGAGAAAATAAGTATTTTCAAAGATGTGTTGTTAGTTAAGGCTAATGACGAGGAACAATTGACATTCCCTATCCTCGGGGATAAAATGAAAGAATTTCTGTGTGGTGAATATTCTCTTTAATATGTTGTTTGTTTGTTGTTGTTTTACGTCCTAGCAACATCTAAGGTCATATCAGGATGGGTACTGACTTGTGACAGTGCGCACTCATGGCGACTTTATAGTCCTGCCCCACTGGGAGATCAGGCCACTCAGTCACATTATCCTGACCCTAGCCAACCAGTCCTTGCCCTATGCTAATAATGCTGAGCGTCTGGCTAGGAAGCGACAAGTATACATTATTAAGTCATTGGTTTGACTCGACCACGGTTCGAACCCACGATCCCATGGTCTACCAACACGGGAGACAGACGCTCTAACTCATTCGGCCATCCCATCTGGTCTCGCTTTAATATTGCAATCAATACCTCAAAAGCAAATTGAGGGAATACTATGGGAACTACATATATATTTAACAGAAGGCGTTGCCCTTCAAGATACAGTGATCATGAAAGAAAAACCCTCTCAAATTCTTCGATAGTATGTCAAAAGTGTTAAGGAGAGTGATGAGTAATCCCAGAAAAGGGCAATCATTGAAACTGCTTCTAGACTTATCAAAAGTGACATAAAAACTGAAGCTACCTCTGTTGCTGACCAATACCCAGGTACAGATATGGCGAAACTTGATACTGAATTGCAATATTTTCCAGACATTCTTCACGCAATGCTTGCTTTTTCTGTTTGTGGGGAAGGATAAACAGAAAGGCAGCTGGAATTTGCCAGGCTGGAATTTGCCAGGTTGGAATTCAGGCAGTCTGGTCATGGGCTGTGCTTGTCATTGCAGATCGGTCTTACCATACAGACACATCATTAGCATCACTCAAGGTTCATTGAGTATCAAATGGGGTTTTCCTCATCCTAAAACAACGTTCTCAGATTCAAAAAGAATGCTGCTGATACTGTCGATGTAGAGAACTTGGGTGAGAATGTTGATTTACAAGGTATGGCCCTACTATTCGCTGGAGACAATGTTGACCACAACATTCTCACTATTGATGGCAAAGGCACATTTCATAGATGGGCATGATCGCTGCCTTGGGACCAGGATAAAGGGCAAACCAGATCGTTGCAAGAGGAAGTATCTCAGAACTGAAATATGTGGAGAAGACAAAGATTGACATAGCGGAGTATCACTTTTCCACCCATGCATGCTGTAAGATACTGTTTAAAAAACTTCTAAAACTCAGCAAATATGATCGGACTATTGATGTGCTATGGGAACTTTCATTCAGCTTCAAACAGGCAACTCCAAATTGGCACGGTATCAGAGGTGTATAAACACCCAGGTCAGTCTGCACTCTATCTGCCTATGACCGTCCTGTACTCGGGGGACAAGACCTGTATTGCCACATTGGAATTTCTTTGAAAATAGGCAATGACTCACAACATTTCACCAATAATAACATTTTACCAGCCCCTGTACCGGGAAGCTAGTGAAATCACCATATAGACACACCCCAGAACAGGCATTTGAAGGAGATCATATTCTTGTTGAGTTACTTTCATATGCTCATAAACTTGTTGGGAGCAATTGGATCTCTCATGACATTCTACAAGTGATATATGGTGAAAGTTCAGTAGTCCATATGACAGGGAATGCAGTCCAAAGAGCTATCTGCGGTCATCTGCTTATAGACAAATGTCTTAACCACGTGATTGTGTCAGACATGGCTGGTGACAGTCCTGAGAAAATTGTATCATCAACATTGTTTGTGACACCTGAACATCTACCCCATACTGCATCCCTTACCCAACTTCCCTGTCTCAGAGTTCACTATAGGGTAATGGTTTAGTTGGGAAGGAGAGTGGCATGGATTTGTTGAAGTGGGGTTGGATGTTGGAAGACAATCAACTGATTCAAGTGATGTCAGATATGAATGCTGCCCCTGACAATCTCCTGAAGATGATTCAGTGAAAATGCTAAGCTACCTGCAGAACACCACACTGTAGCTGCAGGGTGCATGGGCTAGCAATAGTATCATGCACACCTGGTTGTGGGTAATGCCAGTTAGAAACTTGGACAATCTGTACAACCAAGCTACATCCATTGAAGAGGATGATGAGCAGGGGGAAGAGTGCAATTGACAATATGTATGCATTCATTGAACAATATTAACTTTTTATGTCATATTATTTTTGCCATTTTAATACTGGTGATGAACTAATAACTCAATCATTATTGAATTCACCTCAAAAGATTTGTAAACCCAAGGGGGTTGGCACAAAAATGACACCTCTAGTGTAAATAGGAATTGACTTATAGCAATTTTGTGTTGTGTAACTAGTTACGGAAATATTATTCGAGCAGAGTATCGGTTAGTCGTTGGTCAAACGCCCTGGTGGACAGTGCAGCTCTCATGTTTAGGCAGGCACTGTGCTGCTTTGATGTTGGGGCCGCCCACCAGGCTGCCCGCATCCGGTTACTGCAGCACGCCAGTCCACCTGCGGCTCCAATACACTGTATCTGCCTCCAGTCGGCAGGAAAATTTGCTTTATATATAAACGGAGGGGCCTTTTAGGGGGTACCAGCCAGAGGAATTACTCATCCAATTGTATTATGTGTTGTGTTCTTGTTTTTGTTAGGTACGTAGCGGTTAAATAATAGGGTAGCAGTGGCCATTTTGGACAACATCTTGGATTTCCTCACATCCTAATTGTTCAACAGTGATTTGACTGGTTTATTGTTCCTTTACCCCTACAACCTGGAACCTTAATTACAATTCGAGGCTGAATAGGAAGGAAGTTATAGCTATTTTAAGGTATTGGTGACCATTTTGGACACCATCTTGGATTTAACAACCTTCCGATAGTCAGATTTTGGTAGATTTTTAGTATGATATTCTTCACATCCAATGCTATCAGAAACAGTTGAAAAACCTTTTATAATAATTTTGTGGTGGTTAAATTGTATTTCTACCTGACTATGTATGGCTATGACCTAGTTATCCCAACTGCGACCTATATACCATGACTGCTCTAAATATCCTGATTGTCACCTCGATGTGCCTATGATCTAGATATCGTAACTGCAATCTAAACATCCTAACTGTGCTCTAGATATCCTTACTGAAAATTAGATATGCATATGACCTACATATCATGACTGCCCTAGATATCCTAACTTTGACCTACAATTTGTAACTGTCCCCAGATATCCTCAGTGACCTAAGTATTGTGACTGCACCGCAGATATCCTAACTGTGACCTAATTATCTTAACTGTGCCCTAGATATCCTAACTGCAACCTACATATCAAACCCTTTGCTAGATATCCTAAAAGTAACTACGACCTAAATATCACTGTGCCCTAGATATACTGACTGCGACATACATATCATCAATCTGCCCCAGATATCCTAACTGCAACCTAGATATCCTAACTTTGATCTACATATCATGATTCTGCTGTAGATATCCTGACTGCAACCCAGATGTGCCTATGACCTAGTTATCTTAATTATGACCTACATCCTAGATATCCTAACTGTGACCTAATTATCCTAATTTCCCGAGATATCTTAACTGTGACTGTACCATAGATATACTGACTGCAACCTACACATGCTATCAGAAACAGTACAACCAAGCTACATCCATTGAAGACACCTGAACATCTGCCCTAGATATACTGTGCCCTAGATATATTGTGACCTACATATCAGGACTGTACCCTAGATATCCTAAATGGGATTATATATCATGATTGTGGTCTAAATATCCGGACTGCAATCCAGATGTTTCCTATAACCTAGTTATCGTAACTGTGACCTACATATCATCACTGCGCCTTAGATATAATAATGTCGTGGGGGTGATGAAAATGGAAAATATTGTGCCTCGAGTGGGACTCGAACCCACATCTCTTTGCATTTCGGGCCAGTGTGCTAACCATTACACCACTTAGGCTCCCTGATATCAACACGCTACCCACGCCTACCTGTCTATGCGGCTCCTTGCCTGAGAGGTCAGTGCAGACCACTACACTAACTATGACTTACATATCGTGAATGCATCCTAGACATTCTAACTGTGACCCACATATCTTGACTGTGCCCTCGACATACTAACTGGGACCAACATATCATATCTGCCTAGAAATCCCAACTGCGACCTACATACCGTCACTGTGACCTACATATTGTGACTGGCATATACACCCTAATTGTGACCTACCTACAATGATTATGCACTAGCTATCCTGACTGCCACCCACGTATGCCTATGACTACATATCCTGACTTACCATGATATCCTAACTGTAGTCCGGCAGTGAGACTGCCAAAATGACCATAACCTCAAATGGCTTGTTAAAGTTTTTTCTCTCTTTTGTTTATTCAAATAGTGTCTCTGTGAATAATTCCAGGTGGGTGTGAAGTTCTCACCCTTGGGTAATTTGATATATTCAAGATGGCCACCATGGGGCAATTTCAACAAATTAAAATCAAATTTTGGCAATAACTTTGGTTATAGGGCACACAAGGTGTAAATTTTGTGTTTATACCCATGTTTTGAGGTACCAGCTGTCCAATGGTGCATCCAAAAACTGTGTATGTTTGTCCGCCATCTTGTAATTCAAAATGGCTCCCTAATTTAACTAATCTTTTGACAAAAGGACTTCTACAACACATATGCAAAACATCGGGGCAATATGAACCTAATTTGTTTTGATATTATGTTCTAATGTTGTCAGATAATACTGAAAATGTTTGTGGTGAAGAATATGTTGTATGTGTGTTCGATAGTCTTTAATATTTCATGGCGGTGGTTTTATACATGCATGCTTGTGGTCATCAGGAGTGTGTCTTCAACTTCAAGTATCAATGTAAATCCGGCTTATGTTCAAAGAATCGAGATCATTCATGAATTGATACTATTATTCATGCAAGTAAATTATATAAAGACAACTTACATGAACAACTTTAACCTCAGCTCGCTGTCAACCCATATCTGATAATATACTGTCACAAGAATTGTGTGTCATGCTATACCTCTACTTCAAACCTTCCAGAGCATGTTGAAGCACAAAAGCCACCAACCAAGAAGCTTCGCCAATCAGACACAACATTCAATTTCCTAGAAGAATGTCTTTATTTTGGTGACAAATGTGATTTTGTAAAGGACCCCAAGCACCCTGATGGAAGGATGTCGGTCAATGGTATCTGCAACTGACCATACAAGCAGTATATTCTGGACATCTGTGAAGAACAAGTGATGAATGGGGTAATGAGGTACAAGTACGGATAGAGGGAGCCATCAGTGACCTGCATGCGGCTGAGGCTCGATATCACGTGGATTGCTTTTCCAGATTTGTGACCCATCAACTTTCTAAAGGTGAACGTAAAAGAGCTCTCAGAGAACAGGTACAACACAGTGCAGATTCTGGTCTCGTACATGTCATTGCCTTGATGGAAGGAGACAGGTTATGTATATGGAATTCTGTAGAAATCTTCAATGAATATCAAAGTCATACATGTGAATTGATGTGTATTGAGGCTGTGATATGGGATGTGAAGAAACATTTGGAGATCTAATCATTCTCTCATCACCAGATTATGCCAATATCATAGCTTTCCGATCTCAAGCTGCCCTACATTTTAAAATTGTCAAAGATAATGATAAGGAAGATGTATCAAGCCATATCCACAAAGTAGCCAAGGGAATGCAAAGATATACATCTAAACAGATCTTCCTACAGACTGGACCTAGATGTTTCCACCACACAGGAGTCAGTATCAGATGCCATGATGACTCTTCTTGCAGCTCTATCACCAAAACTGTCGCAGACATTACCTGCTCTAATGATAGGAAATATGGTGTCAACCAACAGATCTCCAGGTTGCGTTAGGTGTACTCCTGTGTGATTCAAAGACACTAATTGGGTACATGTACAACTATGGTATCACCTGCAGTTATGATTAAGTTCTACGTTTCAAGAAATCAACTGCAAAAGCTGCATCAGTAAGTCCCGATCTTCATGGTATAAGCAGCGCAAATGATGGCATGGTTCAGGTTATTGTAGATAACTTTGACACATATATTAGTTCACCAAATGGCCTAAGCAAGATGCATTGTTTGTTTGGTGTTTTACGTCCTGGCAACATCTAAGGTCATATCAGGACAGGTACCGACTTGTGACAGTGCCCACTCATGGCAAGTTTATAGTGCTGCCCCACTGGGTAACCAGTCCACCAGCACCATGACCTGATATCCCACTCAGTCACATTATCCTGACACTGAGCCACCCAGTCCTTTCCCTATCCTAATAATGCCAAGCGCCAGGCTAGGAAGTGACAAGTATACATTTTTAAGTCATTGATTTGACTTGACCAGGATTCGAACCCACAAACTCATGGGTTCGGATCTCCCGATCTCCCAAAATAGGAGACGGACGTTCTACTCATTCAGCCACCCCGTCTGGTCCTTAAGCAAGATAATGACGGGGAAGAAGTTTCCAGATAATGTCAGGGCATTACAGATGCTTGCAGAAGAGTTACTGCAACCAGTTGTAAAAATATATGGATTTTCGGTTCAGAATTATATATTGGCAGAGAGCATTATTATTCTTGGGTGACGGAGTGGGGACAGTGTTATGTAAACTAACAGTAATAATATCCCACTCCCATTATGACATGATATAAGCTGTGTGAAATCAATCAATCAATAGTTCCATCCTCTAGTCGAGGGTTGGATGCAATGGTTCTCCACTTGTCCCGATGTTGTGCTGTTCTGATAGACTGTGAATAATTCAAGCCTGTCCACTGTGAAATATTTGTAAACCATGATGTTCTTGGTCTCCCTCTCCCTCTGCTGCCATTCACCTTCCCTTCCAACAATGTACGGTATATTGAACTCTGACGAATGATGTGGCCAAAATAAATAAGTTTCTTTGTCTGTATAGTGGCAAACAAGCTTTTCTTATTTTTAATTTTTCTGAGAACTTCTTTGTTGGTGATCTTCTTTGTCCATGATATTTTCATCATCCTTCGATAAGTCCACATCTCAAATGCTGCTAAACGTTTGTACATTTTCTTAGAGATTGTCCATGTCTCTGCCCCATACATTAGAGTAGACCACACATAACACTGAAGAATACGCTTCCTTGTTTGTATTAATATCTTACTTGATGTTAACACTCTATACATTTTGGAGAATGTTGTTCGGGCTATTGTTATCCTTCTTTTAATTTCTTCCTCACATCTCCCATCATTTGTAATCTTTTGTCCGAGATATATGAATTCGGATACTTGTTCTATGTTTGTGCCATCTATGGTTATATTGACATTTGGTTTATCTGTCTTTTTACTTATAACCATTGTTTTGGTCTTCCTGGCATTCATCTTCATGTTGAATAGTATTCCAGCTTTATTGATTCTATTCACTATATCTTGTAGGTTTTTCTCACTGTCTGCTAGTATTACACTGTCATCGGCATATCTAAGATTGTTGATGTTCATGCCACCTATTGTCACTCCCTTGCAATCTTCAATGTGTCTGAAAATCATCTCTGTGTACAGGTTAAATAGACATGGTGACAATACACACCCCTGTCGAACTCCTCGTTTAATCATAACTTCATCCGATAGGCCCTGCTCCATTTTTATAAATGCACGTTGTGTCCAGTATAAGTTCACAATTAGTTTAATGTCTTTGCCATTGACACCAATATCTTGTAAACATTTGATTAACAGTTCATGATTGACTCGGTCGAAGGCCTTCTCATAGTCAATAAAGCAGGCATAAACATCCTGGTTCACTTCACAATAACGTTCACAAATCATTCTCATATTGAAAATCCCTTCACGTGTACCTCTTCCAGATATAAACCCACTTTGTACGTTACTGATTTGTTCTTCAATTTTCTGTCTGTTTCTCAGTAAAATTATTTTCAGGATCATCTTCAACATATGACTCATCAGGCTTAGTGTTCTGTACTCAGTACACAATGTTGGTTTTAGCTTCTTTGGGAGTCGTACAAATATGGATTCATTCATATTCAATGGTATAAATCCAGTCTCATAGATGTCAGTTACTAGCTTATGAATGATTTGAATCCCCACTTCATCTAGTCCTTTTATCATTTCTGATGTTATCTGGTCACTTCCAGGAGCCTTACCTGCCTTTAGATCATTGATAGCCTTCTCAACCTCTGATACTAATATAATATTCCCATCTTCTTTCTCAATTGTGGGTGGGTTCCCTCTGTCATCATTGTATAGTTCGTTTACATATTCTTCCCATCTGGACTTTATTTCATCTTCTTCAAAGAGCATTTTGCCGTCTGTGTGAAATATATTTTCATATATTAGGCCTGAGATTAATGAAGAGATGTTCCTATATAAGAGGCAGTACATGATTGTTGAAATGTTTCTCTATGCATCCATAAAGAGTGCAACTGGAGAAAAGACCATTTTAACAGAGATCTATTGTAACTGTATGCAGCTACCTGTCCCTACATGACCACCGGGTGGGCACACCAGCCTAATTTGCATATATACACAGGGCACCACCTGCATCTGGGTTGAGTGACAGCCACCCCTACAGGGGGAGGGGGTGGGGCACCCACCCAGACTGTGGATGTGCCTGATTGGCTGGCTGTGGACTGCCCAGTCACCTGCACCCCATTGGCCCTCTGACCACACTAGCCTCAAACCTGAGATCATTATTCTAGATTCTGCTTCAGACACACTGAAGAGAGATCACTCTACTCCTGGCTCTTGAGGGAGACACACCTACTCTTGAGCAGGAACCCCAGACACTTTGTCTGATGCTATAAAAATTCATCTATTCCAATTGAGTGTGTACACAGCCATAGGACTCCTCTCCCATGGGCTGTAGGCACTGCTTTCTATAGAGGCTAAAGTGGTAATGAGATTTTGTGTGGCTAGAAGGTAAGGGGTGTGGATGCTAGGTCACTGGTAGGTGGACAGGAGTTGGTGTTTTTAAAGCACAACTTCTCCACTGTTTATCTGTGTCACTTGGCTTCATTCTTCCTTAGCATTGGTTAATGAGTTGATAGATAAGTGATATGAAGGGGAGAGATTCTGTAGTATTATCTGGTGTCCCAAACGTGGCCGGGCATTCAGAAATATTATACAGTGTTTCAGGAAGACCCAGACATGATCAACATGGACTACTTGCTACGTGTGTTGAGTGATATCTCTGACAACTCCAGAACTGCAAAGCTATGGGTGACACCCAATTTTCACGATGATGAGGTATGTTAGAGCGGAGTGTGAGGGGGACTGGGCGCTACATCTAGAAGCTGTCAGAAATATGATGAAACTCTTTTTCGCTCCATCACATATTAATTATGCACGCTATGGGATTTATTATCGGCATACTATTGAGCAACTCACTGAAGAGGTACGTGAGCATTTCACTAAAGGAGAACACACCATGCATCACAACGCTGGAATTAATAATGGTATTTGGTGACATGACCATTGAAACCACATTTATGCGATATGGTCATGGCCAATCTGGAATCATTGGTGTGACACTCAAACCGGAAACGGTGAAGACATGGGCATATAGTATGCATGCATGTAACACTCTCATCAGCGAGGTAGAAGCAATGCGGCACACAGGGCAGTCTGAAGAAATTACTCAGTTACACCACAAAAAGAAAGCCAAATCTAGAATTAAGCAGGACACAACTGACTGACAACTCCTGCGAGAGAAATTAGAGATCTGCATTGACGTTCTCAATGAGAATGAGCACACCAAACACCTAGGTAACATTGTGACTGGACAAGTCATCAGTAACGAGTCTCTGAATGTTGATGCTGCATACCAGCTCGGCACAAACCAGATGGAGACATTTGAGAATGGATGGCCAGAGAGTTTCCATGAGACTATTCACAAATTTGTGACGACAATGTCCGTTGGTAGAAAACACATCAAACCCAGACAGCACACAGCCGTCGGCCCAACAGCGGCCGCTCTGTCGGTCCGACGGTGGAAACCGCCGTTGGGCCGACGTTGTTTTGTCCTACCTCCCGCCGTCGACTCGACGGCGGCTCCCGCCGTCGCCCCGACGGCGACAAACGCCGTTGGGCCAACGGTGACAAACGCCGTCGGGCCGACAGTGACAAACGCCGTCGGGCCGACGGCGACAAACGCCCTAATAAATTACAATACATTACAAAACTTTTACGTCGGCCCGACGGCGACAAACGCCGTCGGGCCGACGTTGTTTTGTCCAACCTCCCACCGTCGACTCGACGGCGGCTGCCGCCGTCGACCCGACGAGCCGAGAAGACACTGTCACTCTAGTGTCAATACGTACAGGGTAATTCAAATCGTATTAACACGAATAATTCCATTAATACATCCTAATAAATTACAAAACTTTTACAAAATAATCTACACATATTAATAAACAAACCTGTAAAATAATTCCTTAAAATTCTTGGTATTTCTGGAGTTATTGGTAGAAAAAGAACACCGATCAACAATCGCACCTGTTCCGCGGGCGACTCGAGCCGGAATTAAAATTTAAAGAACTGCGCACGCGCGGCCCACCACCGTCGGCTCGACGGTGGCTCAAGTGTGGAAAATGAATGCAAACCTGCGGCGGCCCACCACCGTCGGGCCGACGGAGGCCCGACGGTGAATCAAAAGTGGAAAGGGATTGAACCCCAACGTCGGAACACCACCGGCGGCCCGACGGTGGCTCGAATGCGGAAAGGGATTGATTCCCAACGTCGGAAATCCACCGGCGGCCCGACGGCGGCCCGACGGTGGAAAGTCGATGGCGACGGTGCGACCAATAGCCGACGTCGGCCCGACGGCTGTGTGCTATCTGGGAAGTTGCTGGGAAGGTTTATGACACTCAAGAAATCTATGCAAGGGCGATGGCACTGCAGAGTAGTGTCAGGGGTTTCAACACCAATGATCCTATGACTCACAAACTCTCTCCAGAAACAGCTTCCATGTTTAACAAGGAACATATGAGGACATCCACCACTAAAGCAACCCTGAAGAACAAACTAAAGGTTGAGATCTCTGCTCGGCATGTTTCTGTTGATGTTACATTCTTAGATTGATGTGCAGTGTTGTGGGTTGTACCTTGACCATCTAATGCAACAGTTCAACACTACCTGGACAACTTTCGTTGCCACATATCTACCTATCTGTAGAAAGGTCCTGTGTTTCTTGTCTTTGAGGGGTATGTTTTTATTTTAATTACAATGAGCAATCTGTTCCAAATAAGAATAAATACTTTATAATTATTACATGTACTGCTAATTGTGTGTTGGTCAATCCCCAAAACTCATAACCTTAAATGAATGTTTATATTGCAAATATCAGGAGGGAAGCATTAAAGAGTCCACCAAAATCGATCGGGGCAGGAGTGCTAGTAGAGTGTACACTTTGCATACTACTTCTAGACTCCCATCATAGGATGTTATTCTCACTGTATCCAAGAATAAGAAGTAGCTCGTGGAATTGATTGTACATGATCTGATGAGCCACAATGACACATTAGACAGTAGGATAATTATCACAGGTGGTAGTCCTATTCCCATAGAGATCTGTGCTGGAAACATCAACCAGAGAGTTGACATAGCTGTGACCCACAAAGATGGAGATACCATCATAATCCGGCAGATCATACAAGCTGACACCAATACTATATTAGTCACAGCTGATGATACAGATGTTTTTGTGTTGCTGTGCCACTTCGTCCATAACAATGTCATCAGAGGTGAAGTGAGAATGGTGTCTCCAAATGTGGACCGCACCGTCATTGACATTGCCACTGTTCTTCTGCACAAAGATGTAATGAGTAACCACCTTGCTGCACATGGGCTTACAGGCTGTGAAGGAGTGGCCACATGCTTTGGTATTGGCAAGCTCACATTTTTTAAATACATCAGGAGCAATACACACAACTTAGATGCACTTGGCAATACCAACAGCACACTGCTTGATGCCATCGAACAAGCTACAGTCTTTGTTCTATCCTGCTATGGACAATCAAAGTGTCGCACAATGACAGAAGCTAGACAGAGGGCATGGTCCAATAAAGTATCCACAACCATTGGTGGAGCTCCAAAACTTGAGAGCCTGCCTCTGACAACTGAAGCCTTCAATGAGAATGCAGCAAGGGCCTATTTGCAGGTAGCTATCTGGAGACATGCTGGAGATGCAGATCCACCACAATTGAATCCTGTGATGTATGGCTTGAAAAAAGAAGATGAATCGTTAACACCTATAGCACTGCCCTCAAATGTTCCTCAGGCACCAGACAAGCTACTTAAACTGATTAGGTGCGCCTGTGAGAGTGAGATAGTGTGTCAGACAAAAAGGTGTGGCTGCAACAGTGCTAACATGGCTTGCGCACACTTCTGCACCTGTCAAGGAAAGCAAGGTTCCTGCTTCAATGAGAAGACGAGAGAACGCCTTCCGCTTAAAGGGGGTGATGATGACAGTGATGAGAATGATTACCATGATAATGCATGAAGTGGGGGAAATGATAAATAGTATGAACTTATGATGCTCACATGCAATGATAGATTTGTTTTATTGATGCCAAATGAAGTCCATGTCAAACTGACACATTTATATTTTTGTTAAAACATTTGTATCAGGTTTTATGTATTGGTTATGAGGTTTTTTTCCTGTATCCTTCTTGTGTAGAATAAGGTTATGTTTTAATTGTCTTGCCAGAAACATAGAAATGGTTTGTTATGATCATGTATCATCTCTTAGACATAAAATATACAAATAGGATGTCCCTTTAACATGCATGTCCCTTTAACATGTATGATCTTTTGTTTGTTCTAATAATATTTCTGTATCCTGATGTATCACAATCCAATTCCCATGTTGGTGCAAAATAAAAGTTGTACATAGGCTCGGATGATTTTGAACATCATGATATTTGTCAGGTAGTGTGACAGTTATCATAGAATTCAGCCATCTTGGAAATTAAAGCGCATTACAATAATTGACCAGTGATAAATTCACATACATCACAATTTAATAACTGAAACTTCGGAAATGATAAATCTAGAACAAAAAATAGCTTCACATTGCCGAGGAACATGTGTTGTAACAGACTATTTTGTCAAAAATTAGTTAAAATAGGTGGCCATTTTGAATTACAAGATGGCGGACAAACATAGGCAGTTTTTGGTTGCACCATTGGACAGCTTGTACTGCAAAACATGGGTATAGACACCAAATTTACACCTCTATATGCCCTAGAAACAAAGTTATGCCCAAAATTTGATTTTATTTAGTTTAAATGACCCCCATGGTGGCCATCTTGAATATCTCAAATCGGCCAAGTCACACCCACCTGTAATTATTCACAGAAACCATGTATTTGAATAATCAAAAGAAAAAACAACTTTAACAAGCCATTTGAGGTAGGCCCACTCCACTGCCTACTGTGAGTGTGCACTAGATATCCTGACTGTGACCCAGGTATGCCTATGACCTAGATATACTAACTGCGACCTACATATCCTGACTGTTACCTTGATACCCTAACTGTGACCTACCTACCCTGATTGTGCACTAGATATCGTGACTGTGACCCAGATGGCGCTGTCCTACCTGTGAATGCCCGAGCACTCTATACAGAGTGTGATGCCCAGGTTAATGCTGGCCCAACGCGGGTCTGCTGCACTGCAGTCTGCACACGCGTTGTTGCCCGGGATATTTATGATCTGGTCCATTCGGCTACAGGCAGCAAAATCAGCATCATTTAGTTTGTATGTGCTTTCAATTGATTATTTTATTAGTAATCATTATTATTATTACTATTAATACCACGGTAAAAATGTTATGATACATAATGTTGTGTACTTGATTTAATAATATACACAATCGGCAATACAAAAATCAGGGATGAAAGTGGTCTCCAGGAAAAGATGCGGAAATCAAGCCGAGTTGTGCCTATATTATTGCCCATACCGAACTTGTTCTTGTTTGGGTTTTATGTTCTAGCAACATATAAGGTCATATAAGAACGGGTTTCAAGCTACCCAAGTGTTGCCATATACATCCTGATTCCATAGAATTTGTTTGATGTTAATCGGTAAATATAAAAACAATCGCGGCAATCAGCGAAACCGCGGAGATCTTTCATCCCTTTATACTTGTACGTTACCATATAAGCCTTTCACGCCACCAAAAATTATGTTGGAACTAACCTTTATTTATCTGCACCAAAGAGACCAATTTCTAGAATATAAGACAAATAACCACGAATAATCTTACTCCATTTTATTAAAATTACCGCGTTTGTTTACAGGTCCACCAAAGAGAACAATTTGCAGAATACCAAAGAAAGAAGGCAATTGGCGTGCATTTGTTCAGGACAGAGCACACAATACAAATGGTGGTGTGGATCTGGTAGAGGCAAGCACCCTACCTCCGCTGCTTGCTGACCGCCTTGCCTGCTGGTTTCGAGGCGCCACTGTTTGCACCAGCTGCTGAGTTTAACACCGGCTTGTCCTCCTGACAAGAACAAGTTTATTTACAGCAATCAATGCAAGAACACACACATAATTAAGTAAATCTGACGAAATCAGACCAATTGAAGGGGTGTATTTACTGGTATACACAATATATATAGAATGTATATATATAATATAGTAAATATAAGTATGAATATAGTAGATATAAATATGAATATATACACATGTATATTCATATTATATATATATTCATATTCATACCTACTATATGTATATAGAGTAGCTGTATATTCATATATATATATTTACTATGCATATAATATACATAGTACTAGTAGATATATTATTTATACGACTAATAAAAAATCCTTTCAATATTTATATTTACTTCATATAATACATATTTAAGATTTGTAAATTGAAATTAAATAAATATTTCTAAATCATTGTGTTCGGCAACTTAAAAATGAAAACTGAACAGACCAGAGGTACATGCGAAAGTCATCCTTAATTTACAAACAAATCGCTTCTAGACGATTGTGTGTGTTAGTTCAGTACTTACCGGAATCAGAAAACCTGTTAGTAGCTACAAATTACAATACACTGTTAACACTTAAGCGATGTTAGTTGAGAGTTTCTTGTCTAGTGACTAAATGAATGAACGATTTTCTGTTAATTGAAGTCTTGTGGCATCGCACAAACCACCTGTACAAGTATATTCCTTGAATAATAGACAGAGTTTTACACATCACCGCTTGTTTACATGACACCTGAACCACCCAAAGATAACCAAGGCTTGTGTCATAACTACACCATGACTTGTATAACACTTCTGCCACCCACACGTTGAGTGAGGTATACAAGGATTGTGTGGTGACTACACTCCCTAACTTGTATAACACTTGCTGACTTGTATAACACTTGTGTCACCCACACATCAAATGAGGTATACAAGGATTGTGTGGTGACTACACTCCCTGACTTGCATAACATGTGTGCCGCCTACACATTGAGTGAGTTATACAAGGATTGTGTGGTGACTACACTCCCTGACTTGTATAATACTTGTGCCACCCACACATTGAGTGAGGTATACAAGGATTGTGTGGTGACTACACTCCCTGACTTGTATAACACTTGTGCCACCCACACATTGAGTGAGGTATACAAGGATTATGTGGTGACTACACTCCCTAACTTGTATAACACTTGCTGACTTGCATAACACTTGTGCCACCCACACATTGAGTGAGGAGTGTGTGGTGACTACATTCCCTGGTTTGTGTGACAGTTGTGCCACCAACAAGTCCTAGATATATAGACAAAGATGGTGTGATGACATCAACCCCTGTTTTATGTGGCACTTGCATCAGGTCAAAGGTCAATGGACTAGCTTCAGTTGCTACCAACAATACTGTCACTTTTTCATCTACTCCAAATTTTGTTCATCTGGGAATATTAGGTTTTTGTTGTTGCTATTGTGGTTGGGAAAGTGAGAAAAGCTTAAGTCAGATTTAGAATTCTTGATGTGGCTTAGACAATATTAGTTCCATATTAGAGTTGGAATATACATAGGAGAAGCGCTGTTCGTGTTACATGACGTTGATCAGCTTGTGGCCGAAGTGAGCAGTAGATTAGAGGAATTAATTGATTGATTGCGGAAGCTTTAATGCCGTATATGATATGTAGGTCACAATTACGATAACTAGGTTAGAGGAAACATCTGGATTGCAGTCCAGATATCTAGCCCACTAATATCACTGCAAAAGGTTAGTGGTATTTACTGTCAGTTTTGTTATCACATTAATATGCTTACATTCAAATTTGCATGAAAATCTAAAGTGGTCGAATTTGTGTCAAATAACAGCCAAAATGATCTCAAATTCAATTTTGAAGTTGTTAAATTTGTGTCAAATGATTGACAACATTTAAATTGGATATGGAGGATCAAATCTAGGTTTTGCGTTTTGCGTTTTGGTTTAGAAAATATGATGCCTTCATCGGACTTTGCAGCTTAGGTGATAATGTTGGAAGCCCTTCTAAATCAGATACAAGTCGCATTTCAAATAAGCGCCAAGGGTGAGTGGATCATTGATCACATGTCATAATATGGTGGTCTTGAGGATGACAGGCCGTGGTTTGCTAACATGACACACCATCAGGGATGAAGGTGATCTGTGACAAAGCACGGTAATACAATGTGGCTTCCTGTACGCAACATTGACAGCAGAATGCTCTCCAAGCAGAGTCTGCGCTGACTGAACAAAAGCATGGGAGAAGGGCTAAGATTATGCTTGGAGAAAACCATATGACTATGGGAGGTTGTTGGCATTCTCTTTGACATTCACCCAACCCAGTGCAAAGGATTACAGCGACCCGCCGGCTACCAACCCATCGGTCATCACCAGGAGCCAAGGACACTGATAAAGGTCCAGATATTCAGGGTACTTTGTGATGATAATTAGGTAACAGATGAAGAAAATGTGTGAAATGAACCCAATGCATACCTTAGAGTGCATGAAATTGTCGCAGAGCAGTACAGGCAGTGAGGAGTTGTTACAGAGGTTGGCAGATATAGGTGGTGCCATCAGGAGTCGCTCAGGGAGGTTGTGGAGGTGGATGTTTACAGAACTTCTGGTATTTATTCTCACATAATCCTTATACAACACCTATTCTGGTATTAGTAAAATTGTGATGGAGATCTAAACTGTATCATAAGGCAGGGGCATAGCTAGACCTTTAACGATGTGTACTCCTAATTTCGGCAGGGGGTTTAGGGGGGCCGCTTAAGTTTAAGCTGGCGGATTTTATACATTTTAGACTTGAGTTTTCGTCACTCTGGACTACTTACTACATGCCTCCTCTCTCTCTCTCTCTCTTTATTCTCTTTATTATTATTTATTTATTGTTTGTTGTTGTTGACAAAACGATGTGGACGTTTTGGTGTACCCATTTATGCCTAGCTACGCCCCTGGAAGGAGTACAATTCTATTTGAGCTCAGAGGTAAACCAACAATATGAATGATATTCGATGACTGGGAATAATTTATACAGTGTCTTACTTGAATTTGTTTGTTTGTTAAACAGTAAGCGCCATACCTCAGGGAGTTTGACACCCCTGCCCTGCAGAGTTGTAAACCACTGCCTTGTGGTACAGGTTCTTGACAGAACCGAAGGCTAAGGGAGCAAACCCTGAACAGAAAACCATGTCACTGTGGCAGCATCAAGGGCGGTTGATGTATCAAACTCCCAACATCTCCCGACCAGCCACTGCAGGGACAAATAGTTTTGCGCCTGTCTGGAAATGTTCTTGCTGGTGTGAAACCTCTATTTGCTCCCCGAGAGTGCCGCTGGTAACTTGCAAAAGCCAGCAGCACCTCCACACTTTTGCAGGCAGCTTTCATGAAATGTAGGCCCCCTCGTCTCCGGTTCAATGATACCATCAAGAGAAACCTGAAGCTGAGAGACATTAAGACCGACTCATGGACATCACTCTCACAGCAGAGAGCTAAATGGAGAGTGGCAGTCAAGTAATGAAAGCAGTATTTGTCGCATCGCGACCGACGGCATGATGATGAAGCGCTAGTCTCTATTAAAACTGCATAGTCCGATGAAAGCATCACATTTTCTAAACCAAAACACTCAGCTATGTTTCTCCACATCTAAATTAGATACTGATCCGGGTATTACAAATACCTTCCTGTATAGAAGCGAAATACTAAGTCAATTTAATCAAATCTATTACTCCTGAAACCTATGGAATCAGAATTTCTACATGCATGCAACAATTAATTTTGCATGTTTTCATTTCAAATATCTCCAAAACTAGCCATTTATAATCAAAGTTACTTGAAAATAAAGTTAAGATGTTGGTGCTCGGCATTACTAGGATAAGGCAAGGAGCAGTGGAATAAGGAAGACCAATTGTCCGCGATTGAAATTTCCTCTGCTTAATCAACTAATGCACAAAAAAAGATCAACCTAATATATTTATCTCAAAAAGCAGCGTAAACTCATCAGACTATGCAACTTTAACACAGCTTAGGTGTTATTCCTGTACATCCCGGTATATAAATGGAGTGTAGAAATGGAGTGTATCTCATCTAGGCTCTCTTACTAACAGATGTCACAACAAATGTACTTGTAGCTAATGTGCCTCAAAATGCAATGATGCAGCTCACATGGACTCAAGTGTTGGAGACTGACAGGCTTAACATATAAAGTGGTTACTTGATGTAGAACAAAAATGCTCAAATAGCTGAGCTTTAATAGTTAGCTGACCTTTAATAGTAAGCTGAACTTTAAAAGTTAGCTGAGCTTTAATAAACAATTTGGATTCCCATTGCATCAACTACTGCTGGTACTTGTAAAGCCATTTGGTTGTGACATCGAATGAAGCATTGACCTAGATGTGTACCTCTTACCGATTTGTTATCGATGGTATCACAGGAAAGAGCAGCCTCTGCATCCAACACTATATTCAGAAATTATGAGCGCTAAACCTTATAATGGAGTGACATAGCGGTTTAATAGTACAGAGTCTATTGGTAGCTTTAACCTGGTAAGACTCATCACTCAAACCGCTCTACCTGGCCAGCCGCTTCATGTGACCTTCGTACAACCTTTTCGCATAACCTTCAACTCTGACCCCCCCGCCCCATTTCACTGTTGACTGACCTTGACCTGTGGTTCCTGGAAGGATGCGCTACTGAGGGTGTGCTTAGGTTGGTACCACTGAAAGGTCAGGCACAGAAAACAAGATAAGGTTAAGGCACACCGTGCTAGGGGGTTACCGGAGGGATCCAAGATGGAGAACTGGCCAGGACCACTGCATGGACCTTTCGATAAAGTTTACACAGTTAAAGCAAGTCATCTATGAGGCACAGAGCACTCTGTTATAGCAAAGCGGGTTTGAACTAATAAGGCAAAATAACCAGTGTTATGTCACAGCACCACCAGAATTTGTCAAGTATCGATGCTCAGCAAATCATATATGGCTTCCACTCAACTCTTTGAAAAAGGTATAAAACAGATTGGGGTTAGAAATCCACAATTACAGCCATTACAGGTTTGGGTGCACAACAAAAAGGTGTGTGTGTGTATTATGTCTGTGTGTATTATGATGTGTCTGTGATGAGACGGACCAACTGTACTTCATGATGTAATCTCATCAAGTTGGCTGCAAACTAGGATTAACCTCTTTGTGGTGAGAACCAAACAGGTATTGCAAGTAGTGGAGCTACTCATTGGTGCGATTGCGCGTTCTGACCCACTTTCATGATCCCACTCCCAGATGGAGCTATGTGTTATCATGCAGCCTGCAATGCCGTTCAAGCTACAGTGAAACCCCGTCATAACGCTATTGTTGGTGTCTATAAAATAGCATCGCAAAAGAAAGCGGGGTTGAGTTAAATCGGGGTGAAGTTTACTCAATTACTTATGATTACAGAATTCTGGGTCCAAAGACGCATCGTGTTATCTCCAAATTAGCGTAAAATCTGGGCTCATAAGATCAGGGTTTCACTGTATTATATGATCTCACAGGCTGTGAGATCTGTGCTATGAAACAGGACTTGAAAAAAAAGGAAGAAAAAAGTTAACCCTGCAAGCTGATAAAAGTGTTGCAGTGTGCCAACCTGACGTTGCTCAGTGTGTAAAGTTCTTGCTCTCCACACACAAGTTACAACAGCTGATGAGTGGATTGGGAACACGAGGCAGCACTTCTCTACAGGTTGTGACGAGTGTTAGTGGCCGCTGCAGGTAGAGACATTCAGGGAGCATGCGCCAGTAAGCGGGCACAGGGACGGGGCAGGGTCGGCATTTCTTGCTAAAGAAAAATCAAAATAAATCTGATGTACAACAGTACTCCATTAATGAGCATTCTGTCTACAGTCATGTATATTCAACTTGAAATAATGTCAGTTACTTGTCAGTACCTTCTTGCCGTGATTTTTCTTTTGGTAATGAGTTATATTCATATGTGGGTCGTTTCATGGTAAATGGGGCCAATGTATTTTCCAGTATATAATGGACAAAAACAATTATGGAAAGAGTAGAGGAGGTATTTTCTTGATATAATTGGTATTCTTACACTTTGGAGGGATAGATATGAAAAAATTAAGGTCTAATGTTAAGTAAAAAAAGCCAACATGTTCATTCCAAAAATATGGTGTTTTAAAGGCAAGAATTTGTTACCTGGAGAATGTGGACTTTTCTAGAGCCTACTAGACCTTTATTTTGCATAGGTCATTGTTAGTCAATGAAATAATAAAAGGAGACTCTTACTTGAAATAAATGTTCATTTTGTATGCATATATATATTTTTTATATCTAATATTCCATGGTGATTAAACTGGTTCTGGATGTAACTGTTGTGTCCCCTGATTGTTTCCTGATTGTTTTGTCATGGAATATGCTATTCTGTGAATACCAGAGATTCAACAAGAAAACCATTGGTAGTAATGGCACTGTTGCATGTGCAAGCATATTTTGGAGTACCATGACTAGCAATATAATTGTCCTACTAATTCCCATATTATTTTTGGTGTCCCCTTCTATTCTGTTACGTCCACAACTCAAAATTGGGAAGAAGATAATCATCCTATGCAGATTTCTTTACATTGCATTTCAATACTTAGGGGATCAAAACATAAAAATTAATTGTTTCATGCAGTAAATTTTCTTAAATAATTGTTTTGATTAAAAAATCCACACTTGTTGATTAATAAGTCCACACTTGGGGATGGCTACTCAATTAGTTCTTGTTTTTCTGACAAAATGGTAACCTCAACTATCTTTTCCTTCAAGTTACCAGTTTATATATGGACAAGAGTTGGCTAAATTAGGAAAATACACAATATTCATTTTTGACCCTCATGTCACACTTTGGCCCCATTTACTATGAAACGGTCCATATATCTTTTGTCAGTGCCGTAGCACTGCTCTTCCGGTTTTTATGGCCTTTGTTGCCGGCACAGCGTTAAGCAAGTCAGTGCCGTGTGTCAGGGTAAGCGTGACTGAGTGGGATATTGTGTCCTGAGACTCAGTGTTGTCATTGGGGTATCTCAGTGGGGCAAGGAGTGAGCACTGTCACAAGTTAGTCCCGTCTTGATGTCCTCAGATGTTCGTAAGGTATGAACCACCAATCATACTTAAATAAGGCCTTTATATATACATATATATATATACATATATATATATATACATATATATATATACATATATATATATATATATATATATATATATAGTATAGTTATACGAGTCTTACCTGGGTATAGATGATGGATAACTGTTGTTTTCCCAAGGTATAAAGCCTCAGGTAGACGTGGGCTAGGGAGAAGGAAGCACATCCGGGTCCAGCAATCTTTACCTACTTATTCAGGATAAAAATGATCTTTCAATACAATGGATACTTTGATTTTCCCATAATGGTACACCAACGGAATAGACGTGGTAGGGTGTGGTGGGCGGGCCCTAGCCCACGTCTACCCGAGGCTTATACCTCGGGAAAACAACAGTTATCCATCATCTATACCCAGGTAAGACTCGTATAACTATACTATTTTACCTCGGTATACAGCTTCAGGCTAGCCTCAGGCTAGGGAGACTTTTACATAATTCATTTTTATCCTTAATCTCATTCATTTTTATTATAACATGTTTATGTCTCATTGTATTAGTAATTGTATCATTCAAAGTTTTTGTTCTCACCTATTCTTGTTAGTTGGTGAGCAGGCGCTTTGCAATGCCGGTAGGCTTTTCTAGTCGTTTGTTGTAATGTTTTGCAAACGACTTAGCTGTCTTCCAGCCTGCGTGCGCTAGTATTCTTTTTACAGAAATACCGAGCACCCGTGCCTTGGAAACCATGGCACCTCTGGTTGAGTGGGAAGAGTATTTGCCCGTATCCACTCCAGCCAATTTCAACACCCTGATTGTCCATCTGGCAAGGGTGTCTCTTGAAATTGCGTTATGTGGCTTTATGAAGCTCACTAATAGTTGTTATGATGCACGTAAGTCCTTTGTCTTGGATATATAAGCCCGTATGGCTGACACAACACATAATTTACGATCATTTGGGAAGTAGTCTAAGTGAACCGTAGATAAAGGGTCACCCAGCGTGTTTGATTTGAGCAATTGTGCTAAATCAAACGTAGCTTGTTTCTTGTCTATTTCTAATCCCATCAAGGATAAAGCAATAATCGTCTGCCCTCTGTGTCCCGTTACTAATAGTAAGAAGACCGCGACCTTAAAACCTAATTGTTTTATATCTAACCAAGAGTTGTGAGGCCAAGCCTGGAACAACTTAAATACTATAGAAACATCCCAAAAGCGACTATACTTTGGTTTTGGAGGATTCCTTTGATAAATTGACCGAAGTAAATAATGAAGGACATAATGTTTACCAACTGTTTCGCCGACAATTCTAGGTAATATAATTGATAATGCGCATCTTGCCGCATTGACCGCCCCAAACCCTAGTCCCTCATCCTCTAGAGAACGAAGAAAACGGGCTACTTGTGCAATTGTTGGATTTGTTGGCTTAACTTTCATTAGCAAACAATGTACACCCCATTTCTTTAAATAAGTTGTGTACATTTTAACAGTTCCTGGCCTCCATGCATCAGCTACTATCCTGTCTTCCGTAATTTTGTCTAAACCATATTGATGCAGCTGTTTTCTTAGAAAAGGAATGCCAATAGGGGTGTCGCGGACACGTCGCCATGAACCACTAGCGGTCCGTGGTGCGTTAGGTTCCCGGGTTTTCTTGGGAATCGTATATGTTCTTTTGCCAGTTGTGTAACTGCTGGCAGCCACGGTTGCGTGTCCCAATCGGGCACAATCAGTATGGCGTGTGTCCCCTCCATGCTGATTTTTCTCACTACTCGGCTGATAACGCTAAACGGTGGGAAAATATAGAAAAAATTATTTTCCCAGGTAATAGTAAATGCATCAACTTTCCAAGCATCCGGTTCGGGAGGCCAAGAAACATAACAGGGTAACTTATTATTATTTCGTGAAGCAAACAAGTCAACTTTAGGTGTCCCCCATTTTTCACAAATGAAGTTAAACAATGGTGTTGATAGGGACCATTCTAAATGGTCGTGGAATTTTCTACTCTTATGGTCTGCAAGTGTATTTTGTGACCCTGGAATATGCGCTACAGTCAGCCAGACTTGTTGAGCCTGTGCCCAGTTCCAAATCAGTTTAGATAACTGATTGCAAGGCTTTGATTTGGTTCCACCCATGTTACGGATATATGCCATAGCAGTAGTATTATCAGTTAGTATTCTAACTTGTGATTTAGGTATCTTTACTAAGCTACGTAGACCCAAATAAATAGCACGCAACTCTAGCGCATTAATGTGATCTGACTCTTCATCATGTAGCCATCTACCTCCTGTTGCCACCCCATCGTGATGGGCTCCCCACCCTTCTAACGAAGCATCAGTGGTAATTACTGTATTTGGTTCCGCCATGCGGATTGGATTGGGTGAATTTGCGATATGTTGCATCCACCATTGAATATCCTGTAACCCTTCTTCAGAAATAAACATCTTTCGTTCAAAATTACCTTTAGTTCGTGCTAATCCTAAATTTTTATCTATTTCTAGAGATTTAATATGGGCTTTCCCATATAGAATAGCGGGTGCATACGATATCATTATCCCGATAAGAACTGCGACCTGTCTAATCTTAGGTTTCGGTAACTTAAGAAGCTGGGTCGCTGTGGTCATAAACTTAGTTAATTTCTGTTCTGTTATCGACACTGTGAGGGACTGTGTATCAAGAATAAACCCCAAACATTTGAGTTGTTTTGTTGGTTGAAGCACTGACTTATGCGGATGTACATAAAACCCCAATTTAGTGAGTAATGCACATAAATCCAAAACGGCGTTTACACAACCAATGTGTGTTGACGCCATTATAAAGGAATCATCTATGTAAGGAAACATTATGTGACCATGCCGTGCCATAAGTGAGAAAACAGGTTTAAGCAGTTTAGTGAATAAACGAGGGGCACAAGCTAAGCCATTTGGCATACAGGTAAACTCATAGAGTTGGTTATCCCAAAGAAAACGGAGAAATTTCCGATGTTGTTCCGCTATGGGAACTGTGTAATATGCATCTTGTAAGTCAACACTAGCCATCCACGCATTTGGTGTAATGAGGTCTCGTGCCGTATCTAGTGAAAACATTTTAAAATGTCGGTATTCTATCATTTTATTAAGGGTTGTTAAATCCAGGATCATTCGAACGTCCCCATTAGGTTTGGGTCTCGAGAAGATGTTGGCAGTGTGTAACCTTTTGTATAACGCCTTTGTCAAAAAAAAATTGTACCTGTTCAGTTAGTGCCTCTCGTTCAATTGGTTCAATTTGATAGGGAAACGGAACTCTCCCTTGTACGGGTATTTGTATGAAGGGAATTTGAACACCTTTAAGTATTTGTAAAATATCCTGGTCACTGGTAATTTGGTGCCATTCAGAAATATGATTATGAATATTCCCAGCCACAAAGTTGCTTACAGTTTGTGTGGTTTTAGAGGCGGCGGGGACTTGTAAAGCCTTGTTTGGGCCTCTACTTGGACCCGCCCCTTTGGAAGGGTCTCGGGGAGTTGAAGCCTCGGCCCAGTGGCCGTGCGGTGTTGTCGGTCCAGCCTTGGCGGGCGCCCCGGCCCCGGAAAGACTGGCTGAAGTGTGAGCCCGGTCTGGAACCCCTGCCGAGCCGTCGTGGGCGAAAATCCCCTCGTGACCTTTTGAAGCGTGGGGCTTCCTGCTTCTTTTTGCCACTTTTCGCTGCGGTTTCTACCTCTTTATAGAGGTATTGTAGTTGGCCGCCAAACATTTTCGTTTTGTCCAAAGGCATCCCTTTGATCGGCTCTGGGGCCAGAAAGAGCGTATACTCTTTCCCATCATTGTCCGTGACCTTCTTTGAGCGGGCCACCTCTTTGCCAGCGTCTGTGCAAACCGACTTAAAGACATTCTCATATCTTCGGTAGGACAAGTAATTACCTGCCGCTGTTAACAGTGCAATGCCTTTGTCCATGATTTTTGCCAAGGATGAGAACTTGTTTTCTCTTTGCATTCGATTTGCCACCGGGGCGATGGCCGTTAGAGTACCGAGCACCGCCTTATGTGCTATGTGTAACACGCTCTCAAACTTCTTACGGTCTTCCGTCATGTTGACATCTCGATCCATCTCTTTAATGATGGAGTTGGGGACACCTTTAATGCCCGTCAATTCATCTCCTAGCTTGGAGATGATTTCCGCCGGTTTGAAGGTACGGAAATGACCATTTATGGTCTCGCGCATAAGCGTGGTAGTTTTAACCCGCTTAGCTTTCGGCTTCTCCACCTTCTTAGACATTTTGCCACCAATGGCAGCATAGACACCTTCATATTGTGTGTCTGAGTCTGATTCCGTGGAAGTGGAATCTGTGGAGGAATCAGAAGAAGAATCTTTTCTCTTCTTCTTGGACTTGCGAAGTCCGGTCTTGTTACGTTCCTTGGTGAAGTCATCACCAGAAGAAGTAACATGTTTCTTCTTCTTACTCCGTTTAGGAGGAGGAGGAGCCCTTGGCTCGATCGCCGAGTCTGTCTCTGAGAAGTCTTCCCAGTCCGACTCATCTTGGAACCCCGGCCTATGTCGTTTAAGAGACGGCGGTGGTTTGAGAGACAGAATATGACTCTCCATAGCTGTCCACCAAGCCTCCCAGTCGGGAACTGTGGGGCCATCAGGCAGTGTCTCTTCCTCCGGCTCGGAGAGTATATGCGCCCCGGGCTGTGGTGAGGGCATTGCCGACAACACTGGCGAGGAGTCGTACTCCTCGTCCGAGGCCCTGGGAGCACGTCCCTCGGCTGCTGCTGCCACGCGCTTACTCCGCTTTGTGGCCATCGGGATCTGCAACCAAACATTTTGGTCAGTCTCGGTATTTATAAATGTCACAATGTTGTTGTTTAAAACGTAATTGGACATCTAGTGGTGTTAGAGAACGTGTTTAGACCGTTATAACACAGGCGTAATAAGCTAAATTTGTGCGTGGATTGTGGGTCAAGCCCAAATCTTACGCGGGGTCGGGACCAGTGTATCGGCTCGCCCATCTCTCTGTTCCGCACACTTCTCCCCCCTGCGACTACTACGCCAGCAGGTTGGGGAAAATGCTACGAAACTCGGAGAAACGCCTGAAAATATTGTGGGGAGTCTATAAAAGAAACCCAGGAGCATCTCCAACATCACTCTCTATTAGAGTCCGAGAGAATTTCCACAGGAGATGAGGCAAAGTCCACATCTCTACCCATGTTCACACGGGTGTTGACAGAACCGCTAAGAATCGGTTTCGTTCCTTCGAGAAGGAATCTAGAGCGTTCTATCCTTGGTTTTTTATAACCGACGAAACTAGTCCAAAAAGGACCAAAGAAAGTTCTGAACTTTCTATAACGATGATATAATGCATCATAATTAAGCTAACCCCAGTTTTTATTATACTTACTGCGTATTTGCTTGTGTGTAGACTAGATTTGCGGGAGCAACTCAACGAAACGTAATTCCAATCGTGAGTTGTTTATGCTAATTGCTGGACCCGGATGTGCTTCCTTCTCCCTAGCCTGAGGCTAGCCTGAGGCTGTATACCGAGGTAAAATATATATATATACATATATATATATATAAAGTGGATGGGAGGGGGAGCGCGTGGTTAGGTAGGCATTGGTTTGGTAGGCATTGGAGACACGAGGTGCAGTCAATAGCAAACAAAGGGTAACAAATTAAAATTAAATAGCACACCACCAAAATGAACAGACTTATTGTAGTTTAAAAAGGAACAATGACAAACACATGCAATGAAAGGTGACTTTTAAAGGTACCGGTATCTAAATATTATAAAAACTTTCAAATATGATTTCTTTTGTATCCGCTTAAAGACAGCAGAATACAAAAGATGGCAAACAGTGAAACATTATGAACATATATGTGTGTGAATATATAATATATATATATATATACACACATATATAAGCATATATACACATTGGAATATATCACCCTTTGAACGCTCACAAACTGAACTGAAAACCTGAATGTAATGAAACTGTTGACAGAGACAAAGTGCACAGTTATTCACTGTGCTACTGTCCGTCAATGGCTACTACTATTATGTCAGTAACTACTTGTCATTAATAACGGCGTCAGTCACCGCAGCGGCATGACCCTGTCACAGACGGATGGCTCTGTCAGTGACACTGACAGTACCACTTACCTGTCAGTACACAGGAAGTGATAACCCATCTAGCAGTGCCCGGGCTACTAGTACTATTGTCAGTGACAGCTAGTGTCGGTGTCAATCATGGTGACACTATCTGCTACTGACAATCCCACACACAGTGACAGTGTGCCGCTGGCTGTCAGTGACACTGTCATTTGACATATCAGATTGTTATCTATAGCCAACTGCAAAGAAAGCACCAAAGGTTTATTATACACCGCAAGGTTCACACGCATAAGGCACCTTACGGACGGTCCATGAATGTCAATGGTTTTCACAATCATAACAATGTTCGAATCAGGTTTGACCCCTCCTCCCCTAAAAACCTAGCTAAATGTAACCAGTGACAGTAATCACAATATGGATTTTAACCGATCTCCTGTTCCGAAAACTGCTTGGATTATGAAGAACATAAATATTTATGGACCGTCTCGTAACTGTTCATGCGCAGTCACACATTTAAATGTAATTTCTGACATTAGCTGCAAGTTAAATATGTGTTTTCAAATGCTACATGGTAGTCCCACAATTGGAGTACAGCGTCTAATTGGGCAATGGCACACGCATATGTGAATCATGAGCCGTGTTCACACGGGCAAAATATAAAGCGAGTTAGACAAGGCGAATCATATGAATCGATTTAGTTTGAAAGTGTTTCGCGTTCACACGGGCAGTGCTTTGAATCGGTTTAAGGCGGAAGTGGATATCTGCGCATGAGCAAGTCCAGACTAACCAGCGCCATTTTGGGTTTGTCTACGTCGGCACGAGAGAGTGTGGGTTCGACCTAGATATGTATTAACTGAATCGTATTGTTTTGGAACGGTCAAAACTTCTGCTGGGCAGTGAAACCCTAAAAATAAATGATGAAAAAAATATATGTGCACCTCTAGCAGGTTCATAGACCAAATTCTATAATATGCGCTTTTGATCGACCGGAAAGTCAACAAACTAAGGTGTCGACTGCGCATGTGTGTGAGGTGCTTAATCCGCATCAGTGCGTTCACACGGGCAAAATAAATCGATTCACAGAAATCGCCTCACGTAAACTACCTCGAGAGGTGGTTTACAGAATGCGCATCACAGAAATCGATTCAGCCCTAATTCGACTCAGACGCCCGTTCACACGGGAAATGTGCGTCGAACTAGGCAAGTCGCTTTCTACGAATCGATTTACATTCCCCGTGTGAACACGGCTTAAGACTGGTGTAGATAAACAAAAAAGAAACATAGACTGGAATAACCTGTTTCTACCAAATTGGAGAAAATGTCTATTGCCACAGTGTAAAATTGGGAGCACTTATAATAGGAGTTACCCAGAATAAAACTAATCATTTTAAAGTGGTGCAAGGCTTTACCGAAAGGGCTTTTTGTTGGCATTAATATTCGTGGATTAAGTAGAAAGAATTTCAACTGGAGATAAGTGTTCTTCTTCATTCCACTGCTTCTTGTTCTGTCCTAGTGATGCCGAACACAATGCCCGGTAGCGACAAGTATAAATATTTAAGTCATTGGTTCCACTTATCGGCTGAGGTTCAAATTCCACGACCCGCCACACAGGAAGTGAACCAACAGTGATAGAAGAGAGTGTGCCACAATTCTGAATACAAATGGAATCGTGTTCTATTAGATCTCTCCTCATTAGGACTAACTCTAAATTATTTGTTGGAATTGAAAACTTCCCAGACGATATATATATTTATGTTAATATATCCAATTCGATATTATTTTACATTATACCTGCGCTTAGAACAAATATTTTAATTATTAGTTTTTGAATGTGCAACATAAAACTAAGAAGTGAGAGCATGTCATTTTTACAACAAAAATTACTACAAATAACACTTCACTGCTCTATTTTCGAGGTTACTAATCATTAAAAAATATCCGCATTTCCTTAAGATAATCTGGTGCCATGCACCACCTGAAACTGTGAAACTGTTCCAGTTTCTGCCCTGATATCCTACACCATCTATATAGCCGTGTTCACACGGGCGATGTAAATCGATTCGTAGAAAGCGACTTGTATAGTTCGGGTTACATTTCGCATGTGAACCGGCGTCTGAGGCGGATTAAGGCTGAATCGATTCGCGTGATGCGGATACTGTAAACCACCTATCGAGGTAGTTTACGTGAGTCGATTTCTGTGATGCGGTTTATTTTGGCCGTGTGGACACAACCGACTTACGTGATGCGGACTAAGCACGTCAAACTATATACTATAATTTGGTCTATGAAACCGCTAGCTGTGCACAGATATTTTTTTCAGCATTTATTTTTAGGGTTTCACTGCCCAGCAGAAGTTTTGACCGTTCCAAACCAATACGATTCAGTACATACATATCTAGGTCGAACTCACTCTCTCGTGGTGACATTGCCTAATCGAAAACTGGTGCTGGTCAGGCTGGACTTGCTCATGCGCAGATATCCACTCCCGCCTTCAAGCGCTGCCCGTGTGAACGGGCCGCTAATTCGACTCACCTGATTCGATTTGTCTAATTCGCTTCACATTTTGCCCGTGTGAACACGGCTTTTGTTCCCATACAAATGTACCATTTCCAAGCCACCGTTTCCTGATACCACACCAGTGAATATGCAGACACAATGTATTCGACGTTATTCACATATTAATCGAAAACGAGGCTTTTGGCGACTATATAAGGAGACTATAGTTGCATACACGAAAACAACCATCGCATAGGTAATGACTATCGAAATGAAATGAAATTTAAATTCATTGTTTTAAATGACAAATAGTTTTGCCAACTTGGAACATCAAATTCAGTGATTCCTTAAGTGGCGCAGCGAAAGGCGGAAAACACACTATTGACATCGTGGCTAAATACTACATTTGATTAATTTTAACACCAGGGGTTTCACTGTAGGCCTACAGAAGCCAGTGTTGCAGTTTCCCAGGGACACCAGTTTCCCAGGGACACATCGCTTCTGCACACGCGTCAAACTCGAACAGCATCGTCACTAACCTTATAAATTTAATATAATGTTTTTGCTAAACATGTTTTCTATATGTGTACCAAGCTATTTTTTTGTAGGTGGTGTCGTTTTAGAGATATTTCACTTTTTCTGTATTGTCTGTATGAAGACTGCTCACGGCCATTGACAATGCCTTGAGTTTGACGGTACGCGCAGTGCAAAATGTTAGTTTTATTCAAAATTAATAGAATTCAAGAACCCTAACCTTATAAATTTAATATAGACTTTATGGTAAAGATGTTTTCTATATGTGTTCCAAGCAATTTGTTTCTAGATGGTGTAATTTGGGAGATATTTGACTTCTTCTGTATGAAGATTTGCTCACGGCCGTTAACAATGCATTTGAATGGAAGTGTCCCTGGCAAACTGGTGTCCCTCGGAATCCGCATCACCAGCACTGCAATAGTACCTGTTAATGCAATTTTCGGCACTTTTTCAGTTGCAACGTGAGTCTCGTTTTCGATTTGTTAATTTGAATGCGGTGTGTTTATTATTAGGCAGTGCAACTAACACCAACAGTGCAGTTAGGTCAGTCTGTACGCCATTTGTATGACACTGTACAAGTCCACGTCCATTTATTACACAAACAGCTGTACAGGGTCTTCCCACCGTTAGGGTTACAGGATGCACCCATTGCGGATTGATATCAAACTAGACTAGGCCACAGAGGGGCTGAGTCTGGTTAGACACACGAATTGCATTTTCCCATAAAGTCACCAAATTAATGTAAGAAAATAAGGCCCAATTTCAGAGTTGGAAAACGCCATAACTTCCTTAATACTCCACCTATCCCCATAATCTTGGGGTCATGTTAAAGGGTGTTTCAAGCTCTTTCCAGTGGTTCATTTTGTTTTATCATTGAAGGGGTTTGAATTGTTTTGGCACATACCTAACACGAGTCTGTGAGTCTATGCCAGTCTGTGACAGTCTATGCCAGTCTGTGACAGTCTATGCCGGTCTGTGACAGTCTATGTCAGTCTGTGACAGTCTATGTCAGCCTGTGACAGTCTATGTCAGTCTGTGAAGTCTATGCCAATCTGTGACAATCTATACCAGTCTGTGCCAGTCTATGACAGTCTATGCCAGTCTATGTCAGTCTGTGACAGTCTATGCCAGTCTGTGACAGTCTATCTCAGTCTGTGACAGGCTATGAAGTCAATGACAGTCTATGACAGTCTGTGAAGTCTAAGGCAGTCTATGACAGTATATGACAGTCTGTAAAGTCTGTGACAGTGTATGACAGGTGTGTCCTGGCGTCCCGTGGCCTTAGTGGCGGCAAGACCACATTAATTAGTAAGTACAACTCCACAATATCGTGCTTTCAATTAGCTAGAAATGACAAATTCACAATACCCGACACTATTTGCCAGATTAATATGAGAATAGTTCGTACACGAAAAATAGATTAATTTGTAGGCCTACATTTCTGGCTGTTATTGACTTATTTTGATTCTTTTATTAAGGGGTCTAAAATGATTTATTCAATTGAATATCTCTACATTTCGGCGCCGAGACACTAGTCGTATAATTCAATTAATTTTCTTTATTTTTAATATATTTGTTATTTATCGAACAAACTTCTCGTTTTCGGCGTCAGGGTACTGGTCTGTCGTGACTGATTTAAACAATACATTTCTCGACTACCACGAAGAAATATATACAAGGCAGATTTGTGTAATAAATGGAAACCCTCGAGCAATCCAGTTGAATATTTCACTATTTTTACCCGTCTGCCGTTATTTCACCTATCAACAAGGACTTGCTAATTACTTTTAACTTTAAGAAATTGAATTAACTGGATTCTCAATGGACGTATCCACAGATTTCACACAGACAGCCCAGAGAGTGTACCTATGTTGGATACATACTGAAACACTAAAAGTGACGTCTAAATTATCACAAGTTTATCTTTAATACGCACATATTACATAGCACTACATACATATTATGTGAAACCTTCATCACATTCAACTCTACTCTAAATATGATTAATAACACCTAGTGCATTACATAACGGCAATTCAAGCCCAGTTATACTAAAATTACGCAAATTGGAAATCTGCATTAAATTAAATCAATATCTAGCAAATAATAAAACAACATAACAAATGACACATGAAGTACAGGTAAACCAAGGCAATGTTAACAAATAAAACCTACATAAACCCTTCAAAACTGCAAACTGAGTTACTACACTACAGGGCTGAATGAACAGAGCGTTAACACAGTACTATTAATAAAAACATAAACGGCTAAAAAACTAAGCAGTAAACAAAGAAAGGTGGAAGTGGGCGGGGCGGGGAGAAGGCAAAGAAGTAAATAGAAAGGTGGAAGTGGGCGGGGCGGGGAGAAAGCAAAGAAGTAAGCAAAGAAAGGTGGAAGTGGGCGAGGCGGGGAGAAAGCAAAGAAGTAAATAAAGAAAGGTGGAAGTGGGCGAGGCAGGGAGAAAGCAAAGAAGTAAACAAAGGAGTAAGCAAAGAAAGGTGGACGTGGGCGGGGAGAAAGCAAAGAAGTAAATAAAGAAAGGTGGAAGTGGGCGAGGCGGGGAGAAAGCAAAGAAGTAAATAAAGAAAGGTGGAAGTGGGCGAGGCGGGAAGAAAGCAAAGAAGTAAATAAAGAAAGGTGGAAGTGGGCGAGGCAGGGAGAAAGCAAAGAAGTAAACAAAGAAGTAAGCAAAGAAAGGTGGACGTGGGCGGGGCGGGGAGAAAACAAAGAAGTAAACAAAGAAAGGTGGAAGTGGGTGGGGAGAAAACAAAGAAGTAAACAAAGAAAGGTGGAAGTGGGGGGGGGGGGGATGGGAGAAAGCAAAAAACAAACTATTTCTCCTTAAACAATAAATGGCATTGTTTCCGGTACCATAAGGTTGTAGGTCCAGGTGTGTGTGGCTGAAGTGGGCGTGGCCTGTTCACAGTGGGTGGGGCTGAGTTGGTGGGCGTGGCTCATGATGAGTTGGTTCCTGGTGCGTGGGTGTGGGCTATAAGCTGTAGTTACATGGGCGTGGTGTAACTGCACACTGCCTAACAATGTGCTCTTATGTGGGACTCACTACACACAGGACAGTTTCTGTGTGTGGAGGTGTGGGCGGGGCGTGGCATTGAGGGAGTGGGCGTGCCCTCCACTCAACAAGCCGCCCCGGGCCGTCAGTTACGACCAGCTCACGCGTGCTCACAAACAGTACAGTGGTGGTGTTGCAAAAACGCAGGCATGTACTCGAACCCCATTCCTGCCATTCCAGGGGCCGAGTGCCATAATCATTAGGTTATCTAGGCTCCTTGATGCAATTCGCGCCCTGTGTGTATGCGGCATTCCGCCTGGGGAGGAGATGATACAACTACACTAGTCGAGCTGCCAACATAAGGGCCAGTCAGGGTGGTCTGGTGCAGCACTGAGGACACTGAGGCTTGTCAGGATAATCTGACTGAGTGGGATATTAGGTCATGGTGCCTTAGGCCCGGTATCCCAGTGGGGCAGCACTATAAAGTAGCCGTGAGTACGCACTGTCACAAGTCGGTACCCGTCCTGATATGATCTTAGGTGTTGCCAGGACGTAAAACCCCAGCAACCAACTGGCGACTCAGACACTTCACTACCGCCGGTAACAACCTGCACATACCACTAACCGCTCCTCTCACCCCGATGCTGCTGCTCAGCCTGGCTTGATGAGGCTGCGTCACGCTCTGCCTGGTCGGGTACCAGGCGAGGCACAGTCAGGCTTTACACCCTTTGTTTCTGTAACAAGGGTTCCAGCCATTGCCTTTATAGAGGCGGCCGCCGACACCCCTCTGCCTCTGTCGTGTTTAGTTGTCCTACTGGTCCGGCGCACACTCCCGCTATCTGTAGTCCTGCACTCACATGGTAGTGCTGCTCCCCCCCCTCCCCCCCCCCCCGCCCCCGCCCCCAGCTGCCACTCCCACCTACCCACCCGTCCATTCTGTAGTCCCCATCCTATATTGTACCCCGCAATACACCTTGTACAAATAACCCCAACGTGTAGTCACGCTCCTACCTACCCCCCTCCTTCCCCATCTTCTCGCGCCGCCCTCATCTTGTAGCCGCACCCACACCTTGTACCACACACTCTTTCATCTTGTAGCTCAATCCTCCATCTGGCAGCCTCATCTTAGAGCCCCCACCCCTGTAACCAAGCCCACATCTTATAGCTCCGCCCCCTCATCTTGTATCGCACCACCTCATCTTGTAGTCCACTCCCTCATCTTGTATCCCAGCCCCTCATCTTGTATCCCACCCCTTCATCTTGTATCCCACCCCCTCATCTTGTATCCCAACCCCTCATCTTGTATCCCACCTGCCATCTTGTATCCCACCATATCATCTTGTATCCCACCCTTCATCTTGTATCCAACCCCTCATCTTGTATCCCACCCCCTCATCTTGTGTCCGACCCCCTCATCTTGTATCCCACCCCCTCATCTTGTATCGCACCCCCTCATCTTGTATCGCACCCCCTCATCTTGTATTCCACCCCTCATCTTGTAGTCCACCCCGTCATCTTGTATCCCAACCCTCATCTTGTATACACCCCTCATCTTGTATCCCAACCCTCATCTTGTTATCCCACCCTCATCTTGTGTCCCACCCCTCATCTTGTATCCACCCCCTCTTCTTGTTCCACCCCCTCATTTTGTATCCACCCCCTCATCTTCTAGCCCCCCAACTATTTTAACTCCGCTCACAGTATTTACACGATCTTGTAGCCGAGGCCCATCTTGTAGCCCCGCCCCTATCCTGTACCCCCGCCCACACTTGTAACTCCGCCCACCGAGATGTGCACCTCCTGTAGCCCCGCCCTTATCGCATAGCCCAGTCCTTACCTCGTCGTTGGTGGGAGCGTCCCTGTAGGCATTGGTGACGCCCGCCTGTATGGCGCTGATCCACGCCTGGCACTCATTCTCAGAGTCCGCCTGCAGCATGTGGGTCCTGCAACAAGCACACTACTCACTTAAGCCGTGTTTACACGGGTGATTTAAAACGCCACATATAAAACGCCTTGCCTAGATCGACACACATTTGCCGTGTAAACGCGACTCTGAGGCGTTTTAGGGCTGAATCGCTTCATATGAAACGCCTCATCTATACCACCTCGGGAGGTGGTTTATTTGAAGCGATTCAGCTCGTTCCCGGGCGGCGATAGTATAAAATAGTAGGGCTTGCCAGCAACAGATGGAGCAGTAACTAATCGCTTGTACCCGGCAGTGTTAGGGCCCAATTAGGCCGAAATCTATTAAATGCGATCATATTTAACAGAATTACATCCTCAAATAATGAAATTTAATTAAATTAACCTTAAATTCCAAGCGATATTACCGTAGCAGCAACATCGGCGTCGAATCACCAAGTGTAAACAAAACAAACAGCAGTGCTAGCCGGCTACAGGCACCTGCTGATTCCCGGCGTCGACACACTTTTCAACTCCGCCGTGTAAACACGCTTCCAAAACGCTTCATATGAATCGCTTTGTCTACATCGTTTCACAATTCCCCGTGTAAACACGGCTTTAGACTCACTTAGACGCACTTAGGTCGACGGCTGATAAACATGCAGAGATATAATTGTCAGACTTGTCTGTGTGATCCGGGCTCAGAGCCACTTCATAATCATATACAGTCAAACCTGTCTAAATCTACCGACCGTGGGGCTGACTTTAAATTGTCCATTTAGGGAGGTGGTTGGATTAGGGAGTTTTTTTTATCATTACAATGGTATTGTATGGGCGATCGTTTGAGGCCCAAATAAAGTGATCGATATAGGGGAGTGGTCGATCTGTGGAGGTGGTCGGTTAGAGAGGTTTTACTGTACTTCCACCAATATAAGATACAAGATGAGGGGGTGGGATACAAGATGATAGGTGGGATACAAGATGATAGGGTGGGAACAAGATGAGCGGGTGGGATACAAGATGAGGGGGTGGGATACAAGATGAGGGGGGTGGGGATACAAGATGAGGGGGTGGACTACAAGATGGGGGTTGGGATACAGATGATGGGGTGGGGTACAAGATGAGGGGGTGGGATACAAGATGAGGGGGTGGGATACAAGATGAGGGGTCGGATACAAGATGAGGGGTTGGGATACAAGATGATGGGGTGGGGTACAGATGAGGGGGTTGGGATACAAGATGAGGGGTTGGGAACAGATAGGGGTGGGGATACAAGATGAGGGGGTGGGATACAAGATGAGGGGGTGGGATACAAGATGAGGGGGTGGGATACAAGATGAGGGGTCGGGATACAAGATGAGGGGTCGGGATACAAGATGAGGGGGTGGGATACAAGATGAGGGGGTGGGATACAAGATGAGGGGGTGGGATACAAGATGAGGGGTCGGGATACAAGATGAGGGGGTGGGATACAAGATGAGGGGGTGGGATACAAGATGAGGGGGTGGGATACAACATGAGGGGTTGGGATACAAGATGAGGGAGAGGGAGAGATAGAATGGGAGGAAGGAGAGGGAGACGGAGAGAGGGAGACGGAGAGGGGGGGGGGGAGGGGGGTAAGAGAGAGGAGGGAGAAGGAGAGGGACTATTGGTGGAAGTACTATCTCCATCTTTCAAGGATCTAACAAGCCTTCGTTCAAATTCCGACATCGTACGTACAGTTGCACAGCCCAATGCCTTCAAGTTCATGCCATACTTATTAAACACATATAGTAGTCTGATAATTACAATTGAAGTAGCTTTAATTTTAAAGGGTTAATTTGGGAGATTTTGAAGAGAAATCATGCCAAGTTAATCTCGGACATGATAGGCGGCAGCAGTGACAGGTGCCATTATACTGTTATATTGACTTAGTATTTATTCCTTCTATGGAGCAATAACTGTTTACTAAGTACTCCAATAAAGGGCGTAGTATATGTAGGATCAAATCAGGATAAGTAATTTAGTTTTGAAAATGTTATGCTTTCATCGGACTATGCAGCTTTAATACTTGAGGTCTCAACATTGTTTTTAATATCACACTAAACAGAGAGAAAAAGAAGAAATAAAGACTCATGTTGTAGCTACAATTATTGAACACACAGACTTTTTGTCTCGACAATTACTGTTGATTTATGGCAAACAAGTGATTAGCAACATCTGAAGTTAGGTCCGGCACCAACTTGTGCGATGGTAATGAACACTCAGAGCGGCTTCATAGTGCTGCCCCACTGAGATACAGTTCCGCAGGCACCATGACCCCAATATCCGACTCAGTCTCATTACCCTGACACTGACCTAACCAAGCAGCCCGAGCGAAGCCGAGAGCCAGACAAAGTAGCAACAAGTATCAATTTTGTAAGTCATTAGGTTGACTCAGCCGGGGATTGATCCCACGGAAAGCAGGTGCCTTAACCACTAGGTCAAGTTGAGCAGTATCAATTAGGTTGACTTAACCGGGATTGCTCCCATGGAAAGCGGGTGCCCTAACCACCAGGTCAAGTTGAGCAGTATCAATTAGGTTGACTCAGCCGGGGATTAATCCCACCGAAAGCGGGTGCCCTAACCACTAGGTCAAGTTGAGTTGCTCGTACACACCTGCCGGGAGAGATGATCTCGAAGCAGAAGCGCTTTTCTATGTCGAGGACGGGCTTGACGGTGCAGAGCCGCAGGTCGTCCTCCATGACGGTCAGCTGATCCTTGCCCGACCGCTTCCGGTACACGAGCTGGTTGTTCTGGATCATGAACCAGCGTCTGCAAGAGGAACGAGGCATACAACAACACTGTGCAAACACCGCGAGGCACTGGGGAGAGAACAGCTGAGTTATTCAGGTTGAATAGTTCACGGGGCTGAGAACAAGGCAGAGAGAGAGACAAAGGAAGGGAAGGAGAGGGTGTATCTGCGTGTGTATCTGTGTGAGGCAGAGAGAATAGAGAGGGGTAGAGAGGGGGGGGGGGAGAGAGAAAGAGAGAGAGAGAGAAGGGGAGGGAGTGGAAGGGGAGGGAGACGGAGAGAGGGAGACGGAGAGGGGGGGGGGGGGGAAGAGAGAGGAGAAAGAGGGAGACGGACTATTGGTGGAAGGCAGTCAAGATGCGCGGTCAGCCAAAATGATAAATATCTCATTTTAAACTACAGCGACCAACCCGTGTTTTCTGTTTATGTTGTCAGCACCAAATACTTCTATCTACAGACCTGTAGACAACCCAAAGACCCCCTCCCGTAGCTGACTAGGTGAATTGTTTTAAAGAGCACTTATATATATTATATTTGTACTCAGCATATTTCGTCAGAAATGGCCACTCTGATTCGTTGACTACGTTAAACCTGAGTGGACACATGCTGCTGCATCTCGTTGCGACGGTTGTCATGGCAGCAAACGCGCAGTTCTGGATGCATCGGTGGAAATATTAAAGCTGCATAGTCCAATGAAAATATCAAATCGCTAAAACCAAAACAGTGATCTAGATCTGATTATACATATTTAACTTAGATACTGGTGCACTTATCAAACATGTGTCACCATATAGAATGAAATACCGAGCCAATTTCATAGAACCTGTTACTGCAGAAGCCTATGGTGTCAGAATTTTGGCATGCTTGCCATAATTAATGTTGATTGTTTGCACTTGAAATATCTAAAAAGTTAACCATTTAAAATAAAAGTTACTTAAAACTAAAGTCAGGTAGATTATAGTGATCAACCTAATATATTTATCTCTGAAAATGATAAACTCAAAACCATCGGAGTATGCAACTTTAAGTTCAGAAACAAAAGCTGCCTGAAGCAAGTTCGCTATGTCCAAAAAGTTCCCTGGTGAAGCATTGTTCATGTTGTCCACAACATGCAACATGCGTCTCACTGCCTCACTAATTGAACTCACGACCATCTCTGATCAAGCATAAATAAATGCTCTAAGCCGGGCATGTCTGTCTCACGTTGATCAATTAAAGGTTCTTTAGAGTGTCTGATTCAATGAGAATGCGGATTCCAGTTACATCAAATGCAAGCTTATAGAATACATTAATAGGTTGCACTCTACCGTGAAGTCCTATTTTATCAGTAATCTAAAACTGTTTTCTATGTCCTGGCTGATTGATTGATTGGTGGTTTCTTTATGCCGTGTCGGCAGCATAGGCCATATTCACTGCAAAATCTTTTTTTGTTATTCAACCCTCGCCTTTACATATAATGTAAAAGCATACAATCAATTATGTGTCATTAGACACTTATGAATTTTTAAAAGCTCATAAGCATATAATTTGTGGTCAAGGTAAATAAAATAGATGAAATAATTAATTTATAAAAATTGTTTTAATGAACTATATGAGGTGGTACAGGCCAGCTGCCATCAAAAAGGCTAAAATGTCTTTTGTTTTACTTTAGTAAAAAGTTCATGCATGCTGTTTGCAGTGTAAAATTGTTGGTGCAGTGCCACAAAATCAACACAGTTTAGTCAATTGTGCTTGACTGTCAGTGGGGACTGACATCCAATACATTCAGGGGGAGGGTCCCCATTGAGCAGGAAAATGTGTGTTAGCCACGAGTGGCCAATACGGCAGCGGATAAGGACTACTTGGCCCTGTCTGTGATGTATGTAACAACCCGAAACCGAAACCCAAGCCGGGCCGCCGGCAGCAGCTGTGTGGAACCCGAATAAAGGCATTATGAAACTAGATGTCGTGGAGTAGAGTCGGTTCTTAATCAACATCACATGGTGTCAGATGCGAACCTGTGTGAACAATGGCACTGTCAGGCTTGAAGCCACCAGCACACCTAAACCTAGATGGGAATCTAGCGTCGAATTGGAGGACTTGGTACCACGCGTACAACATATACGCAACGGCAGCTGGAGTGCTAACACGGAGTGAAAAAGTGCAATGTTGTGTCTTTTTGCATGTGGCGGGAGCCGAAGCTCAAAAAATACACCAGGCCATGACATTCACCCAAATGGAAAGACAGGATCGCACCTCTGAGAGAGGCATTCAGGAAGTACTGCGAGGGTAAAACAAACATTACGGTTACGAGATACAACTTCAACTCATATAACCAAGGCCAAGAATCGATGGATGCCTATATCAGGGAAGTTAGGCACAAGGTACGACAATGTCAATACGGCGAGTTGGAAGATTCGCTAATGTCCGACAGGTTGGTCAGTGGCGTGAAATGCAACATGCTACGCGATCGACTACTCCAAACACCGAAACTGACACTGGAGCTCTGCGAAGACATGTGTCGGATGAGCGAACATAAGGCCAAGCAGTTGACCGGTAGCAACGACATTGCCTATGGAGTGGATTTCATACGGCAGTACGACACCAAACGACAAACGGCAAGACAGTACGTGAACCAGCAACAACCACAGCACCGTCAAGCCGCCGGCAGACCGGTGCAGGGACGCGGCGGCAACAACACGGACATACGAAAAGACTGCGCGTGGTGCGGTTACGCGCACAAAAATGACAGAGACGCGTGCCCAGCCAGAGGAAAGGCATGCGCAGTATGCAAGAAAATCGGTCATTTCGCTCGCGTATGTCGTGGCAAAACAACGGCCATACACGAGATAGTGCTAGACGAACACGACAGCACAGATATCGATGAGTTTGTGCAACAAGACGACGAGCTGTTCATAGGAGCAGTATCCAAGGAAGGGGACAAGTCAGCAGACATGTGGTTCGCGGACATACCAATAGGACCACTACAAGTCAACTTCAAACTGGACACAGGCTCCGAAGCCAACATACTGCCCATGAGCGTGTTCAACAAAGTCGAAGGAGCAAAGTTAACCAGCGCAACATGTCGGTTGGTCACATATTCGGGCCAAAAGATAGTACCAGCAGGCGAAACATCACTGGAAATCAGAGGACAGTGGATGCGGTTCCAAGTGGTTGATAAAGGGTGTGCCATACTAGGAAAAGACGCATGCGTACGACTGCGGATTCTTTCCAGAATCGACGTGGTCGAAAAGCGAGACGACGACAATGGGTGCCAAGCGCAACAAATGGTAAACAAATTTAAAGATGTATTCACTGGCCTAGGCACAATAAAGGTAGACGCTAAAATACATGTAGATAACACGTTTCAACCTGTAATAGACCCCCCTAGGCGGATACCGCACGCAATAGAAGATAGAGTAAGGGGCGAGTTAGACAGAATGATCACACTAGGAGTCATAGTACAAGAGACGGAGCCAACACCGTGGGTTAATTCAATTACGATAGTCAAAAAGGGAGACAAAATTCGAGTATGTTTAGATCCAACAAAGCTCAACAAAGCAATAAGACGAGGACCATTTCCAACCAGAAGGGTAGAAGAGGTAATCTCTAAACTAGAAGGGGCAAAGTACTTTTCCGTGATCGATGCAAAAAGTGGGTATTGGCAAATACAACTAGACACCAACAGCTCAAAACTATGTACATTCAACACGCCTTGGGGACGGTACAGATACACCAGACTGCCGTTTGGCATCAAAACGGCCGGGGACATCTTCATTTACGAAATGAATGAAATACTCAAAGGGCTAAAGGGAGTAAATGTCATAACAGATGACATCTTGGTATACGGCAAAACGGTAACCGAGCATAACGAAAACCTTCAAGCTGTTCTTGAACGTGCCAGACAGGTAAACCTCAGGTTTAACCCCGAAAAATCAGACATATGCAAAACTAGCGTAGAATATGTGGGTCACGTAATATCAGGCCAAAGAATCAAACCAAACCAAGAAAGAGTACAAGCCATTAACGACATGCCTACACCAACAAGTAAGCAAGCTGTACAGCGCTTCCTGGGGATGGTAGCGTACGTAGGCAAATTCCTACCAAACCTAGCAGAAATGACAAAACCACTCAGAATTGTGACAACTAAAGAAACTGCATGGCACTGGCAAGAAGAGCAAGAAAAAGCATTTAATAAATTAAAATACATGATAACGCATGCACCTGTACTGAGATTTTACGATGTGTCAAAAACCATAACGCTCCAGGTAGATGCGTCCAAATCTGGGTTAGGAGCTGCACTGCTCCAGGAAGGGCGCCCCATTGCAATGGCTTCAAAGGCCCTAGATGATACGCAAAGTAGCTATGCGGTCATAGAGAAAGAGTTACTCGCAATATGCTTCGGTTGTACAAAGTTTCACGAGTACATTTTCGGGAAAAAGGTACACGTGGAAACAGACCACAAACCACTAGTGTCAATTGTAAACAAACCACTGCATCAATTGTCCGCAAGAATGCAAAGAATGAGAATGACCTAGAGTTAGTACACATAAAAGGAACTGAAATGTTTGTTGCAGATGCGCTCTCCAGAGATCACAGCGGTACCACAGGGCCACACGAACTATTTGACAAACAAATAAGCATCGCGGCCGTAGAGGTAATCGAGGGAGTGATGACAGACATTGTTGAAGAAACAAAAACTGACACGGTTTTAAGCGAGGTAGTCAAACTAGTACAAAATGGATGGGACGAAGATAAAAAAACGCATACCGAAATGCACCACATCATACCACGCACACAGACACGAGATAACAATATGTGATGGCATGTTGCTAAGAGGTAACAGGATCATCATACCTAAACACCTACAAAAACAAATGTTAGAAACACTACACGAAACACATCAGGGAATAATAAAGAGCAAAAGACTCGCAAGAGAACACGTATTCTGGCCGGGGATGCAGATACAATTAGAAAACACGGTAGAGAGATGCACCATATGCCAGCAATATAGAAACAAGCTACACAAAGAACCACTGAGATCGCACGATATACCATGCCTGCCATTCCACAAGGTAGGAGTAGACTTATTCCACGTAGACGGGACAGATTACATGCTACTAGTAGACTACTATTCAAAATTCCCAGAGGTGGTACAACTACAAAACACGTCAAGCGCATCAGTAATAAGAGAACTAAGACAGATCTTCGGCAGACACGGGATCCCTTCAGTGATAGTCTCCGACAACGGGCCACAGTTCGCAAGTAGGGAATACATGAACTTTGCCACAGAGTACGGGTTTACACCAAAATTCTCGAGTCCTATGCACCCTCAAAGCAACGGCCAGGTAGAACGACACGTACAAACGGTAAAACACATGATAAAGAAAGCACGAGACGAAAACAAAGATTACAACCTCTTTCTGCTAAATTACAGAAATACACCGTTAGCAGAATTAGAGGCGTCGCCAGCACAACTGTTGATGAGCCGTAAATTAAGATCAAAATTGCCAATAACTAAAAAATCATTACAACCAAACGTAAAACAAATAACCGAACAACAAATCGAACAAATACAAAACAAACAAAAGACAGCGTTCGATCGGCATGCAGGTAAGAAACACAAACAAATAAACACAGGCCAGCATGTGAGATACGTCACGCATGAAGGAAAATGGCAGACGGGGGTCGTAAGCAAAACAAACAAAGAAAACGACAGAGAATATGAGATAGTCAATGAAAGAAACAACAGACTAAAGCGGAATCGCAAATATATATATCCAATTAAAAACAACGCGAGAAACGCAAACAACGAAAACCAAAACCACGTGCACCGAACACAAAATCACCCGCAAGGTGCACACACACAACAAAGAAACTATAGGACCCGCCACGGCCGTGTAAGCAAACCCCCACCGAGATATGGACAGCAGTAAAGCAACATAAACAAGCCGGGATAGCAATACACCCGCGTGACTGATAAGAAACGTAGAACAGAAAGACTATCAATTACATGTACCGCATGTTCATACTCAAGATAACGGTGCCGACACCAGCACCAACAAGCAAAACAAAAGATAAGTGCACCAACTAGTGTAGCAATCTTGGTAATGGTGAACTAAATAACAGAGATTGTTACAAGCAAAAGGCGAAAAGTGTACAAGGTCAAACGCCAGAAACTATGCGGCATCACGCTAAGGGCCGATTGGCAGGTCAAACCATAACTGCATGAACGAAAGTTAAGGAACTATAAAAAGGGAGATGTGATGTATGTAACAACCCGAAACCGAAACCCAAGCCGGGCCGCCGGCAGCAGCTGTGTGGAACCCGAATAAAGGCATTATGAAACTAGACGTCGTGGAGTAGAGTCGGTTCTTAATCAACATCACACTGTCGACCCCCCCACATGAGACTGTGGTGGTTTTCCCACAGCCCGTTCAATTTCATGCAATTTGTTAACGTTTCCATCCCACTGATTTTGCCATTTGGATTTGATGTGGGTGGCTATTAGTGGTTTCAGATCAGAGTTGGGTATCAGACACAGTTCAGCATCATAGTTCAGAGCCTCCTTCGCAGCCCGATCAGCTCGTTCGTTTCCCTGGATGCCTGCATGGCCAGACACCCAACATAAGTGGATGTCATATCCATCTTTTGCCAGCTGGTTCATTTTGTAAATGACCTGTGCCACGAAAGGGTGTTTCGGTTTTAGCCCAGCAACAGCTTGCAGGCAGGAAAACGAATCGCTGTATATGACATATTTAGTGTAGTTGGATAGTTCAATGACTTCCAATGCAAGAAGGAATGCTCGGGCTTCCGCCGTAAAAAGCGAGCTCTGATTGGGCATGTGAATGCCAAATTTCTGGCCCTGGCAAACTCCTGCAGCAGCTACCCGGCTTAGGTCTTTCGAACCATCAGTATACATGGAGAAGTGGTCTTCAAACTGGCCTTGAATCTCTGAGTACAGTTGTTGATACTCAAGTGGATGTGTCCCAGACTTCCTCAGTTCCGTGAGTCGGAGGATGACCGATGGCTTCCTCAGCGACCACAGGAGATGTTCTGGGACCTGGGTATCCTCCAATACATCCAGATCCAAGAACAAAGCCTCCAAATGAGGTTTCACCCAGAGCCCCAGGGTCCGAATGAAATTTGGCTTGGCTTCATACTCAAACACACAACTGCACGCAGGATTTAATGCATTTGCTTTTAATTTAACAACATGTTGCATGGCCAGTTTGATTCTCCTATCGGCAAGTGATGGCTTGTTGGCTTCGACGTATAGGCTCTGAACTGGAGAGGTGCGAAAGGCACCAAGGGCTAAACGGAGCCCCTGGTGATGCACCGTGTCCAGCAGCCCAATATACGACTTCCTTGCAGAACCGTATATTATGCTGCTGTAATCTAGCCATGACCAAACTAGGGTTTGGTTGATTGATTGGTGGTTGCTTTACGCCGTGTCGGCAGCATAGGCCATATTCACGGCGAGAAATGTTTGTTTTTTTGTTCAAACCATCGCTTTTACATGTAAAAGCAGACAATCAATTATGTGTGCTGAATAGACATTAATTAAATTAGAAAGCTCACAATCATATATTTGTGGTCAAAGGAAACAAATTCCCATAGAAAGAAGAAAAGTTTTATTAATAATTGATAGAATCCATTTAGTAAACTATATGAGGTGGTACAGTCCAGCTGCCCTCAAAAAGGCTAAAATGTTTTCCTGTTTTACCTTAGTAAAAAGGTCATGCATACTGTCTGCAGTGTAGAACCGTTGGCGCAGGGCAAAAAAATCAACGCAACTTAGTAAAATGTGTTTGAGTGTCAGCGGGGACTGACACCCAATACATTCAGGGGGAGGTTCCCCCTTGAGCAGAAAAGCATGTGTAAGCCACGAGTGGCCAACACGGCAGCGGCTAAGGACCACTTGGTCCCGCCGACCTCCCGCATGAGTCTGTGGTGGCTTTCCCACAGCTGCCAAACCAAACCCTAGCCATCGGTTATCCTCCGACTCACGGAACTGAGGAAATCTGGGACACATCCACTCAAGTACCAAGGACTGCATGCAGAGATTCAAGGCCAGTTTGCAGACTACCTCTCCATATACACTGATGGTTCGAAAGACCAAAGCCGGGTAGCTGCTGGGGCAGTCTGCCGACGGGAAAAATTTGGCGTAGGTTTGCCGATCAGAGCTTGATTTTCACTGCAGAAGCCCAAGCACTCATTCTCGCGTTGGAGTGTATCGAGGTATCCAACCACACTAACTATGTTATATACAGTGATTCGTTCTCTTGCTACCTGGCTGTTGCTGGGGGGGGGTCTAAAAACTGATTCACCTATTCTAGCAACGGTCATTTTAATAAACTGAACCAACTTGCGACGATGGGTTGTTGATATCCACCTGTGCTGGGTGCCTGGCCATGCTGGCATACAAGTGAAAACGAACGAGCTGTGATCGGGCTGCGAGAAGGCCCTTGAACGCTTGTGATCTTGTACCGTTGTTCTCGATCCTTCACTTGATGTCTGAAACCACTAATAGCACCCACATAAAATCAAATGGCAACATGGTGGGTATGAAACGTTTTCTAAACTAATCTATATATGTAAATATATAAGTTTATTATATATATATTAAAGGAGTCGGGCGGGGTTTACCTACCTTATTTATTATTTATTTATTTTATTATTATTTTCTTCGCTTGTATATTTGCTCCGTGGCTGCTTTTGCCTCGCTGCTACTCTGCCATTGCTGCTCGCAGGTCACTTGCTCTGCCGCCGTGCCTTGTATCGCATGCATTTT